>JADRCH010000564.1:190704-229768 GCA_019843965.1 Rhynchomys soricoides | reverse complement strand
GTATGAAGTAGAAGAAGGTTTGGTGGAAGAAACAGGTCAACAAACTAGTAAATGATAATTAGGACATTTCCACAATACATAGAAAGCTTTCCCCCTAAAGAGTAAGGTGGGTGAACTGCTTGGCTATGCAAGGGATGTGTTTATGAAGGCAACACTCATGCCAAGGCAGACAGCAAATGCAGGAGTGGGAGCTGCTCTGACTTGGAACTGCATCTATAACATAGGAGCTTGGTAGATTATGATGGAAATCTATGACCAGTACATAGATGATATTGTTATGACTAAGTGCATGACCACTACATACAAGGAGCATGGAAAGGATCATGTCTAGTTCCAGAAGCATAATCTGGTATTCACTTTTAATCAGATGATCCTGGAGAGATCAGATATACTTGGAACCACTCCCAGAAGAACTGATCCTTGGCAGGTCATTTTGGAAAAATCCACTTGTGACTCAGCCAGGAACTGCATCAGTGTTGATGAAGTTGGAATCATCTTCATTACCTTTGGCATGGGGTGAGGTAGCATGTGAGTTTCACCACAACCTATCTTTTCTCATTCACTGCTGACACTAAAAATTTAACACTCAGGGAAAAGATAATCAATTGTGATCTCTAGTGGGATACAGTCCCTAGAAATAATGAAATAAATATATCAAATCTTAACACTTTTCAACCCTAATTCTTTCTTTTCCAGTGTCCCAGTACATGTAGACAAATCTTTAGAATGTTGCCCTATTTGCCATCTTGAATCATTTCGAGCCCTTTCTTGTCCTTAGCCCAGAAATATCTGAAGATTCAAGTGATAGATAGCTTCAAACAATGAGACAAAAACTAGGAAATTTTCCCTTGGCCTGGCTGACAATGGAGTTAGTTATATCTAGGAACTTCCTGAAGAATGCATTGAGCTACCCACCAGAGCAGTTGTTCCTCCTAGATATGGCCCTCAAAGAGACATTGAATACATCTGGGGTGGTCAAATGAAATTCCTAAAAGTTACTATTGTAGTCCTAGAAACAAGAAACATTCATAGGGAGTGCAAAGGTCATTCTCCCCAAAAAGTTTTACTCCAGAGGGTGACTGCAGAGTTGAGATGACAGCAAAATGAAAGAATTGGTGAAATGAGATGGAAAGACAGAAATGGCCTTGAGGTGGGCACAGCCAGTAGAGAATGCTTTCTGCCTTTACTTTGCTGAACATATTCTCAGAATGCTAATCTCAATATATGCATAAGAGACACAAACTGAAGAGGGGCATCAAAGCTAGAAAGTCAATACTGATGGAACCCACCTTCTGGGTCAGTCAGCTATCAACACAAGCCAGATCTAACATTGCTGGAATGTCGATAGGAGCCTTGCATGGCTGCCCTCCAAGAGGTCCAACAGGTCACTGAAAGAGTCGGGTCAAATACTGACACCTAACCAATGAACAGAAGCTTGTGACCCCTTTGATTGAATTAGGGAAAAGCTGGAAGAAGCTGAGGAGGAGGGATACCCTGTAGGAAGACCAGCAGTCTCAACTAACCTTGACCCCTGAGATCTCTCAGACACTGAACCACCAACCAGGCAACATACACCAGCTGACATGAGACCCCTGGTACAGCAGAGGATTGCCTGGTCTGGCTTCAATGAGAGAAGATGCACCTAACCGTTGAGAGACTTGAGGCCCCAGGGAGTGGAGAAGTCTGGTGGGAAGGGGGTGGAGGATGGGGACATCCTCTTGGAGTCAGGGGAGGAAGAATAAGATGAGGAACTGTATAAGAGGGTAAATCAGGAGGGGGATAATGACTGTGCTGTATAAAAAGATTAAAGAATAATAAAAATTTTTTAAATGCAGGAATGTCACAAAGGTGGTGAGTTTGATTTGACCCAAAGTAGGTAAACTGAAAAGTTTAAAAAAAAAAAATCAGGATGCCAGGATGAAGAAATCCTACCTGGATCAGATGTTTTTATTTCATTTGTTACACTGTCCTCTTGATTTTCACTCTCTGGATGTATACAGAGGATGTCTGTTGAAGGAGCTAGGGGAAAGTTTATGCTAATTAGAATTGAATTATGATTCTCATTGTACATTGAGACATAACATTAAGGGGGAAAAAAAGTCAAGGACTTTATTGGTCCTATCAGGTTGGTCTAATAAAGAGCTTCTATTACATTCATTTTCTACAGATTACTCAGAGCCCTCATCTTTTTCCTGTGTTCCTGACCAACTATTTAAAAAACTTTCTAGTCTGCTACATTTATTTGTGCTTGTACATGATTCTCCTAATCATAACTATTCTTCCCTCATAGCTACAGTTAATCCTTTGTCATATTTTCTTTCTAGTATGATGTACTAAGACTCAGTATTGATTCAACTATAATAAAGTATCCTGAGCTTATAATAGATCATATTTTCAAAGTGGCCACTAATACTTTGTGTAATCAGATGCTTTGGTGATTCCTCATTTTTTCACCCACAGCCTTCACTATCTCCTTTCTTTGATGCTCTTTACATATGCACTGACATGGCATGTAAGCCCTTTACATGCATATTTATATATTGATAAGTAAAGAAAACTATTAAATGCTATTGAGAACACAGAAAGGTGCTTGAGGCAAACATGTGCTATCCAAAGAATGAAATGATGTTATGCCCAAAACAGAAACCTCCCTTGCCAAACAGCTCATTTCAATTGGCTAAACCCCCAATTTGTGTCTCCTTTCACTGTAGTTGATGCAAGTGCATCCAAATATTTAGTTAAAAATTCCTCCCAGTAATTTTTCCCCATATTTACAGGTATGGTTGAGAATGGCAAGGTTGATTAGTTCATTCTTCTTACAATATTTCTTAATGATAAAATAATTAAATCTTCTACAAAACCCAATCAGGTAAAATTACTTTCAGCTGAAGACTCAGATCACACGGTTTCCTAAGCTGTTTAGTTAACCCGTGTCCATAATTTTTCTCTCAGGATAATTTTTGGGTGCCTATAATCTCTAAAAGAAGAGATTAGTTCCTTGAACATCATAGTTGCTCAATACTATGAATTAATTTTGCTATCAATTAATGAAAAGTTTGATGGTGAAGGCATTTGCTAAGTACCCAATAATTTTAAATCATCACTGGTTTAGTATTATAACTGGGAATGATTGGGTTGTATAAAAATTTTCCCCAAAGCATTTTAGTTATGTGAGTTCTCATTATAATTATTCCTTTGTAGCTTAATAGTTATTGCCAAGTCCTTCCAGTATTCTCATTAATAAACTATCGCTACAAAGAACAGAAAGGGAGAGAATTGAAACCTAGGAAGCTGAAGGCACAGGCCAGTGTCACACACAGCACATATGACTGTGGGACTCCAACCAGCTCTTCTCTGCTTCTCTTTTTCTAAATGTCTTGAAGGATAGCTCAAGACCTCTGAGAAACACATACTACATGGGGAGAATACATAGAAGAGTTAAATGGAGTCTTTACAAACATTACTTGAATGCAGACTAGTGGGGCCAACCAAGAAAGTCATTTTGTTTCACTCCTATGCAGTTGTATAGAAAGACCACCAAATCTGTTGTGTTTACAGATGCTGTGAGGACAAAGCAAATGTCTCTTCACTCCATGGAGGCTACTGAACAGTTGTACTGTGTCTGAAGACCATGGAGAGCTGTTAGTGAGAAACAAAACCGGTCCAAAAGATAATTGAAGGCCAACTTGCCTTTCTAATGAGTTGATGGGGATTACTAACAATGCGATGGATGAGCAGTCACTAACAGAAGTGTGGATCACTTAAAGGCAGCTGCATTACAAAAAAACCCATTCCAGCCTGGATGATGACTCATAGAAGCTGAATTGCAGAGCTCCCAGAGGGACCAGTAAGCAGCTTGCTCTGCAGGTCTGAGAGTCTTTTCTTACAGTCAGTTGTTTATTCTTTAATGTAAACTCAAGAATGACTGGTACATATTCTATGTATTTCAGCTTGCAGGGAAAAAGACATTTGAAATTCTATCTACTTTTACTCACTGGAACATTGTGTTTCCTAAGGAGAAATCATGGAAATCATGTGAACAGAGGAGCTTCACCAACAATCCTTCTGCTGACTTCTTGCTAAATTTAAATAGAATAAATTTAAATATCTAACTAAGGAGTTGAAAGAATAAAATGATAGGCTTTTAATAGTTAAATAGTATGACATTGTGTAGATGTACAACATTTTAGTTATCCATTCCTCAGTTTGGTTGAGGGACATCTAGGTTGTTTCCAGGTTCTGGTTATTATGAATAAAGTTGTTATGAACATAGTTGAGCAAGTATCCCTGTAGTATAGAGAGACATCTTTTGGGTATAGCTTGGTCTTGAGGTAGAACTATTTCCAGTTTTCTGAGAAACTGACAGATTGATTTCCAGAGGGGTTGTACAACTTTGCATTCCTGCCAGCAATGGAGGTGTGTTCCTCTTGCTCCACACCCTCACCAGCAAGTGCTGTCTTTTGAGATTTTAGCCATTCTGTCAGGTGTAAGGTGGGATCTGAGTCATTTTGACTTACACTTCTGTGATAACTAAGGACATTGAGCATTCCGTTCCTTTAAGTGCTTCTTAGCCCTTAGAAATTCCTTTGATGAGGAGGGGACTCTAGAGGAAGACCAGCAGTCTCAACTAACCTAGATCCCCCAGAACTCTCAGATACTGAGCCGCCAAACAGGTAGCATGCACCAGCTGCTATGAGGCCCCCAACACATATGCAGCAGAGGACTGCAGGGTCTGGAGACAGTCAGAAAATATGTACCTAACCCTCCAAACTTGGGGTCCCAGGGAGTGGGGAGGACTGATGGGGTAGGGGTGGGTGGTTGTGGGGGAAAACATCCTCTTGGAGACAGGGGAAGAGGTGTCAGATGTGGAACAGTCAGAGGGTGGACTGGGAGGAGGATAAAGTCTGGACTGTAAAAAATGATTAAAGAATAAATTAAAAACAGAAACAGAAAAAAAGAAAAGGAAAGGAAAATACCAAAAGGGGGAAAAAATCCTTTCATGAAAATTCCCTGTTTATCTCTGAAGCCCAATTGTTAAATGGGTTATTTGGTTTGTTGGTGTCTACCTTCTTGAGTTCTTTATTTATTTTAGATATTAACCCTCTGTCAGATGTAAGGTTGGTGAAGATCTTTTCCTAGTCTGTAGGCTGTTGTTTTATCATATTAATGGTGTGATTTTACTTATAGAAGCTTTTCAGTTTCATGAGGTCCCATTTATTTACTTTATATCTTATTTCCTGAGCCACTGGTATTCTATTTAGAAAATTTTCTCCTGTACCTATGCGTTCAATATTATTTCCTACTTGATGTTCTATTAGATTTAGTGTATTTGCTTTAATGTGGAGGTTCCACTTGAACTTGAGTTTTGGGCAATGTAATAAATTTTGATCTATGTGCATTTAGACAAACATCATTTATTGAAGGTGCTCTCCCTTTTCCATTGTATGGTTTTGGATGATTTTTCAAAAGTAATTGTTCGTAGATGTGTAAGTTTACTCCTGAGACTTTGATTCTATTCCATTGATCATCCTGTCTCTTTCTATACTAATACCATGTGTATTTTATTATTATTATTACTATTGCCCTATAGTACAGCTTGAAGTCAAGGACTGTAATACCTCCAGATGTTATTTTATGGTTCAGGATTGTTTTTAGCTATCCTGTTTTGTTGTTGTTGTTGTTGTTGTTGTTGTTGTTGTTTTTATGTATGAAGATGAGAATTGTTTTTTCAAGATTTGTAAGAATTACATTGGAATTTTGATGGAAATTGTATTGAATCTGTAGATTGCTTTTGATGAGATGGCCATATTCACTATTTTAATATTGCTGATCCGTGAGCATGAGTGATCTTTCCACCTTCTAATATCTTCCTCGATTTCTTTCCTCAGGGACTTGATGTTCTTGTTATAGAGGTCTTAGAACAAATGTATAACCTCTATATGGTTAGAATCTAACTACCACCAACAATTTTGAGTCACTACTTATTAATTTCTATATTCTATCTTGGCTGCTCTAGACTCAGTTGAGCAGTCCTCTGGGCCCTCTTCTCTGGGTCTCCTTACATGGCAGCTCTGCTTCTCTTTCCTGCCCACCCCCAGATATGGCATTTCTCCTCTCCTCTACCCTCTTCTGAGGCATGATGGCTCTCTTCCTTCCTCTTTCCTTGCACCCCAAGTCCAGGAATCCTAAAACTCCACTTTTCTCTTCTCCCCAGCCATTGGCTGCTTGCATCTTTATTTACCAAATAGAATTATTTGGGGCAATTTCACAGAAGCTACATACAGATACTTTCATGCAAACTAATTTGGGACACCCAATTAAAATACAGCCAACTATACATTATCTGGTAACTAAAGGTCATAAAAGGGAATAAGTGATTTATTATATGTGCAAAGACAGTAAATAAAATATTGACTCAGTTTATCTATACAAAACTTCAATACAAATGAGACACTAGGCAAATGATTTGCCTTTTGACATACCAGGTGAACTTAGTCATAAGAATTATAATTTATAACTATTAATGAAACTGTGAAGCTAGTGGCAGACAATGAATGTTTAGTTAGATAACTAGTCTTAATGAAAACACAAAAACATCTTTGTTGGTACTTCTTATTCAATATATGATTTGAATTTAGGTTTGAATTTGTGAACTTTTGAAAAACATGCATATAATACCATGTGATCATGTATCCGGAAAAAGTATAAGTACTGAGAATAACAACAGTAGTTAAGTTTTTCTTACAATCAATAGAAAGTTAATTCTCTCCTTTTCTTTCTCTTAAAAACAAATTTAGACTTTAGAATCTTTTCTCAAAGTTTTTGTTTCTTTCTGTGGAGCTGGCAAGGAATCAGTGAATTCTCAGCCTCAGGGTTCAGACCAGGAAGAGCCTTCAGTGGGATGGTGGTGGAGGTTTGGTATCAAGGGACAGCTTTACTTAATCCCCAACTGGTTAACACCAGAGTATTAATCACCAGAGACCTGCAGCTTCTGGCCTCAGAATGACAGGGTCAAGACAAGTAAATGTTATTTTATAATAAACAACTTTTATGCTAAGAAAACTATGTTTTGCTCACTGCTGATGTTCCATCCCCTTAGCTGCCTTCCAGAGTGAACCAGTACTTGGGCCAGCTCCTGGCACTGTTGTTGAAATCCAGCTTCAATCCATGGTGATTTGATAGAATGCAAGGGGTTATTTCAATCTTCTTGTATCTGTTGAGGCTTGTTTTGTGACTGATTATGTGCCCAAGTTTGGAAAAGGTTCTGTGAGATGCTGACAAGATGTTATATTATTTTGTGTTTGGGTGAAATGTTCTATAGATATCTGTTAAGCCCGTTTGAGTCATAACCTCTACTGGATTCATTATTTCTCTGTTTAGTTTCTGTCTTGATGACTATCCATTGGTAAGAGTTGGATGTTGAAGTCTCCCACTACTATTGCGTGGGGTTCAATGTGTGATTTAAGCTTAGGTGTTCAGAATTTAGATGTCCTCTTGGGGTAGATTATTTTTTTGATGAGTATGAAGTGACCTTTCCCACCTCTTTTGATTACTTTTGATTGAAAGTCTATTTTATTAGGTATTAGAATGGCTACTCCAGCTTGTTTCTTGGATATGTTTGCTTGGAAAATCTTTTAGCAGCCCTGCACTCTGAGGTAATTACTGTCTTTGTTGCTGAAATGTGTTTCTTGCACACAGCAAAACAGAATGATAGATTCTTTTTATGCATTCATTCTGTTAGCCTATGCCTTTTCATTGGTGAATTGAGGCCATCAATGTTGGGGCATATTAATGACCAATTATTGTTTATTCCTGTTATTTTGATGTTTGTGGTGTGTGTGTGTGTGTGTGTTTCTTTTCTATTGGTTTTAATGGTATGAAATTATTTATTTCTAGTGATTTTTTAAGTGTAGTTAACCTCATTATGTTGGTGTTTTCCTTCTAGTATTCTCTGTAGGGCTAGATTACTGGAAAGATATTGTGATGTTGTGTAAATATGGTTTTGTCATGGAACGTCTTTGTTTCTCCATCAACTGTAATTGAAAGTTTTGTTGGATATAGCAGCCTAGGCTGACACCTGTTGCCTTTTAGGGTCTGCAAGATATATATGCCCAGGCCCTTATAGCTTTTAGAGTCTCTATTTAGAGTAATTCTAGTGTAATTCTGATAGGTCTGCCTTTATATATTACTTGACTTTTTTCCCTTTCTTTGTTCTGTCATTTAGTGTTTTGATTATTATGTGGAGGGGGATTTTCTTTTCTGATCCAATCTGGTATTCTTCTGTAAGCTTCTTATATGTTTATAGGCATCTCTTTCTTTAGGTTAGGGAAATTTCTTTTATGATATTTTGATGACATTTTCTGGGCCTTTGAGCTGGAAATCTTCTCCTTTGTCTTTTCCTACTATTTTCACACTTGGTCATTTTACAGTGTTCTAAATGTCCTGGATGTTTTATGTCATGACCTTTTTAGATTTTTCATTTTCTTTTACTAATGTATCACTTTCTTCTATTGTATCTTCTATTCCTAAAATTCTCTCTTCTATCTCTTGTATTCTCTTGATGATGATTATGCCTGTAGTTTTTTGTTTTTTCCCCCCCTGTGTGTTTTTCATCCTCCAGAATTTCTTCAGTTTATTTTTTTCTTATTGCTTCTATTTCCATTTCAGTTTGTAGATAGATTTACTCATATCTTTCACTTGTTTGGTTATATTTTCTGTATTTATGTTTACTTGCTTCATCTTTTAGTACCTCTACCCGTTTGATTTTTTTTTTTTTTTGTGGTTCTTGAAGGGATTAATTCATTTCCTCTTTGAAGGCCTCTATTATCTTTATAAGATTGGATTTAAGATCATCTTCTCGTGCTTCAGTTTCCTTGGGATATCCAGAGCTTGTTGTAGTGGGATAGCTGGGTTTTGGTGGTGTCATATTGCCTTGACTCTGGTTGATTTTGTTCTTACATTGTTCTTTAGGCATCTGGTTTTCTCTGGAGTAAGCAGGGCTTCTCAGGAAGACAGAGGGAGTATTGGGCCAGACAATGAAGATCAGTGGACCCAACTCTGCTGGCTGTGCCTCAGGCAGACCTCACTGGCAAGGAATTGATGGGGGAGCGTTCCAAGCTGGTAGTCTTTGAGTCCCTTACAGGCTTCTCTGCTGGCTGTGCTCCAGGAGAATCAGACTGGGAAGAGATTGGTCAGGCAGGTTTTCAAGCTGGGTATTCTTGGGGGTCTATAGGCTTCCACAGGTAAGCAGGAATATCTTGGGATCCTACAAGGTTTCTTGAGACCAAAAGGTAAGCCAAATGCCAGCTAATG
The DNA here is from genome assembly GCA_019843965.1 of Rhynchomys soricoides. NCBI lineage: Eukaryota > Metazoa > Chordata > Mammalia > Rodentia > Muridae > Rhynchomys > Rhynchomys soricoides. Next base: position 220,456 of record JADRCH010000564.1, on the reverse strand, counting down.
CACACAAATCACCTCTGCTAGCTATGCACCAGCAGACCAGACTTCAAGAGAGTTGACAGGGCTAGTATCTAAGCTTATATATTGTTGGGGCACTGCAGGCCTCCATTACAAAGTAGGGCACTCGTGGGATCCAGCAAGGTTCCTCTAGGCAGGGCAGGGCATGGGCAGAGCATTGCTAACTAATTGGAGTGGAGTCAAGGGACCACATGCCACTCACCTCTACTGGCTGTGCTCCAGTGGAGCAGACTGCCTAATGTATCTGGTATATATTGAGGTCTTTGATCCATTTGGACTTGAGCTTTTTGAAGGGTGAAAATATGGACTTTTTGCTTTATTCTACATGCAGACATCCAGGTAGACCAGCATCATTTGTTGAAGATGATTTCTTTTTTCATTGTATGTTTTTGCCTTCTTTGTCAAAAATCAAGTGTCCATAGGTGTGAGTTTATTTCAGAAAGACAAAGACATCTTGAATTTTGCAGGCAAATGAATGGAATTTAAGAATATCATCCTGAATGAAGTAATCTAGAGCCAGAAAGACACATGTGTGTTGGATTAAAGGTGGTATGAGGTCTAGTGTCCGCCCCAGGGCTAGGGCCTCTGGGAGAGGCAAGATGCTGGAAGTTTGACCACTCACCCCACTGCACCTCCGGGTGGGGGTCGGACTGTGAGAAGCCGTGGGACAACCTCTAGGGGTGGGAGCACGGCCTGTGGTTCCAAGGACTTCACTGAGCCTGCTCTGTCTGGTTCCTAGGCTCTTGAGTATCCCAGGGGCCAATGGATGCAGTGGAAGAGCTGAGAACAGAGTGGGGGCCCGCGGGTTGGATCTAGCCCAAGCTGAGGGGGAAAGGCAGAGAAGAACCTGGCTGGGTCCTGCCGGGGACCGAGTCTTTGGCTTGTCACCCACTACCTGAGTTGGCTTAGTAGAGGCCGTGGCATTCTGCGGGAGACTAGACACAGCTTTTTAGACGAAGGCCCATCCCATCATTCCCCATGGCGGATCCCAATGAAGAGAGACAATCTACTGTCTTAGGGAGTTTATTGTCATGGCAGAGAGTGAAACTGTCACCCCCAACCTCAGGGCAGACATGAGGTTAAAATATCTTTTGGAGGGAGGAGTGACTGGGAAGGGGAGTTCATTGGCTAAGCCTCTAGGTACCTCATTAAAAATGAGAATGTCTTGAGGCTATTTGACCTTACCTCTACTTGTGGAGGGGTTTAGGGCTACATGACTGATGGTCACATACCTATGGAGAGCTGAGGCCTTGTGTCAGGAGCCTGGGGCCCACGAGCATGGCAAAACACCCTTGTACAGTTGTCCCTTGCTGGTGACCCCGTACTGGGGCACCAGGGTTTTAAACCTTAGCTCAACCAGAAACTAGGCTGCCTTTCATATGCTGTATACTCACTTATTAGTGGACATAAACCATAAAGTGAATGTGAATCATGCTATAATCTACAGACTCAGAGGTCCTAAGGGAAGATATGTGAATCTTACTCAGAAGGGGAAACTAAATAGTCGTTGAAGGTGGTTGGAGAGAGGGAACTCTGCAGGAGAGGGAGTGAGGAGGGAAAGAGAAATACCAATCAAGTGTAGGGAGAAAGGTTGACAGGAGAGGGTTGGGATTGAAAATGGAAATCAGTGGGGGGGGGCATCTCTGGGACTAGCTGAAGACCAAGGACAAGAGAGAATAAAGGGAATCTATGGAGGTAACCCTTAGATTCCTACCAGATGGAGATATAGAGACTGATGTAGCCACCACCCATAGCCACGTGGGACTTTACGAGGAGGGAGGGGGACATCAATCCACCCACTAAACATTCAACCAAGATTTTGTCTTACCTACAAGATATGTAGGGATAAAGATGAAGCAGAGACTGAGGGAAAAGTCAACCAATGACTGTCACAACTCAAGACCCAACCCATGTGAGAGAGCCAACTCATACTATTAATGATACTCTGATATTTGCAGATAGAAATCTAGCATAACTGTCTCCTGAGAGGCTTTATCCTACGGATGTATGCAGACTCACAGCAAAGCATCAAACAGTTTGGGAAGTCTTGTGGAAGAGTGGGGGACAGAAGTGAGCAAGCTGGAGTGTGTAGAGAGAATATCTTTTGTGTTGTATGGATTCATCACCTGTCAATTAAAAAGTCTGTGGCAGAAGGAAGGCAGATTTTTTGCATTCCCAGTTTTGGGGTCAGAGGTGGAGGACCATGAGGAGGAAGAGGGAAGTGGAGAGAGAGCAAGAGCCATAGGGTAGGTAAGTGATCACGGAAACATGATTATGAAGGATGGCCAATTGAAGTTAAAAACAGCCTAGATGGAACATAGCCAGTTATAACTCAGGGTTATTGATAGGGAAGTAGACATAACAGCTTAGAGGGTTGATATCTGACCAGCTCTAGTACATTAAAGGCTTACTATAAATATAAAAGTTATATGTTTTTATTTGAGAACTGAATGATCAAAGGAGGGGTAGAAAACCCAATTTGAGATTAAATATTTGTGACATCAGGAGGGGTCAAGAACACTACAAGAAAACCCAGAGAGTCAACTAACCTGAGACCACGGCAGCTAAAACAGCCTGAGCCACCAACCAGAAAGCATGCAGAAGCTGGACCTAGACCTCTTATACATTTGTAGCAAATGTGCAGCTTGGTCTTTATGTGGACCCCTTAACAAGAGGAGTCGGGCTTGCTCATTCTCTGTTTCCTGCCATTGGATCCCCTTTTCCTTACCTGGATGGCCTAATTGTGTTTCAGTGGGAGAGGGTGTGCCTAGACCTGCTGGAACTAGATGGCCCAGGGTGAGTGGTACACAGGGTGGTTCCCTTCTCTGAGAAGGGGAGGAGGCACCGCAGGAAGGGATTCATAAGGGCAGGACTGAGAAGAGAGGAAGGAGGAGGGTTGTGATCAGGATGTAAAGTGAATAAACAATAAATTAAAAACAAACCAAAATGTTAGTCTTGTTAAAATTAAAGGTTGCTTATAAATGAAAGTGTATTTTATCCTGCTTCCTCTCAGCTGCAACTCAGCTGATGCTTTTATGCTATTGGAATAAAAATCCACACATTAACTTGTTGCCAGGCAACCACAGGACAGCTTCCTGAATCAGCCCGCAAGCTGTCTGACAGCAAGTCATTCTATTGACTTCATTTCACAGCAGAAGATGAACAGATTATCAAGTAAATTTTTCTCTCCTAGCCAACAAAGAATTATCTTATTTATTAAGTATATTACATTTTGTTTAGCCATGATATATACTCTACAACAAACTACAAACTAAATACAATATTGTAATATATATACCATGTTTTTTCATGCCAATTTCATTAAACTATATGAATGTATCGATTCTGAATATTATTTTTTATGTTTTAGAAAAGAAATTAAGAGATAAATATGAATTATTCTCTGGTTATTTGTTAAAGATGTATAATCCCCAAATTCCTTTCTCTATAAGCTCACATGGACCTTAAAATGAAGTTGTCTTGTCTTATCTGGGTTCATTGTTTATGTGACAGAGTGGGGCTCTTTTCTTACTTACAAATTCGATTGTTCCAGCATGGGAACTTAGGCTAATTTCAACTTCTAGAATTGCAGAAATATGCATTTCATAATCTTCATCTACTACTTAAATATTACAACGACAAAAGATTTCCAAACATTTAAAAATATTAAAATTCAAATAATAACAATATTTCACTACTGCAAGAAACCTCTGGGAAACCTTATAGTTTGGGTATTTTTGACACGCAGGCAGAGGTTACAGGAAGAGGTAGGGATGGTGCTGTCATCAGCTCTGTCAGGATGCACATCAGGTTGCATGGCTTTCTGTAGCACAGAAACTGTGAATCTGGCTTTAGAGTTCACTTGTAATCAATATAGTACTAAGAGGTTCAGTCAGTTCAGGTGGCTGCCATACCCAGGAAAGAACCCAAAAGTAGATACTTCATTCTCTCATGGGAAGAGAAGTTCAAATATTCCCTTTTCCTTGTTTTGGAATTATTCAGAAATTTAAACAGTGACATCATAGTATCTGGGTGTTCCTAATGGTCCTTTATTCCTTTTTGTGTACATTTGTTTTATTTTCCATTTTATTCATTAAACTATTTTTAAATCTACATACATTTTGATCACATTCTTTCCCTCTGCCATGTCCCTTCAGATACTCTCTCCTCTCCATCCACCCAACTTTAAGTTTGTTCTCAAACACAAACAAAAATCTGATGCAAAACAAAAAGTCCAAAACCAAAAGCAAAACAACATATTCCCAAAACCTCCTTCAAATTGTAACCAGATAAGCAGAAAAACTATAGGGTCTGTTAGGTCTTTGTTAAGTGCTCATGTTAAATTTGTAGCATTTGTGTTTGCTAAATCCTAGCTACAGAACATAGGATCAATAACTGTTTTGAATTATTCAGTATCTAATATATATACCATCTATTAACTTCCATTCTCTTGGAAGTTTGTTTCATTTGTTTATGAATTATGAATAAAGTTCAATTAGCTAGTCTCATAAAAAGGTGGAACAAAATTAGTAGCTAGGTAATTGGTGCATATGGCTTCATGTTCTCCCAAGCTCAAATCTCCTTACATAAAGATTATTTACTCTAGACCTGACTAGGCACCACTGAGTTACACACTATTCAGCTTTTGTCCAAAATAAATGTACAAAAAATCAGTTGGCAATTGGTAATTGCCTGTTTCTTAAAAACCTAAGTGAATTTGCAGGCATGTAAAATGCAAAGGTTATACAGACATGGAGGTTTTTTATACCAGACTTCAAAGGATGACACTGAGGCCAGGCAATGAGTTTCAGTTTGCAGGCAGTCAATGACAGCATGATACATGAGGCTTTGATGGTCAAAGGTGAGCAAGAATGGAGATCTCTGGGTGTTAGATAAGTTAAGAATATGGACCTTTTCTCAAAAAAAAGTAGTAGGAGCTAGTGAAACCTGCTTATGAAAGAGGCTATGTGGTCCACAAATGACAAGATCAAATTCACAGTGCTGCCTGAGTTCATTAGAACACAAATAAAATCATTGTGTTGTCTGGACACTCAGATTATAATTGTAGGATTTAGCGTTTGTCATTCTGAGATTCAATATTCCTTCAGTGAAATCATTCCTTTGTGTCTTCCCATTTCTTCAGTAGGGAATTGGAAAACTTACCTTGAACTACTGTACATTGGAACTCTGCCTCTTTGGATTTATAGAGGCTCACTTTTTAAAGCACAGACACAGATGTTGGCCTGGGGTTGAACTGTTGAACTGTATGGAAACTGGAGACTGGGGGCCAGTAAGAATGCAAGGAAAACTGTGGTCAGTGCATGCAGTATGAGAGAAAAATCTATTATGAATAAAAAGCTGGAAAGAATAACAAACAAAATCTTTGAATTATTAGATAGGTATGAGACATTGAGTAACAAAGAGAAAATGGGGTTTTTGGAATATTTGGTCACTTATGTTAATATTGTTACTCATGATGGAAACAAGATATGCATCTATCTTAAAGATATAGTTTGCAGGACCATGGTTTTATGGTTTGTATCTTGTCACAAGCCTTGCCTTCCTCTGCCTCTGTGTTTTGTTAATCATGAAGCAAATATTTCTACTACATATTTCTGGCAACATTATTTACTTATGTGTTATATTATAGGCCCAGATACACTGAGTCAAGTGACCATGAGCTGCAGACTGTGTAACTACAAGCCAAAACAAACTGCACCCCTTTCTTAATTTGTTTTGTCAGGTATTTTTATAATAGATAAGAAAATTCAAGTAATGCAAGTATCCTAAGAATATAGATAACAACAGAGATGGAAGATGAGATCCTTGAAGTAGGCCTATGAGAATTCTGAGCAACTGATCATTTTTCTGAACTGAGCACCTAGTTCAGAAAGGTAGTAACAGAAACAGGACCTGAAGAGCTCAGTAATGATGTATGAAGACTTTAAAATCTTGTGAGCTGTGTAACCTTGTAGTATTCATGTTGATGAAACTACAGTTGTTAGTGGCACATACTAGGAATTGTTTAACACTACATAGCATCAGATAGACAAGAATTAACAATGTTTCAGAGGCTGAGATATGAACCTACACATTCTTGAACAGCTCTATACTCAGTACTCAGGGTTAGGTACAGGAACCCTGGAACTTCGGTATTGGAAACTGTGGCTAACATTTCAGTAACTAAACATGATTGTGTCCTTTGCCTCCTACTTAAAATTAAAACACTCCCTTTATTTAGTTAACTAATGTTCTTACTTAGAATTTTATCCAGTATTTCTCCCTAACTTGTACCAGGCAAGTGAAAAAAAATTTGGTTTTGATTTGATTGTTAACTCAATGAGTATTTCATGCTGAGAAACAAAAATCATTTTCTCTCTCCCATTAATATTTCTTATTTGCCACCCATTTTTCTATCAACTGTATTCTCATTTTCCCAAACAGACGAATCAGTCTTAAGTTATAGAACTAACATATACAATTATAGTTAGCATTTTAGTCTTGGGAGGGAAAATAAAGGTTGTCTGTTCCAAGAGATTTTACTCTTGTGACCACTTCCTCTCAGGCCAATAGCTCAGTGAGGTTGGAGTCAGCTTCATTAAGCATTGTAGAATGCCATATTAATAGAAAGAATGGAGGTAAGCCTTTAAGGAGAAAGGACATCCTTAGTAGAAACCCAAGTAGTAAGTAAAGCATGCTTGCTTAAGTTGGGACTTCATTTTTTGTTATCTATACTATACATGGTTACCCACTTACTATTGTTAGCATGTTTGCTTTCGTGATGATGTAAGAAGTGGTATACAGTCAATAGAAACTACACTTCAAAGTCAGGATTTGGATCTTCTCACAAGGTAGTGAGATGCAGTGTGATGCTTTTTCACAATATAAGGCAATTGAAGCTACTCTGAGCCCTCAGCCATGAAATCAGTACAGTGAATAGCCAACTTTACATGAAGTACTGCATCACCAGTATTTTAAAATATCATGTTGGTATTTTAATCATGAGTAAAATATTCCCTGCAGAGAACATATATGAGCTGTTAGCAATTAATTATAAGTTAGATGGCACTGGATCATCCTCTTCAGCTTGAAGGTACACTAAATGTTCTGGGCACATGTAAGGTAGGCACAACTAATTTATGAGAAATTAGAGTATTACTTTAACTTTTGTGTGTCTTCAACAGGCCATCAAAATAATGACAGAATACTGTTGACTTCAAAGAAGATTATATTTAATTTGCAAAGTAAAATATCCTCCTGGCCTAGTAATTTTTCAGATAACACATTAAATGGATGATAAATAACTCTACCATCTATGAACAAATGACTTCAAAGACGACATAATGGCAAAAGTATACCATGACACTCTCTCTCTCTCTCTCTCTCTCTCTCTCTCTCTTTGTGTGTGTGTGTGTGTGTGTGTGTGTGTGTAGCTAGGAGTACAATTTGCTATGGATTATAGAGAAACATTAACATATAATTTGAAGAGATTTTCTATTGTAACTTTCTATTTTAATTTTTGATATTACTGACTTTTGCTGTAAAATTACTAGTTTTAGATGCATAAATCCTGCCCCCGCCAAAAATGTGTATATGTATGCGTGTTTGTGTGCACATGATTAAAGAATAGAAGACACATTCCCAGCTTTTTGCCACATGTAATGACCTATGATTGATAACCTGAACGTACATGGTTGAAGGAAAGAACCAAGTGCAAATAGTTCACTGTTACTGTAGCATACGTGTTCTCTCTCTCTCTCTCTCTCTCTCTCTCTCTCTCTCTCTCTCACACACACACACACACACACACACACACACACACACACACACACAGGAAATAAAATAGAAAATGAACAGAAGAGGCAAGGTGGTAAACATGTCTATTTTGGCATTCTGTCCAGAAGGCAGAAAGGAAAGGGTAGGTGGTAGATAGGTAGGTGGTGGTTCCTGAGCAGCAGAGTGTTTGCAATATAGCCTCCTGATGAAATGCATGGTTACTCCACTTTCAGTGTTTATGTTGAAAATAAAAGGAGGTATAAAGCTATGAATTATTTTTGATTCTTTAGTATTAGTATGTTAATATTTCAAGTAAATTGTGGCTGTCTGAACGGACCTAAGGTCTCTTGTGTTATACTAATGTTTACTTGATTTCTTGCAGGAATAGCTGACTGCTTGTGAGCAAAAGTATCTCATCTTAGAGGTCATTTAGACAGCATATCACAGCACCCTGGTTACTGGAATGCAGTGTCTCTGAGTACTTTGAATATTTTCTAACACAGCTACCCAAAATTAGTAGGAACGGTTTATAATTTCCAGTTGTACAAGTCTTCACTTGCCCATGGTGATAGAAACTTAATAGAAAACACACATACCAATTATTCCATTATGGAGTATTAACTTTTTTTGCAACACACCCCTGTATTTCCTTCCTTCTTTCTTCTCCATAACATTTCCATTTCTTCTTTCTAAATTGGAAAGCTTACACCATTTAAGAACACTCTGGATTTGTCTGTAGCATTTCTTCTAGGCTTCACCCAGCAGTTACCTAGCAACAGCCAGGTATGAACCTGGTTTGCTATAAAAGAACTGTTCGGAATCTCAGGGTTGTTTTGATTTGCATTTCCCTGATGACTAAGGATGCTGACCATTTCTTTAGGTGCTTCTCAGCTCTTCGAGTTTCCTTAATTGGGAATTCTCTGTTTAGCTCTGTTCCCCATTTTTTGATAGGGTTATTTTGTTCTCTGGAGTATAGCTTTTTGAGTTCTTTGTATATATTGGATATTAGCCCTCTATTGGATATAGGATTGGTAAAGATTCCACCTCACACCAGTCAGAATGGCTAAGATAAAAAACTCAGCAGATGCTGGCAAGGATGTGGAGAAAGAGGAACACACTCTTCCATTGCTGGTGGGAATGCAAGGTGGTACAACCACTCTGGAAATCAGTTTGGTGGACCCTCAGAAAAATGGACATAATACTACTATACCTCTCCTGGGTATATATTCAGAAGATGCTCCAACATGTAATAAGGACACATGCTCCACTATGTTCATAGCAGCCATATTTATAATAGCCAGAATCTGGAAACAACCCAGATATTCCTCAACGGAGGAATGGATACAGAAAATGTGGCACATTTACACAATAGAATACTACTCAGCTATTAAAAACAACGACTTCATGAAATTTGCAGGCAAATGGATGGAACTTGAAAATATTATCCTGTGTGAGGTAACTCAGTCACAAAGAACAAACATGGTATATACTCACGAATAGGTAGATATTAGCCCAAACGTTCAGAATACCTAAGATACAATTCATAGCAACCATAGGACTGAGCGTGAGGTCCCAGATGGAGGAGTTGGAGAAGGGACAGAAGGAGCTGAGGGAGTTTGCCGCCCCATGGAGGGAGCACCAACCAAAGAATACACATTGGGGGATCCATGGTGCTTGCCACATATGTGGCAGAGGAGGGTCTTGTTAGACATCAGTGGGAGGAGAGGCCCTTGAACCTGAGGCTGTTAGATGCCCCAGTATAAGAGAATGCCAGGGAAGGAAGAAGGGAGTGAGTGGGTGGTTGGGGGAATACCTTCATAGAGGCCAGGGGAGGGGGGATGGGATAGGGGATTTGTCTTTGGTTGCTATTTAGAAGAATGGTTGACCTCTGTATGTTGGTTGTTTCTGCAGAACAAATGCTCTTTGTCTCTGCATGCTAACTGAGTCAGGGTCTTCCTTCAGAGATTTTCACATTCTTACACACCTTCTCTATTTTTGAATGAAGAGTTCTCAGACAGGCTATTCAAGAGAACAACTGAGTCTCTTAGCCTCTTTGAAGAGTTAGATGACAAGAAAATACTTGAGGAATTCTGTTGCTTGGAGAGAATCCAGACAGAATAAAAACCAACAGAACGTCTAAGAGATTTTATCATTTATTTTTCATTATAAAACATAGAGAAATATGAAACATATATGTATTTCAAAGACTAAAGGAAGTGGTAAATTGATGTACATTTTATTGTAATAGGCCATGGAAGTTAGAAATGCCATTGGTTCTATAAAATAAGTTGTAGATGTAAATCTCTTCTTTTGCAGGGTAATTTATACTTTTTTTAATTTAGATAATTTAGATGCTTTCATTTACTTCCAGGCTGAGACATCCCTTAAGAAATACATGCCTCAGGCTGCTTTCACATCCTTATTCCTCAGGCTGTAGATCAATGGGTTGATAGTGGGTGTCACAAGATTATGCAAAATCTGAATAACTGCACTAAGCAATGGGCTGGGGTTGGGCTGCAGGTAGATGGCGATGACAGGTCCATAGACACAGATGATGGCTGTGAGGTGGGCACTGCAGGTGGAGAACGCTCTTTGCCTGCCTTCTGTTGAGCGGATTTTTGAGATGGAGATCCCAACTCGAGTGTAGGACACAACAATAAGAAAGAAACAAATGAGAGAAAAAAGACCAACATTTGTGAAACCTACCCTCTGTGCTAGAGAGGAATCTTCACAAGCTAGCAGTAACACTGCAGGCATGTCACAGAAGTAATAACCTACTTTGCTGGGGCCACAGTAGGACAACTGGAAAGTGAGGGAAGTAAGGATAGTGGCATGCACACAGCCACTCATCTAGGTCCCTGTGGCCAAGACAGAGCATACTCTGTGGTTCATGATGATTGTATATCTCAAAGGGAAGCATATGGCAACATAGCGGTCATAGGCCATCACTGTGTACAGGAAGCACAATGTGCAACCCAGACAATGATAGAAGAAGTATTGGATAACACATCCCTGAAAAGAGATCCCTCCACCCCGTTCTGAGAGATATGACAGCATCTTGGGAGCTGTAGTGGAACAGAAACACAAGTCAAAGATCGAGAGGCTACCCAAGAAAAAGTACATGGGAGTGTGGAGTCGAGGAGAGGAAGTGACTGCAGTAAGAAGGAGCAAGTTTCCCAGTAAGGCACAGGTGTACAATGTTGAAAACAGGAAGAACAGGACCTTCTCCACTGTCTCAGGGATGCCCAGCAAGGTGAATTCTGTCACCATAGTGTGGTTTATCATGTTTATGGATGAATCAGCTCCTGGGAGTCTGTGGAAAGAAATCCTTGGTGACATTTATTATGTGTATGCAGATTAGGGGAGTTTAAATCACAGGGGTGGAAGAGAAAGGGATAATGATACTTACCTAGAGATATTTTAGTAAAAACTGTCTTTCCTGGTGATGGGATATTTTTCTTCAGTTAGGCTCTTACTTGTAGATGATGCTCCTTAAAAATCTCTCCGAGAAGGTAGTTTCCAGGGCAATAGCAGGTGATGTCTTTCACAACCTCACCCAGAAGATAACTTCCCAGGCTAGTGTCGTCTCTTCCGCTCTTTATACAAATGATCCTATTTTATCATTCCAGGTGTTTCATTGTGATTCTAGAATGAACAAAAAGACTCTAATAATGAACTTGTAGCTATTAGTGGGGAGACAGGGATGGGAAAGGGACAAGAATATCTCGGGTATATGCATGAGCATAATAAGAATGCACCATAGACATGTGTGAAAGTATCCTAGAACTAATTGAGTTAATGAAAAATCATATTTTCACTCTCACTGGCATCCATATTATAGGACTGAGGGTAATGAGAATCAGAGCTTACAGGATTTAGAACAAAATTACAACAGCAATGGCTATACCTCACAATTTTATTCTTCAAGTATGAACTTTACTGAAACTGGAGGTTGAATGAATACATTAAATTTTTGTTACTCTGTATCATGCATGTGTACTGTCTTCTCTTTGGAAAAATGGGCATTTGTGATTATACTGTTTATATGGAGAAAAATGGACAATAATGTAGTGACTGACAGCTCTGTAGGCATTTCTTGCATGTTAATGCTTTGCCTACGGTGAGTTTCTCTTCATTCTCTCCAACACACAGAACATCTCACATGTATACAAGTGAACACAAAAGTAAACACACTCACAAACAAACACACAAAGATAGAGAGAGAGATCCAAATCTCACCATATTGTGTTAAATTTTAAAAGGAGATGTGTCACATATGTCACAAGAGATAAACTACGGATGTGTTAAAAAAGGCAACCTCAAAAGCAGTTTATTGCTGGGCAGTGGTGGTGCATGCCTTTAATCCCAGCACTAGGGAGGCAGAGGCAGGTGGATTTCTGAGTTCGAAGCCAGCCTGGTCTACAGAGTGAGTTCCAGGACAGCCAGGGAGCCAGGGCTACACAGAGAAACCTTGTCTTGAAAAACCAAAAAAAAAAAAAAAAAGCACTTTATTAACCAACTGTATGTAAGAAACAGATTATACAGATCAGTCTTTAAACCATAAAATCACACACATTTTTAAAGGTATGGAGCTGTACTGCCTTTAACAAAGAAAGGTTATATCCAATTTCTTTGGTTCCTCTGGGAACATAAGACTGTATCATCAGATGTTTCTTCCTTTTGCTCTCTATTCATGATTATTGAAATCAATGGTTCAGTAGATATATTGATTTTCCTCGTTATTTCCTTCGGCATGAAGAACAATGAAAAGCAACCTAAGGAAAGACCTTACCATTCCATATGGAACAAAGAAGCCAGTGTTGCCTCTAGCTCAAGCAACACAATTTAATTCTGGATCATATTTGGGTTAAAGAGAAGGGTTAGGCATAGAAAATACTCCTTACTAGTTTTCATATTTTGAAATTTTCTTATATATTTTTATGTGTTTTTCAGTTTTCAATACAGTGTAATCCTTAAATTACAGATTAGTTGATAGAATCTATTGTCTAAAACTCTGTACTCCCACCTCACAATATGACCCTAGTGATTGAGAGACTGAGTACTAAGATAAGAGTGAAGGACACATCTGGGCACTTTCTGAGCCACAGAAAGCCTAAGATGATAGCACTGTTGAGAGATGCCTTCCTTCCTACCTGCAGCAGAAGGGAGGAGCTCACCTTCCTTCAGTCTGTAAGTTAGATTCTCTTCTCTTTTGAATCGCTTTCTAGTAGGATGCCACACATGTAAGTGTGCTTCATGTCCCTGGGAACCCTTTCCTGTTTGGTTCAAGGAACTGCAATAAGTCACAACACCAGGGACTTAAATCATGATTTTCCTTTGGGTGTTAATCCCAAGAGGAAGGAGTCTTACTGAGAAAGCATTTCATTAACTCATTGGTTTAATTGTGTTGTGTTTTGTGTGTGTGTGTGTGTTGGGGGGGGTATTTGAATATCTTTTGCAAACACTTTTATGGTCTAAGCTTTTCAAAAATGTTCACTTGAAACCTCAAGCATACCTCTTAGATACTTAACCTGCCACTAAAGTTTATAAAATCTGGTAATTCTGAAATCTTATTTGTTACATACTGACCTATATGCTAAGGTGGGGTTCTCTGAAGGTAGGAGAACTGCTGTCTCAGAAAATGTTTTCTTAGCTGGGATTTGTTGAGTCGATCAGCAGACATGGAAGAGAAGGTCAAAGCAGTTTCCCAGCAAAAAGGCACTGTCATGGATGCTGTGCATGATGGGAAGGAGCTCAACGTGCTCAGAGAATTTAATAGCAGGGACTGAATGTTAGAGCCTCTATTTTCAGTTTCTTAGGAATCTTAAAGAGTAGGATGACAAATTCAGGCTTGCCCGAGTGACAGATGATACTGAAGTTCAGCCTGGGAAACTTGGTGAGACACAGTAACAAAATATGAGGACATTCATAACTTGAATAAAGTCTTTACCCACTTTTCATTTCTATAATAAAATTCCAGGGATTGGATATAATTATAAAGGAAATATGTTTATGAAAGTGACAGATCTGGAAGCCAGGATAAATGAGTACAATTCAAAATTCAAGATGAAAATCGTTTGTAATACCCATTAAACACACCTGCTTCTTGCTTCTCTGTATTTATTTATTATTTCAAAAACAGGACATGATTTTTATTTTCAGATTCATTATGACAATTTTAAGTTTGACAACAAGGCTTGGTGAGAGAAACAGCTGAACAAACTAACACATGACAGTTAGGATATTCCCACAATGCATGGGAAGCTTTCCCCCTAAAGAGTAAGATGGGTGAACTGCTTGGCTATGCAAGGGATGTGTTTATGAAGGCAACACTCATGCCAAGGCAGACAGCAAGTGCAGGAGTGGGAGTTGCTATGACTTGAAACTGCGTCTATAACCTGGGAGCTTGGTAGATTATGATGGAAATCTATGACCAGTACATGATGACATGGTTATGACTAAGTGCATGACCACCATATACAAGTAGCATGGAAAGGATCATGCCTAGTTCCAGAAGCATAATCTGGTGTTAAATTTTCATCAGATGATCCTGGAGAGATCGGATACACTTGGAACCACTCCCAGAAGTATTGATCCTTGGCAAGTCATTTTCAGAAGACTCACCTGGTGCTCATCCAGGAGCTCCATCAAAGCTGATGAGGTTGGCATCATATTTATTGCCTTTGGCATGGGGTGAAGTAGTGTATTAAAAAATCAGTATGAAAATAATAACCAGAAAATTTGTTTGTAACAGCCATAAGCAAGCCTTTTTATTGTTCCTCTGAATCTTATAAAAATGAGAAATGATTTTCCTTTCTAGTTTTGGTAGATGTAAAGTAAGACAACCAGGCTTGGTGGGAGAAGCAGCTGAACTATCTGTCTAATTCCAAGGTGGATTGATGTCATTAAGAAAAGTAATATTCAGGGAAATGTTATACAGTTGTGACCTTTATTAAATTGCACTCTAGATGTAATAAAATAAATAAGTCAAATCTTAGAATTTCTCAACCCTAATTCTTTTTCCTCCAGTGTCTCAGTGCATGTTGCCACAGCTTGAGAATGCTGCCCTATATGTGATCTTGAAACATTAAGAGTTCTTTCCTGACATTTTTGACAGGCAAAATCATAGTCATAGTCATAGTCATAGTCATAGTCATAGTCATAGTCATAGTCATAGTCATAGTCAGGAACAGTCATAGATATATTTGGATACTAAAGAGATTGTCATCTGACAACATTTTGGCACAACCTGGAAGTACAGTGATGGATTCACCCAGCTGAAAAAGGAAAATTAACTGAATTAGTGATATCTGATTGTGTCCTGAAGAAGCAACTAGGCTACCAGAACAGCTGCTTCCTTGGGAGATGGCCAGCAATGAGATATTGATCATATCTGTAGTGGCCAAGTGAAAACCCCCAAAGCTAGCACTGTAGATTAGAGATCTTCATAGGGAACCCAAAGGTTAGCCTTCCCCTAATATCTTTACTCTATAGGTCAAGTTTTTCAGAGCTGAGATGACACCATCTTGGAGTAATTGATTTTAAAAATGCTAAAACTAGGAAGAAATCCTAAAGAGCCATGCTCTGAAAACAGTCAGACAGACAGACAAACAAACAAACAAACAGCTATGGTTTGTGTCAGCATCAAGCTAGCACAATTATAAAGGGAAGCGCTAGACTTGGCCCAGTCCAGGTTTAACTATCAATAGGTTGTTGCAGGAGTTCAGATTCT
Organism: Rhynchomys soricoides; assembly: GCA_019843965.1. NCBI lineage: Eukaryota > Metazoa > Chordata > Mammalia > Rodentia > Muridae > Rhynchomys > Rhynchomys soricoides. Next base: position 204,933 of record JADRCH010000564.1, on the reverse strand, counting down.
AACTGCTCTTGCTATGGGAGAAAAAAAGTGCATAGATGAAAATTGATACTGCAGTGAGGTCAGTGTGTTTCCAGAACCTTCTCACAGCACTTATTATAAGTTGGTTTCCAAAGAAGGTTGTATTATCAAAAGCTCTCTGGAAAAATTAGAGGGTGTGTTAAGGCAACATGGTGATCATGAAGGTCAGCTCCTGGAAGGGTGAGCAATTGGGAACAGGAGTCTCTTAGTCAACTAAGATAGGTGTTTCAGGTCCATAATGTTCATTCATGTGCAATTTTGTGTCTGTTATTTGAGGTTTCTTATACTGAGAACTCTCTCATAGAGAAGGTAACGTTTACTTCATAGAAGAGATGTGTACATGTGTGGAGTCGATAATTGTGAAAGGCTTCACAATGACCAGACAATAGCATGTCTTATAAACAGTCCGTGTTCTTCTTCAATAAACAGGGAGCTGATGTGCCTGTGGCAGAAAAGCAGAGTAACCCTCTCCTAATGCAAACGTATGTAATGAGATTGATTTGACACAGAGAAAGGGTGAATAGAGTCACAATTGTCTCCAATCTTCATCCAGGAGATGTGTCTGTGCTGAGGATTGTAGATGTTGCAAATCTCTGTTGTTGCTTCCTATGCCCTTGGATTTCTTAACCAGAATTCAGGCCTAGTTACCTCTGTAGATGGGTGCGGATTTGCTTAGGAGAACACAGGATTTGAAGAGGCAGAAGAACATAGAAAGTGTTTTAGATGTACCACATGTGTTCAGATATTTCATTTTCTGCTTATTTATTTATTTCTTTATTTATTCAAATATTGGAATTAAAGGTTTATACTAAGAGATAAAGCTTTATATGAAGAGGGGGTTTAGAGGTTCTGTTGTCCTTTAATGTCTCTACATGTTTTGATTATTGTTTTATTTAAGGGGTTCATATTCAGGAGTGGAAAAGTACAACTACTCCTACTTCTTTAAAACAACAAAGCAATCTAAAAGACAAATTTAATTTAAATTGACAGGAAATTTAATGTAATTTGGGGTAGATTGTTTGACCATATAACATCTTACTGCAGCAAAAAATATTAGGTGATTATTTTAAAAATAATAAAATACAATAAAATAAAATTAATGCACTAAAACACCAAGTAACACGTTGGAATTAGGCAAAACATACAAACACAAGGAAAAGAGCACAACAGAAGGCACAAAAAAAGAAACCACAGACAAACAGGTTCATACATGCAGGAGTCCCATAAAAACACCAAACTGGATGCCATTATGTCCATGAAGAGGACCTGCTGTAGCCTCACGCAGGGCATTAGCTTGCTGCCTAAGTCTCTTTGAGTTCACATGATATTTTGCTCACGTTGATTTAGAGGCCCTTGTTTCTGTGGTGTTGTCCATCCCTTCTGGCTCTAACACTCTTTCTGCCTCTTCTTCCTCAGGGTGTCCTGAGCCCTAAGGGGAGGTATTTGATGGAGATATCCTGTTTAAGTTTGAGTGCTCTGAGTTTCTCATTCTATGTCTAATGTCTGACTGAGGGACTCTGTATTTGTTCCCATCTGCTGAAAGAAAAAGTTGTTAAGAGACAAAGTTTTATATATCATTATTAAGTCTACAATTCATTTCTGACAACCAAACATTATATTCTGGAAAACTGTCCTTAAGGATCTCTTCACTTCCTTGTTCCTCAGTGAATAGATTAAAGAGTTCAGCATGGGTGAGACAATATTATTTAATATCTGCACCACAGCTCCAAGCATAGGGTTTGGAGTGCGCTGGAGGTAGATGATGATTACAGGTCCATAGGCACAGAGAATAGCAGTGAGGTGGGCACTGCAGGTGGAGAATGCTTTCTGCCTGCCCTCTGCTGAACGGATTCTCAGAATGGCAATCCCAATGTGTACATAAGAAACACAAACACTAAAGAGAAGCATCAGAGCCAGAAAACCAACATTGATGGAGCCCACCTTCTGGGCCAACTTATTGTCAGTACAAGCCAGGGGTAAAACTGCAGGAAGGTCACAGAAGAAATAATCCACTTGATTGGATGCACAGTAGACCAATTGAAAGGTTAAAGAGGTCAAGATGGTGGCATGAAGACAGCCCACTAACCAAGCTATTATTACCAAGCTCACACACACTCCAGGCTTCATGATGAGCATGTATCTCAGTGGATGACAGATCGCAACATAACGATCATAGGCCATCACAGAATAGAGGCATCCTTCAGTAGAACCCAGAAGGTGATAGAAGAAGAGCTGGGCAGCACATCCTTTGTAAGAGATGGCTGGGCTCCTACCAGAAAGATAAAGTAGCATCTTGGGACAGGTTACTGATGGGAACAACATGTCAAAAATGGATAGAAGTCCCAAGAAGAAATACATGGGTGTGTGAAGAGTAGATGAAGAAATGATTGCTGTGAAGATGAGTGAATTTCCGAGCAAAGTAAAGAAGTATATGAATAAGAATACTACAAAGAGTAAAGTCTCCAGTCCTTGTGTCTGGGGTATTCCTAGTAGAATGAATTCATTAAGTAGTGTGTAATTCCTCATTATCTTCAAAGGTGGTCTTGATGGAAATCACTTTCAACTAAACATGAAAACAATGAAACAGAGTAATTATAATAAATCCAACACTAACATGCTAATTATCATTTGTGCTAAAATCTAAAGTCAGTGTCTTGGTCTTTTCATGGTTATGAAACAACACCCATCAGTACCCAATACTAGATACATCATGCAGAAAAAAGTGCTTGATTAATTGATAGTCTGCAGGAGTGTGTATAGATGGAACACACCTAGTTAGGCTGCTCTCTTTGGTGAGGATTCCCTACTGAGTCTGGAGGCAGTAAGTGATGCCTCAGTGAATCAAAGATTAACTAAAGAAAAAAGCATCAAATAGGCTTTTCTAGGAGATTTACTGGAGAGTGAACTAATTAGTCCATTAGTTCACTATACAGGAAAATGTCAAGCTCTGTATCCCTATGGTTCCCTCTCTGCATACTTCAAAAGGGAAACTACACACAAACACACATACACATAATTGCAAACACACAAACACACACTAAATTTAACAAATTGTTTTAGAAGAGAATCGTATTTAAAGATTAGTTTTATTAGAAGTATTAAAATTGAATTTTAGGTATTATGTATGATAATTTTCCTGATTATCAAGAGAAAGCTAAATTCAATTTATCCCAGCCAAGTTATGACTGTCTCAGAAAATAAGCCACAAGTTTCAAACAGAAAAACATGTAAAGTATCTTTAACCAACTGCATACCTGAGTGATGTTTAACAAAATGACCTGAAAGCACAGATTTCTGATTATTTTTCAAGTCATTTTCAGTTATTCAAAGTGCTCATCAAACAGGTTATCAGATGTGAACTTGGGGGTCACAGCTTTCTTAGAACAATACAACAATAGAAGAATAGATGAGTTACCCCTCATCCTGCTGCTGACAGCACACTCTTGCTCTGTGCTGTTTTCTACCTATGGAGGAAGAGAAGTAAGCCCTTGAGAGTCAGACATCTTTTCTGGAGTTTTGTGGTTGATTATTCATCTCAGTAGTTTAGTTTAAAGGTCCTTGTGAATCATACAGCACAGATGATGGTTTTCCATCTACAGTTTTACTTCTATGATTTGTAGTTTGTACTTACAAATTATATCAAAACTGTCCAATTTTAACTGTCTCAACTACTGACATTGATTTCTGCTCAGTTTCTCTGATCTTTCCTTTTTTTTTATAATTAACACTATGGATAGATAGATAGGTATTCTAAATATTAGTGTATAAAACAATTCCTTCTATGTATATTCAAGAAATTGTTAAATAATTGAGTCCATGTTCCTGGAGAGTAATAACATAGATATATTCAATAATAACTTCATAATTGCTGATAACAAATTATCAGGTTCTTGGGAAATACTGCATAAAATAAGTTGGAGTAAAGAATGAAGGAAACAAAATGGAGTTCTTTCAAAGGGGAAATTTAAAAAGGTTTGGTTAGTGGATATTTTTTATAACAGAAACTATGAAATGTGTCATGTAAAAATACTTGACTTATTACAAAATTACATGTGATCATGTGTATATCCTTAAACACATTATTCCAGAATTACATATAATGGTGTATATAGTTACTGGGTTTATACCATGGTTCCTTGTCGTGGGGTGACTAATGTGACATAATTCATTAGTTCAATTGTTTGAACTTCCCTACTGTCTTTTGATATAATGTTCATCGACAGCTTATTCTATCAAGTTCTTTCAGTCTTAGGTTCTTTTGTGGTTTTAGTTGGAAGGAAGTCAGTTTTGTTTTTGGTTTCCTACTATCCTCTATTTCCAAAGAGGTCAGTTTGTATTTGTTCCTAACTGTAAAAGAGGTCATGGCCACTGGGTGGCTCTCATGCTATTCATCTCTCTGCATAGCCTCCTGGGAGGTTTCTGAACAGCTGCAATTAAGCTTAAGGACTAATGTACAACAAATAGCTGTTGTATAAATGTTTAGTATTCGAATACATTCCGAGCAAACACATCGAAACAGGTGGTCTAGAAAAATGTGGGGTGTGATATGTGACCTTCAAACTGTGAGAAAATAAAGAATAAATAGAAATTAATCTTTTGCTGTCAGAAATCAAGGTGAAATGGATGAAGAAGTAAATTCAAAACTATGGGTTGTTTCTATAATTGTCTTTAGTATGTCACTACCCATTGAATGGTTATTGTTCATTAATATAGAATATATCCCCATTCTGGAAGCAGAATGAAATTTAAATATAACAATGTTCATGAAATAACTTTGAGAATGATAGACAATCCAACTGCTATCTTCTGCAAGAAGAGGCCATAAGAGAATAAAGATAAAAGAAAATAAGATTTTTAAGATTATTTTTGTCTAGATTGGCTCTTGTTGAGTGAGTTTGTGTGTGTTTTTTTTTTTAATGTGTTCAGTTTCTAATATCTGAAAAAAAGATAGTATTATAGTGTTCTCCCCTCTCTCATTTATTAGATCAAACAAGGTCATGCAATAATGAGATTTATAACAGAATTTCTGATGATCTGTAGATATTTAGCATATGCTATTTACACCTTCAATAAAAGAAAAGCTTTTCTGTAGCTAGGATATAGCTCAGGTCTAACGTTCTTGCCTTGCATCTGTAAGAATTTAAGTTCTATCTGCAGCAATAAAAGACAACAAAGACATTCTTATAACGTGTGGTTTGATATTTACATGAATATCATTAATCTTAAATAAGTCAGAATATGGAAGAGAATTTAAAACATGCCCCTGAAAGCTCATCAACACTACTTAACTTTTTTTAAAGGTAAAAACTAACATATAGGATGGAAAACATTGAAAGCCATGGTTTAAGAGTTGACATAAATCATTTAATGTCCATATGTAAAGTCTCTTCCAAACAATTCAAAACAGTGCAGTAGGAACTGGGCAGTATGTCCAACCCATGGTGTACAAAGCAACCTGTGACTCATAGTGTTGCTACCTACTAAGTAGCACAAATCTATTTTCCAGAAGCAGTAGGATTCCCAACAAGAAAAATCAATGAGATATTGCAAACTAAGATTGGTTTTCAACATTTAAAGATAATTCGGGACGAATGAGGTGGCTCAGTGGGTCAAGAATATTGACACTATGCCTGAAGACCTGGAATAAATTTGCAGGTCCCATAAAATAGAAGAAATTAACTAGCTTATTCAAATTGTGGTGTTACTTCCAAAGGAGTGCTGTGCCAGGCATGTACCACCACACATGCACATATACACAGAAAATAAATAAATGAAATATAATAAAAATTTTTAAAAGGAAAACAAATTTCTCTTATAATCTTTAATGTTATTTTTTGAAATCCTAGAAATTAATGCATGTTAGCTTTTCCTACCCATCACTAGCCACTCTTATAGACGTCGTAGATATATGGACTCAAGAATACAATCAGTTAGTAGTATATACTTTCTCCCATAATAGAGGTAATGTAGCTTTTGTAGAAGACTGAAATTAAATTCAAATGTATTGGAGACTAAGACACCAACATCACACTTAGAGAACTTGGCCTGTAGATCTAAAGACCCACTTTCCAGGTATGATTTCTATTGATAGAACTAAACACTGGTAAATTATAATCTTTGAAACCTAGTTTTTTGTTAAAGAAACTGAAAGCATTTATCCCAGTAGTAGCCTCAAACTTAACTAGCTAGTCAAAACTTATAATCCAAAGTAGATAGTTTACATGATTGAGGGGACATTTTTAAAATGGATTAAAAAATAAAGTAATAACAGTAAAATTCTTGCCAGGGCCAGAAGACTATTCTTTTTTTGCTTCTTAGTCTTCATTTATGTCCCAGACACCTATTGTTCAGCAACTGACATCACAAGTGCTCAGTAAACACATGGAATGTTTTCATAATTGTGCTTGGTATAGAATGAGGATTGCCTTCTGCTTGGTTTTGGCTAAGTGATAGGAGTTGCTACACACAGTACATGTAAAGAATACATACAATAACAGTTTTGGAAAGTGTTGATATATACTATGATTTTATCCAAGCATTTATTGTGATTATACTTATTATAGGGAGCTTTGCTCTAGAGACTTTGAGAAGATACCTACATGGAGAGAGTAATTACTAACTTAAGGCCAAATGGGATCATTTACAGAAGCAGGGTTTGGTCAGGATGAAGCAAGACTGGAATGCAACTTTTAGAAAATCACCCTGTAGGAACAGATGAGTGAAACTGAGCCATGCTACAAGAACTGTTTAAATTCTTCAGGGAGTCAGGGGACTGTCATTCATATATATATATATATAATTTGTCTCATCATTATATTTTCTCTGTGTGAAGAATACATCCAACTAACATTTTTATTCATAAGTCATATTATAATTATTAGAACAGGACAGATGTTCAATTAATTGGTAGCAAATTAAAAAGGGCTGCACTCCCACACGTAGTATGTGAAACAGAGATTAAACAGAGAATGGGCAAAGAAGCCTGGTCATCCTTCTAAAGGAGAAGGAAGCCTCCACACTCATTTCACCCACTAAATCTATCCCTCTACATTCCTGGAGTGAGGACAAAACAAAACTGAGAGAAAACTGAGACGATAAACTGTGAGCACTTACATGAATGTGGATCATGGATGACTCAAAGATGAAAGAAAGAGTTCCCTCCTTCGTTTATCAGCTTCATCTTTGTAGGTGTGCGATCTCCATCACAGCCTTCTCCTTTCCCATAGGACATCTAATCTGCAGCTTCAGATTCTACCTGGTCTACCTTTTCATTCAGAATCACACAGAAAAAGGTTGCTGTGTATCTGCTGGCACCTGGGGTGATTTCCTCTGTTACTGGAAGCTAAATCGTCCTACTTTTGTGGAACTACAAATGGCTTCTTGATTCCTATGGAGCCTCATCCTCAGGGAGCCTAAGCCCTCTGAGTGTAGGGAACAATTAAAAGCAGAGAAGAGTTTCACAGTAATCAAGTGGGACTCAGAGTGTGAATCTCTTCAGACCTTGTTTTGGGGTTTGCTTTTTCCCAATGTTTGTTTGTTTATTTATTTACTTACTTATTTTTCTGTCTGGAACAAGTATTTCATAGACTCCTAGTGTTTCCAGGCACTTTAGGGATTTCATTTGCCCTATTGTTCTTGCTTCCAATTTCTTCCTGATCCTTTATCTCTTGTCACTTCTTGTGTTCAACTGATCAGAAGCCATTCACGAGGTTATACCAGTTTAATAGCAGCACGTAATGCTTTTATTTAAACAATCATAGTTCTAGCCGAAAATTCTTCTAGTAGGAAAACAGGGTGAAATAAATTATTTTCAAATACTAAGTAATGGTACATATCAGAATGACAGACTTTTGGATTGAGATATCAAGTCTGAAGTACTCTTGATTCACAGCAAAAAGATAATTCTGTCAACCACCATCCAGACCACATAGACTTGTGTGAGTAGATGCAGAAAATTATTTCAGAGCTGAAAATTTTCTATTACCTAGTGGTGGGATAGAATAAAAAAAGTCATAGAACATTGTATTTTCTATTTGTAACAGTGACAAATCTATTTTATTGCCAGTCATGTATGCGTTTAGTGCATACAATTTTGTAAAACGGGTAATACTTAATAGTGTGATAACTGCTTTATTGTTAGCTTATATATTATTATACATTTGCCATTCATCTAGACTGCACTTCTTTTATTTACATAAAGGTGAAGCATATGAAGAAATAGTATGCCCTCAGTAGTTTATGTACCTTGCATTTGTGGGTTCTTCCCACTGCCTCAGGAACCCATAGCAATTAACAAGCTTATAGCCTGAGCTGAGTAAGTACACAAAGTTCCAGAGGAACTTGCAAAGGTCCCATAAAAATGGGACTCTACCTGGAAATTAAAGTCCATGATGATACTTTGTTTTATTTAGCCACCTCATTACCAAAGATTTTCTTTGTCACTTATTTGTTTTTATGATATTTTATTTTGTATGTCAAGGGCTGCATGTGGAGGTTAGGAGACAACTTTCAGGAGTTAGGTCTCACAGTCCACCATTCAGATTTGGGGATTAAATTTAGGTGGGCAGTCTAGGCAAGAAGCACTTTACCTACTGGGTTACCTTCCTACTCTGTAGAGTTTTTGGCTGACCAATGCAGATCTTCTCTGCCTGATTTGGGAGCTAAGGACCTGGAAGAATGGGGTAGACTACAATCTGATGCTTTAGATAACCTCACTTCAGTTTTTGTGTACTTTTATACATGGATGTAACAAATAAAGCAATGAACCAAAGAAAATTGTTTGAATTCAGAAAAAAATCATGATCAGAAAAACATGTAAATAAACACTAATCTGCACTTGCTAAATATTAACAGAGTAGCTGTTTGCCAGAATTTTCTCAGGACAGACCTTGCACGTACTATACACTGTGTCTAAGAAAGCACAAAAACAAAAGCAAAAGGTCATATCAAGATTGGGTTCTAAAGCTATGTTCTGATATCCAACAAGAATAAGCATGTCTTATAAGTTGAATGAAAAGGTTTGTCAGAGCAGTAGCAAAATCAGGTCTAAGAACAATCCAGGGAACAAAATATACCTGAGGTAAAGGCCCTCTGCTCTTTCCCTGGAACCTCTCTCATAGTTCCCCAAGGGATTGTTCACCATGGGTCATTCATTTGACTGTGTTCCAACACTGACCCTCATTCATGTTATCCCTTCACAGAATAAGGTTCCGTGAGCTAGAGCCTCCAATGTCAATCATGTGGAAATGTCTTGTAAAGCATAGACCACACTTGCTAGATAACCAAATAAACTTCCCACATACTTTGTCCTCTCTTCTTGCTTCCCCAGAACCAATAAATCAATCACATTCCTAGCACTGCACAGAAAACTAGAAGTAACCTCCCTTCCTCTTGTCCCCATCTCCTGTTGATCCCACAGATTATTTCCTCCTAACCTCCCTCCCCTAACTATATGGCTGTATTCCAGGACTAAACCAGCAGGCACCCCTCTCTGCTAAACTACAGGCTACACTTGCCAGAAAGCCAGGTAGGCAGCCCACAGACTTTCTCCCCGTTGTCTGTTCCCCTAGATCCAATGCCCCAGCCTTATCCTTAGTGATTCAACAGACTACCACCTGGAGTCTTACTTCCCAAATGTTTATACCTCCTGCGCATCTCACAGACCTCACAGCAATCACATTCTACGAAAATCCAAGAAAAACCAAAACAAAGAACCAAGTAACAAAGCACCCATCCAATGAAGGTAAATCCACAAATCAGCACCTAGGACTTTAATCTCCTAAAACCAGATGTCTAGACCCCAGCTTAAAAACACAGTAACAGTCAGGACAACATATTTCCACTAGAGACCAGTTATCCAACCACAACAAACCCAGAATATTCCAACATTGCTGAAGCACAAGAAAAAGACCTTAAAACAGCTTTTGTGAATATGGCCAAGTTTCTTAAAGAGGAAATAAATAAATCCTTTGAAGAAATCCAGGAAGACACAAACAAACATTGTAAGGAAATAAAGCTATTCAAGACATGAAATGGAAAATAGAATCAATAACGGAAACGAAAACCCAATCTGAGGGAATTCTGAAAATAAAACATTTAGAAATTGGAAGAAGAATTACAGATGTGAATTTTAACAGATGGGAGAGAGAATTGCAGGTGTTGAAGGTACCAATAAAAGAATTGGATGCATCTGTCAAAGAAAAATATTAAATCTAATATCTAATATATGTCTCCTCATATAAAACATTGAGGAAATTTGGTACACTATGAAAAGATCAAACTAAGAATAATGGGTATAGAGGAAGGGAAAGAAACCTAGCTTGAAGGTCCAGAAATTGTTTTCACCAAATTTATAAAAGAAAAATTTCACAATCTAAAAATGGAGATACCTATAAATGTACAAGAAACCAAATTGATTGGACCAGAAAAGAAAGTCTTCTTGCCACTTAGTAATCAAATCATTGAATATCTAGAGCAAGGCAAGCATATTAAAATCTGAAAGGGAAAGGAATGAGTTAAATACAAAGGCAAATTTATTACAAGGATACCTGGCTTTTCAGTAGAACTCTAAAAGCCAGAAGAGCTTGGATAGATGTAGGAGACAATGGATGCCAACCCAGATCACTATACCTAGAAAATCTTTCAATTGCCAGAGATGGAAAAACTAACATATTTCTTGATAGAGTCAAATTTAAACAAAATCTGCCTACCAAGCAAGCCCCACAAAGGGTGCTAGAAGGAAAACTCTAATCTAAGCAAGTTAACTAGACACATGAAAATACAGGAAATAAGTAATTTAACACCAAAGAAAGGAAGCACCCGTACACACACATCACAACCACCACCACCACGACCAACAAAATAACAGGAAACAACAATCATTGGTCATTGATATCTCTCAGTATCTCATATCTTCAATAAAAAGACACTAACAGAAAACAGGATCTATCCTTTTGCTGTATCTAAGAAACATAACTCAGCATCAAGGATGTATATTATTTCAGAGGGAAGGCTTGTAAAATGATATTCCAAGCAAATTGGCCTAAGAAAAAAGTTGGTGAAGACATTTTACTCTCTAACAAAATAGAGATAAGGAACGACACTACATACTCACCAATGAAAAAAATTCACCAAAATGACATTTTAATTCTTACCATCTATACCCAAACACAAAGGCTTCTAAGTTTGGAAAACAAATATGACTACAGCTTAAATCGCATATTGACTCTCACCCACTGATAGTAGGAAATTTTAATACCCCACTCTGATCAAAGGAAGGACATGTAGGTAGAAACTAAATGAAGAAGTATTTAAGCTAACATGTTACAAACCAATTGAACCTAACAGATATGTATAAAATATTTCACCCAAACACAAAGATTATGCCTTCTACTCTATACTTCTTGGAACGGTCTCCAAAATTGATCATACATAGACACACAAAGCATGTCTCAACAATACAAAAAAACAAAACAAAACAAAACAAAACATAAAACAATATCCTCCAGCATCCTATCAAATTACCATCAATTAAAGCTGGATACCAACACAGACAGTTTACAAACTCATAGAAATTGAACAACTCTCTACTAAATGAAATACTAACAGAGAGAAATAAAGAAATTAAGACTGAAATACAATAAAGATGGCTACACAGCACACCCAAACTTATGGGACACAACAAAAGTGGCTATGAGAGCCATGTTCACAGCACTAAGTGCCTGCATAAAGAGATCTCATATCAGTAACTCAGCAGCACATCTGAAAACTATAGAAAAAAGTAAAGTATTCACATCCAATAGGGGTAGACTCTATGAAATAATCAAACCAGGGGCTGAAATCAACAAAATATAAGCAATGAGAACTATACAAAGAATCAGTGAAACAAAAAATTGTTTTTTCTTGAGAAAATCAAGAAGATAGACAAACCTTTATCCAAACTAACAGAAAGGAAGAGAAGGAGTTTCCAAATTAACAAAATCAGAAACAAAAATAGGGCATAACAACAACAGCCACTGAGGAAACAAGCGAGCCATAAGGACATACTTTAGAAACCTGTGCTCCACCAAACTGGAAAACTGAACAAAATGGATAATGTTCTCAATAGGTACCACTTACCACAGTTAAATCAAGATTAGACAATCAATGTAAATAAACCTATAACCTTTAGGGAAATAGAAGTGTTAAAAGTATTCCAAACAAGAAAACACAGGGCTATATGGTTTTGGTGATGAACTCTACCATTCATTCAAAGAAGAAACCATCTTCAACAAATGGTGCTGGTCAAACTGGATGTTTACATGTAGAATGATACATGTTAATCACCATGCACAAAACTTACTTCTAAGTGGATCAAAGACCTCAACATAAAATCAGACGCATTGAGCATGATAGAAGGAAAACTGGAGGATAACAAATTTAATGTGTTGACATAGGAGACAACTTTACATGTGTAGTGCAGGCACTAAGATCAGCAGTTAATAAATGGGACCTCATGAAACTGAAAAGCTTCTGTAAAGCAAAGAACTTCACAACTGTACAAAGAAGTAGCCTACAAAATGGGAAAAGATTTTTACAAACTCTATTTCCAACAGAAGTTTAATATCCAAATATATAAAGAACTAAGAAATTAGATATTTAAAAAACAGATAATCCAATTAAAAATGGGTCAGAGACATCATTCATAATTCATAATTGCCAGAAACTAGAAACAACCTAGATGCCCATCAAGAGAAGAATGAATAAAGGCAACATGCTACATTTACACAGTGGAGTATTACACAGCTAGTAAAAAAGATGGCATCATGAAATTTCAAGCAAATAGATGGAACTAGACAAAATTATCCCATTAGGTAACCCAGACCCAGAAATGTCACTATGGTATATATTTATTTATGTGAGGATATTAGCCATTAGATAAATGATGACTAGCCTCCAATCCATAGACCCAGATAAGGTAGGTACAGAGAAGGTGACTCGGGTATGACACATGTATCTCCCTGGGAAGGGAAAATAGAATATATCTTATGACTGGTTTGGGGCTAGAAGTGGGGGTATGAACTGGAAAGATCAGGTGAGGCAATAGTGTTGAGGAAGGGAATGCGGGGAAAAGTGCTTTTATTGATGGGCAGTTAAGGAGAATGTGGAAACCTAGTGCAGTGAAACTTCCTAAAATATATGACATCTCCTAATGAGGTTTCCTAGAAATGGGAAAGACAAAGTTCCAAATGGCCATGTTTTGTCACCAAACAAGACTTTCAGGACTGGAACTTAGTTGCATTCAAAGAAACCCCTAACAACCTAAGAGGCTATTGTTAGGACAATGTCTTGCTCTTTGCAAACTGGCAGCAATGCCCCATTGCCAAGGACAATACCCACACCACTCTAAATGTGGAGATGTTGACTTGGTGCCTATATGGAGTCCTTATCTCTAAATACTAGTGTCTTTGGTGTGGGAAGGTACTCTGCAGGTTACTGAAAAGAAATATAAATACCAACCCTTCCACAAAACCTTTGGCCTACACTCTGCCTTAGCTGCAAGATAAACCAGGGCAGTGGTAGCACAGAAGTGAGAGTAGCAAACCAATATCTCATTTGACGTAAGGCCCGCTCCATGATGAAACTCATACCCAATACTGCTTGAGTGACCAAGAACAAAAGACTAAATAGCCCAAAGAACTAGGGTAAAATCAAATAATATTGATCGATCACCACCACCACCACCAGCAACAACAATAGGTATCAATAAAATGATTCCTTAAAGTATTCTGCTGTACTGATAGATCAGTGCCTTATTCAGTCATGATCAGAGAAGCTTCCTCCTGCAGCAGATGGGAACAGATACAGAGACCTACAGGCACACACTTCTCTCTCTCTCTCTCTCTCTCTCTCTCTCTCTCTCTCTCTCTCATCCTTGAAACACACAGCTCTACATGTGATGCTTCAGTTGAAGTCATTTCCTCAGAACTCAAGGAATCCTTCAGAGCAGGAGGCAGAAATACTATAAAAGCCAGAGAATACACCAGGAGAACAAGGCCTTCTAAATTAACAGAAGCAAAAATCATGTTATCTCTCAGAGACTGAAAAATGAAGCATAAGGCTTACATGGGTCAGCAGAGGTCCTCTGGAAATCTCCTATACCATCTATATCTATATCATCTATATCTATATCTATATCATCTATATCTATATCTATATCTATATCTATATCTA
>JADRCH010000564.1:80508-190694 GCA_019843965.1 Rhynchomys soricoides | reverse complement strand
ATCTATATCTATATCATCTATACCTATATCATCTATATATCATCTATATCTATCTATATCTATATCTATATCTATATCTATATCTATATCTATATCTATCATCTATATCTATACCATCTATATCTATATCTATCTATATCTATATCTATATCATCTATATCTATATCTATATCATCTATATATATCTATATCATCTATATCTATATCTATACCTATATCTATATCTATATCATCTATATATATCTATATCATCTATATCTATATCTATATCTATATCATCTATATATATCTATATCATCTATATCTATGTCTATATCTATATCTGTATCTATATCATCTATATATATCTATATCATCTATATCTATATCTATATCTATATCTATATCTATATTTATATCTATATCTATATCATCTATATATCTATATCATCTATATCTATATCTATATCTATATCTATATCTATATCTATATCTATATCATCTATATATATCTATATCATCTATATCTATGTCTATATAGCTTTCATGTTAGTATTTTATGGAACTCCTGATTATGCGACCAAATGTGTCTCTGAGTTTTGTGTCTGCTCTTGGGGGTCTTTTCTTTTGGTTAGTTTGACATGTGCAGCTTCAATGTAGTGGCTTTGCTTTATTTTCTATCTTATTATATCATTTTTTAATTGGAAAGAATGAGAGAGAGAGAGAGACAGACAGACAGACAGACAGGAAAGGGAGGAGGGAAGAAGGAAATGACTAGTGTGAAAACTAAATGTTGGGTTAAAGAGATTATTCGACACTCATGAATAGGTTTAAGCATTAGTTTTGCAAATGTCTGATTAAGAAAGAAGAATATACAGAAAATGGACAAGATGCAATATTTAAAGGCTGGCAGCTCTCTGAAGAGATGACGACATCTGTTCTCAGATTCAATAGTCTCAACAGAAGCTCAGTTCAACAAAAATCAAGCAAATTCAAATGATCGATCTTGCGGTGAAAGGAAAGAACACTCACATCGGAATGTAAAAACAACCAGAAAGAAAACGGAAAGTTTCAGTCACAAAAGTTGATCATTGAGTAAAGCCTCTCACGGGGTAACAGACATCAGAAGGTAAAAATGTAACTGGAATTGGACCCAAAAGTTTGGGATTTTTTTTTTTTTTTTGAGAATATACAGAAGTGGTCACCAAAAGCAGACTTTTGTGGAGGGGTTTTATCCAAGAGTGTATTCAGAAAGATGGAAATGTCCTCAGGAAGACCCAGCATTCTGAGAAGAAGAGCATTGAGCAAGCCAACTGAACATGGGCTGCTCTGAGGCCCAGTGACTGTACCAAACAACCCCTCTGCCATGATGTTTAGAGAAAAGTCAGTGACCCAGGACATGATGTAAGGTGGGTAAGAATTGGCAGGAGTGAAAGCATCCAGAGGCCTCTCTGAGTTGGGGGAAGGGCAAGGCTTTCTGCTACTGAGGCTTTAATAGAGGGACAGTGTGGTGATGGCTCAGGTTGCAGCTGGAGAAATACAGTTTGGGACTTCTGAATTAGGAGAGATGTGGAAAGATAGAATGAGAAAAGCCACAGCAAAACTAAAAAAAAAAAAATGACAGGGAGAAAAAGTTTCAAGGACAAAGAAGATAAAAATGAAAACTGAAAACTGGAACATATGTAAGGAACGTGTAAAAATGGTAAATATGAGTGCAAATGTCTAATTCAATAAAGAAAAAGTTCTTTTCAAAACAAAGAAAAGAAACAAAAAGAAAAAAGAAAGGAAGAGAAATGTCCCAATGGCTTCTTGATAAACCAATTTTATGAGGTCATATTCTCAATCAAGATTTCTTCTTCCCAAATGACTCTAGCTTATATCAAGTTGATATAAAAACTAGCTAGTACAGTTGGGTAATAATATTCCTATCTCTTCTTATTGACAAAATGCCAATTTGTACAACAGTGCCTCCCATATGCATATATAAATATGTATAATATGTATAAAATGAGGTTTGTCCATAAATTCTTGACCATTGGACTCATTAAAAAATTTAATATGAAAAAATTAATTTATGCATTGTTTTAAAATCAAGTTTGGATTTATGGTTAACTATAAAGTTCTATTTTTTATATATACAGTGCCATAAATATTCTCCAATTCTGCTTCTTGTAACATGTGTGTCATGTCTACTCTGTGGAAGACAAGTCTTAGGCTTTTATTCCAGCACATTGGAGGGAGAAATCTGTTCACTTTGCCAGCTTTTGGCTTTGGATGTTAGGATACTCCAGCAGACAGTGAGCAACACCAGATGTGATTTCTACACACTACATATGCTGCCCTGCCCCCCCCCCCCCTTTTTGAGGCAGAGTGTGTGCCCTGGATCAATCATAACCTGGAGATGGAAGCCAGGAAACCTCAACTTTGAAACTGGAAGCGCTGATGTAAACCTGTTGATAATTAAATCTGTTACAGAAGCATTTTATTTTCATACCAGGCCTTTTGTTGTTGTTATTATAATTTTAAATTTTCACTTGAAGAACGATTTGATTTGCTTGCCTTTGACTTTACCTGGTCTTTGATCCTTTCTCTGCAGAGCACAAGCAAAGGTATAAATAGCAAGCTTTGAAATTCAACAGGGATTCTCTTCCCTGCAGATGCTTCAGTCATAGAGCTGCTATGTTACAGCAGAGCCAGAGAGGTGGGCGTGTTTTCCAGGAAAATTAATCCGCAGCTGTTTCCATTTTTCTTGACTCACAGCACCAGGATTTCTGCGGAAGGTAAGAGCCAGCATTGCAGACTCTGGGACCATATCCCACTCCCAGTTCTGAAAACACACCCCCAAACCCATCTGGGACCTAAACATTGCCTTCTCTTCCCCCTCTCCGCTTACTTAGGAGGCCCATCTTTTTTAGGGGCTTGCTTAAACTGCAAGCTCCAAGTGTGGGGAGTGGGTGCTTGTGGGTGATTTCTGCCCCATTGCAAGTTTATCGAGCTGCATTTAAACATCTAATAGTCTCAAGCAAGCCCCTCTTATTCTCGTCTGTCTGTCTCTCTGTCTGTCTGTCTTAAACCTCCTTAAATCTTTCGCCTCCTTCTTTCAACTCCAAAGTTCCTTTCCTTTCAGTCAATTAAGTTATCAGTTTTGTGTAAAATTGTGCCGTGAAAGTGCAGTTTTAACGAAAACTGCTTGGAACTCTTAAGTCCTTAAAAAAAAAAATCTCAGGAAAACTGTCCGTTTTTGTAAACCTCGAGGTACTGAAAATCCAGGGCAGACAATTGGAAGTTGCAATTACCCTCCTTTTTGGTTTACGAGCTATGCTCCCCTTTCCAAGTTTCCTCCACGGTTAGCTTCTAGTTCGCATCCGCCAACTGCAGGGGAGTGGCCAGCTGTTTCTTCACACTCCCGCCCCCTTCACTGCAGTTGCTCTGCCCTGAGGGTCCACACCAGAGCAGATCCCGCTGCGCAATTCAGTGAGAAGCCCTCGGTCATCCGTGTCCACCACCAGCAACAACAGGTTAAGGGCTTGGAGTTTGGTTCCACCTGGGGAAACTCTCTACCTTAAATAGAGACACTTTTCTCAATTTTTTACTTTGAGGCAGAACGAAGCCTTGCCACAATTGTCTGTTAATCTGAGAAAGGGTTGAAGGGACAGGGAAATCCCTCCGCGAGGGAAATTTACTCTGAGGTTAGATTCAGGAAACAAAGGATATTTGTTTTGTTTTTCATTACAGGTGACTGCGGTCTGCCTCTCTTCACTCAGCCTCCTGCAGTGGCCACTGCCAGCCTGAGATCTTCGCTGCCAGACAGTGTTTATCTTTCACCTCTTGCTACTCGGGGTGAGTCTCCTGCTCTCAGTTTCCTGTTGCTGATAATTAGACATTCTTTTCCCTGGCCTCAGGCCTTTTCTATGGCATTTGGTCTTATTTATAGGACGCCCCCTTCCTCGTATATTTTCCTAATTGCTCTGTGTTTTCATAAATTCTCATCTGTTGCAATTCTTGCTTTGCTGTCAAGCAGTAAAAAAATTTAACAGCCAGGATTTATTCCGCAATTGTTGAAGAATACCATGGAGAGTTGAGCCCGAATCATAGCTGCCGATTTGTGGGAGTGGGTGTGTGTATGATCAACATGAAGATTGTTCTCTCTCTCTCTCTCTCTCTCTCTCTCTCTCTCTCTCTCTCTCTGTGTGTGTGTGTCGACGCGAGCGTTGCCTATACCGAGCAAATGCTGCATCACTAAGATACATCACAACTCCCTGTCTCGAAAACCAAAACCAAACCAAACCAAACCAAAACAAAAAAAGATACATCACAACTTAGAACGTATTTGAAATTGCTATTTAGGTAGGGGTGTGCCACAAAGAAAGACAAGAGCCTTTATTTGCATGGTTTGTCGTCCCAGGGAAGGTGGAGGTATTTAAATCAACTGCCCCTTCAGCCAATTAATCAGCATCAGAGTGTCAGTTGTCCTGAGCCGTGCTGTGTGCTCCTGGCAGTGACACTTCAGCTCCAGTGAAAAGTACCTTTGCTGGTGCCTGCCACAGCAGCTCAGGTCACATTTTGTCACAACAGGGGGAGGAAAGCTGGGTGATGATCAGGTACAGAATGCTCTCATGGAAAATTTTACATCCATCATAGGGCTTACTGGGAAAACGGTGCTCGCTTTCATGGGGGTTTAGTCTCTTTAATAAAAACATTAAAAAGCTGACTTAGAAGGAAGTTCAAGGATGGTTATATTAAAGTTGGAGAAAAAAAGAGAAACAAAACAAAGCAAAAACAACAAATCACTTGGCATCTGCCAGAAGGAGAAAGAGAAGGGTTCATCATTCCTGATGGACTTCCGGGTCCTTAGAACCTGCATAGCTACCAAACATGGAGATGGAGACTCAAACAATGTACAGACTCCGTGATAGGACAGTTATGGCCATCATAAAGCATGAAATTCTTCCATTTTTTTAAACCATAAAGTTCTAGCCTTAAAAAACTTATATTCTAGAAACAAAATTAGGATATCTTACTTTTAAATTGAGGTTATGCCACATTTATCATATACATGTGTAAATTAGAAAAGCTTGGATGAAAACTTGGTTATGTATTTGCGTTCTGCCCTCTAGGACAGCTCACTAACAAGGAGTCAGAAGGCAGACAACCCTTGGATTACATAGCTGCCCACACTAGTCTCTGAGTCATGTGAATGAAATAATAAGCAGCAGACGTTTATTGGACAGTAGTGACCATGACAACAGGAACACTGCTGACATCATTGACAAAGACCTTCTAAGGATCTGCCCCTAGTCTAGAAAGCTCGTCCATACGATTGGCACATTTTTATGCTGGTATTATGATTCTCATCCTAAACAGGTCATACTAATGTTCAGAAGGGCTGAACTTATGGTATCTATTCAGTAGGTATGTGATGCAGTGTATTAGTCACATTTTAGAGTACGTGGAATTATTGTGTAAAGCAGCCTCAGAAATTTCTTGTTTGTAGACACCTCAGAACTCTTAGATCTTCCCACCTGGTTTGTCATTTAATGGAAACCGTATCTTTGACATTTGTCTCCATCACAGCACATCCATCTTTCTAGCTCTAAAACTGTCACTCTGCATGCATCCTGCCAGAGAGATGTCAGGTGGTGGTATTTCAGTGCTTGACTTTAACCACGTACTATAGCAAATGCTGTATCTTTCCACAGAACCACAGCGTCAACATGGTGCGTTCTAGCGGGTTACTGACTAGCGTAAGAGATCCAGGTAAGCAAGAGCCAAGACTTGTAGTGCTAGATTCTCGTAGTGCTGATCCTAGGGAGTTCTGTGGGTGGGACTCTAGCACATCTTGTTGAACTACAGAACCCTGATCTTTCCCTAGTGGCACTGAAGAGCATTGCTGTGACTCTGTCCATAAATGATTTTGTGGCTGGTGTGTCTGCAACCCTGAACTATGAGAATGAAGAGAAATCACCCTTGGAGGCCTTCTTTGTATTCCCCATGGATGAAGATTCTGCTATCTACAGCTTTGAAGCCTTGGTGGATGGGAAGAAAATTGTGGCAGAACTACAGGACAAGTACCAGGTCTGAGGGATGAGTCTATGCCCTCCCCTAATTGTTTACATAGGACTTTCTCCTTAGACTTTTATCAAATGTAATAACTCAAAAAATTCAAGTACCAAATGTATCTTCCTTCATTTACTTCTAATCTATTTGCCTAAAATTATTTGAGATGCAGATAATTTGTTATCCAGAGTGTAGCTCTTCCAGGGACAGCACCCGTCAAAAGTCCCTTAGAAGCAGTCTGGGTTTTATATGCATCCTAAGTGTCCATTCATTGTTCATTGGTGTCATCTTCTTTTTCTGCCCCTCATGTTATTTCCTGTAGGCCCACAAAAGGTATGAAGAGGCCCTCTCTGGGGGATATCAGGCCTACTTATTGGAAGAAGACAAGTGTTCCAGGGATGTCTTCTGTTGCAATGTGGGGAATCTGCAGCCAGGGTCAAAAGTGTCACTGACCCTGAGATACGTGCAAGAACTTCCCTTGGAAGATGATGGGGCCCTGCGTTATGTGCTCCCAGCCATCCTGAATCCTAGATACCATCTCTCTGGTGAGTGCCTCTCCCTTTTGGATGGCATAAGTTGGGAAAGCACAATAAATTTTTTTGGAGTGCTAGATGTGTTGATAAGAAACACAGAACTGGGATTCTTTCTGTAGATCGACGTGAAGACAGTTGCCTGGATATGAAGACCCCGATAGTCCCTTTGGAGGAATTGCCCTACACACTCAGCATGGTTGCCACCATCAGCTCCCAGCTTGGTATCAATACAATCCAATCCAACTGTCCCTTGAGTCCCATTGAGTACACTGGAGATAACAAGACCTCTGCTCAGGTAAATAGTGCAAGAGTTGCTAGTCCTTTGTGTTTTAGCTATCGACCTCATGGTCCTCATCCATCCTTACTGGATCCTCCTCACTTTCTGAGCTATTGCCTTTCTTACCTACAGTTTGTACAATAACTCTTTACATGCTGCTCATGGAAACCTGTAGTCCTAGATCTGACTTAAATCTCTTGAAGCAATCAGTGGAACTTCTAACACAGATCCTCTGCTGGTCCCTTCCTCAGGTTTCCTTGGCTGAAGGACACAAGTTTGACCGGGATGTGGAACTCCTGATTTTCTATAGGAAGGTGCACAGCCCCAGTGTAGCTGTGGAGATGGGGATGTCTGATAGACCATCAGGTATTTTGTTAGTGTATGAGTAGATCCAAAGTCTTTCCCATGTTAGTCAAATGCTTCAATTGACCTATAAACCCAGCATCCTCTTTAGTATGCTATTTTCTTTGAGAAATGACTTCATTAAATTACTCAGGTTGGCCTTGGACTCATCCTGTCTCCCAGAGTTCTTTTAACTTGTGATTTTTCTTCTTTAGCTACAGAAGTAGCTGAGATTTTAAACCTATATCATCAAAGTGTTCTTAGGGACTTAGGACTCTTGGGTTTCTTTTTGTCTTAACACAGTCTTAATCTTTTCTGTATAGATAGTTTAATGGGAGCACCTGCTGCAATGGTGAGTTTCTACCCAGATATCCCAGAAGTGGAGACTGCAACAAAATGTGGAGAATTTGTGTTCCTTATGGACCGTTCAAGAAGCATGAATAGCCCCATGAGTTCCAAGGACAGGTCTCAGCTGAGAATAGATGCGGCCAAGGTAAAAAGAACTCATTGAGGATGAATCTGGGCTTAGGGAGTGGCTCAGTTTGGCTTTGTTTGAGATGAAGGTATGTTCTTGTCTGAATTCTTGGGGTTTCCTTAGAGTACAAGTATGACAGCCCACACCCTCCACACTTGCCAGACATGTGTGCATGTGCATGCCCAATCACTTTGCTGATCACACTTTCTCACCTCCAGGAAACACTGATTCTGCTACTGAAGAGTTTGCCAGTGGGCTGCTATTTCAACATCTACGGATTTGGAGCCACCCATGAGGAGTTCTTTCCGTAAGTTTCTAGAAAGAAGGGTCAAGAAGCTATAAGAGGGCTTGCATTCAAGATAGCTAGGTAGGTAGGAATCCTTGCTGCCCAGCTTGACAACCCAAGTTTGATTACCCAGAACTCACATGGTAGAAGGAAAAAAATCAGTTCCCACAAATTGTCTTCTGACCTTTTCCAGGTGTGCTATCACACACACACACACACACACACACACACACACAGTTGTAAAATCACAAAAACGATATATTTTAAAAGGAGAAAATGCATTGTGAAAGGGTAGATGAAAAGGTGACCTGAGCTTGAGGGGTAACTCAGGTAGGATTGCAGTTGATAGGGATTTCTCATCCCTGGAAACCTGATGGTGTGCCATCATGTAACCACATGTGCTTGCCTCTCTCAGGGACAGTGTGATGTACAATCAGGAAACCATGCAGATTGCAGTGAGGAAAGTACAGCGTTTGTTGGCGGATCTAGGAGGGACTGAACTCTTAACACCACTGCGGAAAATTTTTAGGAAACCCCCAATCCCAGGGCATCCCTTACAGGTAAGAATTGTACAGAAGGGGCAAAGAGAATGAAAATTTCTCCTTAAGAATGCATATACTTGAATGTCACTGAAAGACTATGGAATCACTATATGTACTTTAAGTTTCTACTGTATAGGAGAAATAAAAATAAGCACTTGTCTTCTTAACTGAAACAAAACTAATGTGTTAATGGCTGAAACTCCCAATGGTTTTGTGTTGACCCCATGCAAACATTCTAAGCTAAAGAAGAACACTGGAGAATAGTGATCTCCTTCCTGTTTAAAGAGGCACCAGAGAATTTGAAGGAAATTGGTTGAATTGTGTCAAGGGTTAAGCTCTACTTCTCTTAAAATGAACTTGATAGTGACTTGGTGCGTATTCTATTGTTTGCTCCTTGCAGATCTTTGTCTTCACTGATGGAGAAGTTGTTGAAACTTTTAGTGTAATCAGAGAAGTTATGTTCCAGAGCAAAAAGCACAGGTATGAGGGCGGTCTCATTTCTACTGGGGAAACAGAGGGAGTTTAGCAAGGCCAAATTGTAGCCAAGAATTACCTGATACTCAGCACCTTGAAGACGTACTAAGTGATTAGTTGTTTTCTATGAAAATAAAAACAATACTACCAATAACATCAATTCTATAAATAACTAATTTACCCTTACGTTTTGTAAACCTCTTGAGTGTATATGTCCCCAGAGAGTTCTGTCCACAACTCTATGACAAGGGACATTGACTTGGGCTCTTTGAGAGCCCAAGCTTACATTTTTTTTTACCTGTTTATTTGCACTTGCTATTTGCTCCAGAAGGTAAATAGATGCCTTCTGAGGTCTTCACCCACATGTTATTACTATCTTCATAGAGATATAATTTAGGTGTCTTAGTTTCTTTAATGTTTTCAAATAGTATGTATTAAAGATACTTTGTAGAAATTCCAACATAAATGGGAGAAGGACTCACTCCCATTGAGTGAAGCTTTGGTGAATGAGCATTGTTTGGGCAGGGAAATCAGTTTGTGGAGAGCAATGGCCACTGGTAGGTTGCCCATGTGCCAGTGGGTGTGCTTACATCCAAGTACATATGGCGATCACTGAGTGGACTCAGTGGGTTATAAAATGTTGGTGAGGGAGATAGTTGAAATAGAGGGGGTCGGAGGATTTGGAGGCGGTAGTAAAGGTGGATATGATTAAAATACATTGTATACATGTATGAAACTCTCAAAGAATGAAAAGGAACTTTTGTAGATCTTCTCTAGTTTTCTGCTGGCTTAGAAAACTGCAGCTAGCATTTCCATGAGTAGAGCCCAGATTGAGTGCTATGACCAAAGCTACGTATTTATTTCCTGTATGTCTCACTTACCTACCCAGTTACTTACTAAATGGTGAGTTCAAGTCACCTCTCTAACCCTTATATTTCTTCCTCAAGATGGCGAAAGTAACAGTATTTATTTAAAGGTTTACTGTGATACTAGAAATAAGAAAACTGTATAAGCATTAGGAATTATCTTGATACAATTTAAATATCACAAATATTTTCTGTCATTGTAATTATTGTTTATATTAGCTTCCACATAAAGCAGTGTTGTGAGTTCTGGGCAAATCGTCAGGAATGAACAACTTTTAACTATATTCTATACATAAATATAGTATAGATCACAGTTGAAAGTTTATATTAGAACCTTTGACATGGCAGTATAAAGATCATGCCGGCTGTGTTCTGTAAGATGAGAATCCCCTGTTGGTTCTCTGCAATTAAGAGCTGAGTCCTGATTCTTGAATTTTTAGAGCACTAACATTATAACTGATATCATTGGGAACTATTATCTCAATCAAAAGAGATCAATAAACAAGCCCAGGTTATACTGTACTGATTTACAATGAAAACTTTTTTACATCACCTAAAATACTTGTTTGTTTTACCCATAATATATTTTCTGTGTATATACTGTTCTTCTTGGGAAATGAAACTATGGAAAATAACAACAACCAAAACAACAAAATAAACAAAACCAAAAATTAAAAAACACTGCCTTGTGTACATAGAGTTGGACAGAATGAGACCCATTTCCTTAGAAAAGCAGGATGCATGCTCCTCAGCCTGCCATTCTCCCTAGCAAGGCAAACACTGTGTTAGGCAGTGTCAAGAAGGTGCTGTTGACTCTATATCTTTCCTCTTTTTTTAGAAGAGGGATTGTATATTTAGACAAATCTGTTTGTAAGGAATGACTTTGAACAGATTTCTTTGATTTTTGCACCTCAGACCTGAATGTTAAAATGAAATATGAGATTATCTCTGGAGACTCTGGACAGGTAAATTGTGTCACAACCATGAGACATTTTATGTATCTTTAAAATAGAACATATTTAATGAATGGCAGTTATTCCATAATTATTCAAGAAAATACCCTGTGTTCATATAATTTTTGATAATGTGTTCATTTGATAACTCCATTCAGGTTCCATTTTTAACCTCCATCTTCTTACATTCACAGATGTTTTTCATTTGGCATTGGAGAAGGGGCCTCCACTAGCTTAATCAAGAACCTTGCCCGGGTGTCAGGGGGCACTGCAGAGTTTATCACAGGCAATGACAGGATGCAGTCCAAGGTGAGGATCAACCATGTATAAAGAAGTGGATACTTCAATTAAAATCTGTGACAGAAAGGGACATTTCTTCAAGGATAGGAGTCCAACTTAGCTCCAGGACACATTTTCTGATGCCTTCAATGTTTAGCTCATATACTTAGTGGTGACAATTCTGGCCTATGGAAAGAGGGTCCACTATAGTATGCGGAAAAATGTCTCTGGTTCTTTTATACATTAGCTCAGAGATGATTTGCTGAGAGTTGAAGCTTTTGTGTTGAAACGAGACAGACAAGAGCTTTGGATGTCACACTTAAGAATGCACATATGTGCTTCAGGACCTCTTTCGGTGTTATATCCGACTGTTACTGCAAAAGATATCAGGCAAAAGAGAAAGATCAAGTATGCCATGTATTATAAAATCAAAGTGACTTGAAATTGATACAGTTTTATTAATACCTGTATATGAGAAGCCATCTCCATATGTATTTCTAAGCTTCTGACCCACAGTGCCATCTTTACTACATCTCTTCTCTGTGAATTTCCTCCCCTCAGCTTTTCATCCATTTCATATTTATGCATTAAATTTCTCAACTTTGTACTGCGAAAGAGCAGGAAGGTTACTTCATACATACAGCAGTAGAAGTTAGACATAGCATTAATTAAAGCTCATGACCTCTATATACATTATGTCATTAATGGTACCAATCACTATCATTTCCTGCTTGGACTTACTCTGCTCTTTCTCCTCCTGCAGGCCCTTAGATCCTTGAGGCGTTCTTTACAGTCTGTAGTAGAGGATGTCTCTCTGAGCTGGAATTTGCCTCCCCAGATGTTTGCACCTATGCTATCTCCAGAACAAACTTCTATTTTTAGAGGTCAAAGGTTAATCATCTACAGCCTACTGATTGGAAAGATGCCAGTGAGTGCACAATCTTAGTCTCTCTACCTGGTGCAGGTAATTCCCTGGCAGATTCATTAAATAAAATGGATAGTTTTGAGGTTTACTATATTTGTTAACTAGAACTGGCCAGACACTCTTCTCATTATGTCAGGTTCCTGCTTTCCTGAACACATGGTTTCTGGATAGAAACTTGAATATATTAAGCAGGGGGTAGGAACCTGCCATTGATGGCCACCATCTTCCAAGTGATTCTTCTTTTTCTTTCCTTCGCTCACTTATAGCAAGAAGAAGCAACTGGTGAAGTGTGTCTCTCATATAAACTTCATGGCAAAAGTTATGAGGAAAAAGTGACATTTTCTCTACAGCCAAAGCCTGATGACAAGTGAGAGTTCTGTTTTCTTTCCCCTTCCTTCTTTCTTTACCCCTTTGTGGTCTTAACTGAGTTGTGTCCCTACAATCACGTTTTGTCTCTTGCTCACTCAATTACCCCCCACACACACACATCTTCTTCCTTCTGTGACGTGTAACTTTTATAGGCTCCAGTTAAAAGGCATGCAGGTTTTCTTCTTACTTCCAGAGCGTTTTTTCTTTCAGCCTCACCATTCACCGTCTTGCTGCAAAATCCATGATTCAGTCCAAAGACTTTGGCTTCAAGGAGACATCACTAATGTATAAAAGAGATGTGTTGGACATCAGCCTAGATTCAGGAGTCATGAGCTCCTTCACAGCCTTTGTTGCTATCAATAAGGAACTTAACGAGCCAGTCCAGGGGCCCCTGCTTCATAGGGAGATCCCAAGGCCAATTCTCTTGGGTGCAGGTCCTAGAAGACCCTCTGATGGTATGTTTTATTCCATGAATACTTTTATGAATAAAGAGTTTTTACTACTTCAGAATGCTATATAAAGAAAAATTTTAAAATGTTCTCACATTCCCTTTTTTCTTTTGTCCTTCCACATACAAAATTTATAACTAGTCTTAAACTTTCAATATACATATAATCAGTTGAGAAAGAGACTTGAAACCAAGTGTTGAGAAAAGAAATGTGGAGAAATTTGAACATCAAAAACACAAATGAACCTTGAATGAAGTTCAAAGTTGAAGATAATTTGTGGTTTGGATGATTAGAATGTGAAGAGCACAATGATGACCAGTGACTGAAACAATCACTAATTGTTAGTTCAGTCACTAAAACTAATGACATGAGAAGAAAAGGCATCTTATGTAGTCTAAACTATAGCCAGAGACCAAATATAATAATAGTCTCTAAGTTAAAATAAGTTAAACACTACAAATGTTGTGTGTGTGTATGTGTGTGTGTGTGTGTGTGTGTGTGTGTGTGTAGTGTGTGAGTGTGTGTGCATGCCAATTAAATTCTGAAAAGTAGAACAGTGCTGAATGATGACAAGGTTTTTATGAGTTAGGAGGTTGGTGTTGAAGTAGAATAGAGGTAAAGTCCTTGGATTTGAGGAAGTCAGGTCCATTTGTGTTAGGATATTGCATTTGCTACCGACATGGGTAGCAGAATTTTCAAGTTGATGGCAGAGGTTGAAATGCAGTGGACGTCAGTTGCCTGAGCTTCAGATAGTTCAGTGGATCAGAGGAAGTAACAAAGAAGGCTGAAAATATGAATTCAGTTAGAAGGTAACCCAAATGAAGGAGGAAGTGGGATCACATGGGCCGGAAGAAGCTGCCAACACTGATTCTTAAGCCTTATTCTTATAGCTACAGTCCCTGGGCAAGGACATTTTGGGAGTGATAGCAAGTTTAGGGGAGGAGAAAAATTTGCTTCAAGTTAAGATGTGGTTGAAAGGGGCTCCTTGGAATGAATCGAAAGATGGATGGAAGATTATTTCCTGTGTGTTGGGGGTTTCAGAGGAAAGAAGATAGAAAGAGTGGTTCAGAGTGCAGTACCTCAGGGAAGAATGGGACATATAGGTGACAACAAAAGCTAAGGAAGATGGGAGGGCTTGGGTCTCAAATCATCAGACTTCTTTGTCCATTTAAGCTTTGTAGGACGTGGATGCCTCAGTGTAAATGTTTGTACTGGTGTTTTTTCAGGTTATCCCAAAACTTTATTCTGTGCCAGTGCTCCTGGAACTCAGCCTCCATGGATGATGCGCTCAGGACGCTGTGCTGCTATGATACGCATGCCAAATGGTGAGGATCCTTTAAGTACAATGCATCATAGTGGCTGCTACAATCTCAGAGAATGTTGTCTTACCAAGGTTTGTCTCTCACACATCTGACTAGGCACATCCCAAGAGCCTCAGAACAGTCAGAAGATGAAATGTGTGATTCATACAGATACTCGCCCTGAGTTGCCCCACCTGGCTAAATATGACAGTTACCCACAAGGTGAGACAGACCTTAGATTGTATTTCTCTGGTCTATGGAGATTGAAGAACTAGTCCTCCAAATCTCCCTACCAAGGGAATCTATCAAGAGCACCTGGTAGCAGGTGAGATTTTTCTAGTATGTGTACTTGCCATGATCAGCCCAACTCCATTGAACTACAGTCTATAAACCTCCTTTAATGGGCTTTGGGATATCTTTTAGACTAACAAATTTCTGTTTGTCATCTCTTCCTACATAACCCCCTTGTAGTCAGGGCCTGCAGAACTTAGGTACCATCTTACTTGGCTCATTCTACCCTGACCCTCTCTTCATATATTCAGCATAATGATACATCTTGAGGATGTCTGAAGGCTCTCTTTCTACAGCCCTCTTGCTATTGTATGGCTCTGAATTCAGAAAGCCACTCAGGTAGGCTAAGAAAACAGTAGCTTCATAATTTCTAAATATTTTATCTTTTCCTCTCAAAGGGAGTAAGGAGCATAATATTGCACAGCTGATATATCTCCAGAATGCAGATGGTTCTTGGGATATGAATGAGGATTTAGCTAAGATTCTAGGTACTAGTTTAGAAGACATGACGGCTGCACACCCTACTGAGGTAAGATCCAAAAAAATCCAAGAAATGACTGTTTTTTTTAATATAATATTGTTATTAGTGAACATTTTTTATGAATCAAAGTCTACTTAGGAGAACAGGAGGGTGATATTGCCCGGATTAATGTCTAATAAACAGAGATTAATAATTTGTGAGTTTAATGGAACTGTAAGAACGAGAACAAAAGTAGTGTTCATATGAAATTCACTCCAAGGGTAATAGATAACAAAAGAAAATCTAAAGCCCTCCGCTACGCTACATCATTTATATTCTCTGCTAGTTTCTTCATTGTAAAATTGAAAATTAGGTAGATAAACAATTCGCATACATCTTGTTACT
The DNA here is from genome assembly GCA_019843965.1 of Rhynchomys soricoides. Lineage (NCBI taxonomy): Eukaryota > Metazoa > Chordata > Mammalia > Rodentia > Muridae > Rhynchomys > Rhynchomys soricoides. The sequence goes on along the minus strand of JADRCH010000564.1, from coordinate 175,431 downwards.
TGTCTCTCACACCAATTAGGTAAGGAAGGTGGCTTTCTTTTGTGTTGTTAATTATAGATGAAGAAAATGAATGTTACAAACCTTGTCTGTCTGCCTGTGATGGGCAGAGCTGTATTCAGTGCTAGGTTTGTGTCTTAAGAACCCCCAATAATAATAGTCCCATTATGGCTTCACCTTGGATCAACTTTAGATCAAATTAGTTGAAATCACAATAGGCTGACCAATTATTTCAAATGTATTGACTTATGGGAGTGTGGATAAATTATTCAGTTGTAAGGTAACTTGATAATTCATCGCATTGGTGAGAAATTCTTGAAATATAGGATAAATTACAAAATTATGAAGAAAAATTATCTTAAAATAGCACATAGCTATTTCAAAGTGTCAGCACAAAAATATATTACAGAATTTATTTAGTTTGGATTAAATGTTAATATGGTGATTTGTAGCATATGGAGTTATGTAAAATATATGAGCAGCTAAAAGTATATATAGAGCTATAATATACAGGAACAACTGAAGATACAACCCATGGATATATACTGTTCATGTTGGGCGAGTACAAGTCTTGCAATATGAAGCCCCTGAGATAGCAACAACAAAGTACTAAAATTATTATGCTGTTTAGTTTTCTCTTTAAAAATGTATTTGATGATTGTAAAGGACATGTGTCTAGCATTGTATTTTTATATTTTAAAAATGCTATTTTAGAACAAAGAAAAGGAGTAAAAATTGCAAAGAATTTATAGGGATAATAAATTTTTTAGCAGAGATTGATTGAGAGCAACACAGGTGAGATATACATCCCTTCTTCACCACGACAAGCAGAGTAACAGAATAAAGTAATCAAGAGAGCTGGTGTAGAAGATTTCAGTAAAGGATTTTATTGAAAAAAGAAGTATTTGGACCAAGTACAAACAAGTTAAAAATATGTAGCACTGATTAGTGAGTGTATTTTAAGCTGTAGTATTTTTTAACTACTTAAATATTTTATTTGAATGTTTCTTAAATCCTCCTATTTCTGCATCTTTATGTTGGTTGGTATTTCCAATGAAGATTCTAATGAACATGAAGACCCAGATGTTCCTATTGATGCATGACAGAACTGAGGGATAGTTTATGCAATAGGCTCCTGATCCAAAATAATAGAAAAGTGGGCCTGGGTTCTAAAAGTATTAGATAAGAGAATTGGAATTTTATTTCATAAAATGACCATAACCTATATTATATATAAAAGCCAGTATGGCTACTATCACCTATACAAACAGAGGGGAGAGACACAATCTCTTAACAGAAGTTTCTTATAAACCAGACATTTCAACTGGCTGACACACAGCAAGAAGACTAAGTTCTGATGGTTGGTCAGGGCCACAGGTTGACCCCTAAAGCCAAATGCTTTGGTTGTGATCACTGAATTTCACAAATACACTTACTTCCAGAAGTAACCATTTCAGGGTATGTTTTAAAGATTGCTGTGATCCTTTAGAAAAGGAGAACATGCCTGGGGTTCTTAGTTCTTTTACATGAACAGTTTTCTTAAGGATGAAGTATAGGTTCTGAAATCGTCTCATTCAAAGAGCTGATTCTGGATGTAGAGAGTCATACTATAAAACACGAACATTCATTGATCTGCTGAGTCTAAAAGATGAAACCTTAAGAAACTCATGGATGATATTATTTTCCTGAAGTTTTCAATTCAACAATGTGATTAGTAAGAACTCATGTGGTCTTCAGTCTTGCCTCTATTGTTAACTCTAGGATAACACTAGGGAAAACATTTTATGTTTCTATGACTTTTTTTCTTGTAACTATTGAGTTGAAATTTTTTTTGTTTCCCCATTCCAGACCAGAAATAGGAAAGATGATTCATATAACAATAATATTTTGTAAAGGCAGCTATTTATGTATGTTCTTCTCTGAGCATAGTGGGACCATCTTCTCAGAGGTGTTTGATTAGTTCCCATTGCTGACATAGAGGTTGTTCTGGACTTATAGCTCAAGACTTTTCTGTCCTAAGATCCAGTGGATTCTTAACCTGATAATCAGGAAAAACATCTCACATGATATGTGCATGCTGGGGATAGATAGGAAACAAATGCCATGCAACAGCAGTTTGGGTATATAGAATGGGGAACACATGAAGTATTACATGTTCATCTTGAGGGACTTCTTGCTCCATCCTGAGCATGAGCGAATTCTCTGTCTGGGCAGGTACTAGAACCCTCAGCCTGGGCTACCATGCTGGCTGTGATCTGGCTGCATGCCAATGGCAAGGATTTGAAAGAGGAGTGGGAGCTTCTGGAAAGAAAGGCTGTTGTTTGGCTTCATAACAATGCAGGTAGGAACACAAACACAGCCCCCACCCTTTTTCCTTGTCCTTTAGGAAGGTAGCTACTGTGCCTCCAGGCCTGGCAGAGAATGAGCATTGGATAGTCCTTGAAATCACTTCCCTCATGCTGATTCAGAGCTTTTCTGCTCCCTTAGCTCATCTTTTTGTGGCAGAATATGGTTGAAATTTGTAATTGGGGCTAGAAAGGTGAGGAAAGGTGCAAAGGGCAAAGATGGGGAGGTGGCGAGTAGCATAGACAGTGTCCTCTGGTACTCAGTACTGTACTGAGTCTCAATAGTGTTGGATACTCCTTGGGAATTCATTGTCTCCCTTTTGATGCGTAGACTGAAGTCTAATTAGAGCACACAGAAAAGGAAAGCCAGGAGTACTGATAATAGAGATGAAGGTAGATGGCTTGAGAGGACAAGAGAGGACAAGGAACGAGCTTTCTCCTCATCTGTTATCTCACATCCCTGACTCTTGTTTCTCCTCCCCACAGTCCGTGGGTTCACCAAGCTTATGCGTACTGCCAACAAGTTTTTGAAGACATCTTTAAGTCCCTCGATCTTCAAGTTATGAGAGTGATGCCCGGGAGAAGGGCATTCTTTCCTGCCTCCTATCACATCCTTCGACTCGTCAGCTAAGATAGATTTTTGTCTTGGGTACCTTATGACCTGTATCTTACTATAAAAGTGAAGGATGATCACATTGCTTTGGCTATCTGTTGAAGGACCCACTGGGTGTAACTGTGGGTGTTTGTGTGTTCCCTATGACAAGTGCTGGTAGATGTAGAAACTATTTCCTATCTTGGGGTATAATAGAACATTTGCATGTAGTGATGTTTCTCCTAACTTTTAAAACCATATTTCACTCCAGTCTAAGGACTCTGGCAGTGCGGTTGGAGAATCCCTGCATCAAATAATTGTCTTCATTATCCTTTCAGTACTCACCGTTCATTTTATGTACTTGTCAATATATACATTGTATAGTCAAATACAATTTGAGCATCTCCATTGTTGGAAGAAGTTGGACGTAAACTAAAAGCCAACATCAGGGTCAATGTAACTTCAAGATCACAAAGAGTCAAGGTTTCCATTTTGCTCATTGCTTCTGTTGGGAACATTCTTGATGCACTCTTGTGGCTATTGTCAGTCTATGCTCCACTCCTTTCTTTCTCCTGCCTGAGCAATTGGACATGAGTCACACCTGTGAACAGATGTCTGTCCTTAATCATTAATCATTTTGTAGGAGGTTGATAATGAAATCTTTAGACTTAGCTTTAATCCATTAAGCCCATGAGTTTGGTTATGGCCCGGTTTACACAGAATTAATGTAGGTTGTGCTGAGACCTGAGTATGTTTTCTTTTTCAGGCCATAAAGAATGGGATTCTCTGATCACTGTGACACTTGCTTTTCACACACCCTATCATATTAAATGACCCCATTCCTCCAGATGGCTGTTTTACCAGTATTAAAGTGGCTATTTCTACTATGACTTCATGTTGGTCTTTTGTTGATTGATCCAATGAACACGCTTTATCATCCTATTTTCAGCCTCAACATTTTGGATATGTTCATTGTTCACACTGTGTTTATTAATACAACACTGTAGACAGGGCGAATGGTATATGCCTTCAGTCAGATTTGACTACCTGTCTCCAATAAGCCAATTTACAAAGCTAAGTTAATAGTACAAAATAGAATAAAAAATTATTCAGTATATTTACTCTGGGAAGAGGAACAAAGAGACCCTGAGCTTCTCCAAGTTCAACTAGCTGAAGACTTCCTCAATGTGATTTTTCTAAGTCCATCATCTTAAGGGTCATGAAGAGGGATTAAAACCGAAACAAAGGACCAAGTAGATATATCTATATATGTATCTAGATAGATATAGATAGATAGATAGATAGATAGATAGATAGATATAGATATAGTGGGGTTTTCTAGGTCAGTTCCCATTTGAGGGTGATCTGTAGTCCAACGTTCAGATTGGGAGACATGTCTCTTTAAAAGAATCTCCATTTCTACCAGTCCAGCTTCACTGCCACAATACCCTCTATTGACAGACTATTGCTTTTTAAAATTTAAATAAACTTGCTTTTAAATTGATGAGTTTTCTTTTTTAAATAAAAGTTTATTGATTCTTGGTGAGTTTCATACCATGTGCCCAAATCTTACCCATCTCTCCATTCCTTCATATCTGCCCTCTGCTTTTGCAACCTTCCCCACAAAAGAAAACAAATAAAATTAAAATTTAAAAATACTATAACAAACAAACAAAAAACCATCTCCTGTGAAAGCTGTAGTGTGTCACTGTGTGTCCCACAGCACACCCTTTTGTACACATATCTTTAGTTGCAAATAATCATTGCAATGAGTCATTTGGTCTGGATTGAGGCCTCTGACTGCTGCTACCCCATCAATACGGGATCCTCATCTGGACTCTTCTCAGATATCCTGTTGTTGCCCTGTATCAGAGATCCTGCAGCTTTTGATCTGCAGAACTGGTCCTTTCATATGCTCTAGCAGTTCATAGATGAGGTAGATGTTGGGGGTGTGTGATCTCAAAGCCTTAGACGTGAGCCTGGGTGGTAGTTGAGTCAGTCACCCTGCCATCTCTCCGGTGCCCATAACACTAGAGTGAGCTCCTCAATACTGCCCTAGCTAGCTCACCTAATGCCATACCAGGCAAAGGGTAGGGTCACGTCCTAGGTGCTCACTTACCTATACCTTTGCTACCAGAGTCATCAGCTCTACTATGCTCCCTACGTGAGGTTAGGGTATACTCTGCTACAGCCAGTGAAGGGCAGGGCCAGCTCTGCACAGCCCTTTGAAATCAACATGGTCCTAGGCAGCAGCCCAGAGCAGGGATGTCAGTATGGCCTTTGGTGGTAATATGAGCCACAGACATTGACACAGACCCCTGCTGCTCCATGACCGTGGACTCCGACATGACCTTCAGTGGCAGCACGGGCCTCTGGCACTTCACCATGACCTCAAGTGGCAGGGGAGGCTACTCACATCAGGTTGTTCATCTCCACCCTTGAGTTTCCGATTCTGACTCTCTTCATAGTGCTAAACTGTTCATCTTCTGTTTCTCTCCCATCTCTCTACCTCATCATAGTGTCTCCTGCTCTGAGAAACCATGCAGTGGGTATCTTCTGCCTGCCTGTGCCTCACTGACTATTCTTTTGTCCTTTAAAAAGATTATTTATTTTTGCTTTTTATATATATGATTTTTTTTTGCCTCAATACATCTATGTGCACCACATGTGGCCCTGGTACCCACAGAGGCCAGAAGAGGATGTTGAGATGCAGGTTCTCAGAGTCAAGCCCTGGTCTACTGTAAGAGAAGCAAGTGCTTTTAGCCACTGAACCATCTCTCCAATTCCTGATTTACTATCTTATAGGAAGTAAGATTATAACACGCTAGAAGACCACTTCTAGAACCCGGAATATACATCTGAATGGTTCTATGACGGTGGGTTAAGTACTTCTTAGGTGATTAATATCTCACATGCGAAGCTGAGGCATTAAACCAGAACACTATAGCATTTACAGCTTTCAGAGTCCAGGTGTAACCTGAACGTGGGTCCTCTGGAAGAGCAACATACATCTCCAACAGACACACTGACGTAAATATATGTATGTGTGGTGGTGCATGCCTTTTAGACCTAGCATTCAGGAGGCAGAGGCAGGTGTATCTCTGTGAGTTCTAGGCCATCCTGGTCTACATAGTGAATTTCAGAACAGCTCAGCTGTGTTGTGAGACCCTGTCTCAAACAACAATATCAACCAACCAGATCCCCCCACCACCACCCCCAGAGCTCCCAGGGACTAAACCACCAGCTAAAGAGTACACATGGAGGGACCCATGGCTCCAGCTGCATATGTAGCAAAGGATGACCTTGTCGGGCATCAATGGTAGGAGATGTCCTTGGTCCTGTGAAGGCTCGATTCCCCAGAGTAGGGAAATGCCAGGCCAGTGAGGCAGGAGTGGGCGAGTGGGTAGGGGAACACCCTCATAGAAGCAGGAGGAGGGGGGATGGAATAGAGGGTTTCCAGGGGGGATCAGGAAAGGGGATAACATTTGAAATGTAAATAAAGAAAATATCCAAAAAAAAAAAAGGAGAGTCATCCTAAGAACTAAGGTGTTGGGACTAGTTGTGATTGCTGGCATTGCTCTGTGGAGAAGTGCTGGGGATAATACCAGCTATTACTTGTAGAACTAGTGGTGGTTCAGACACAGAAGCAAGTCTCTTATAGTGATCAAAGTATTAATTCCCAGATCCTGTGTCACAGAACTGTACAATTTTGTACTTAGAAACAATATCTGTAAATCTATGGACCTTTAGCAAGTAAAGTCTTGGAGATCAACACTGTCTTTTGGTGATTCCTATCTGCTAAAAGTACTCACACGGCTGATGAAAATCTTTAGTACACATATGCTGTGTCACCTTAAAAAAAAAAAAATTATACAGCTGGATGGTGGTGGCACATGCCTTTAATCCCACCACTTGGGAGGAAGTGCTGGTGGATCTCTCTTAGTCTATGGGTAGCCTGTTCTACACACTGAGTTCCAGGAGAACCACACTCCCTCCCTCCCTCTCTCTCTCTCTCTCTCTCTCTCTCTCTCTCTCTCTCTCTCTCTGAGGAAATACATATGAATGTGATCATTCTATTTCCTTATTTCTACTAAAAATAAAGCTTAAAAAATTGTTGGGACTAGATAAATGGCTCAACAGATGTGGTCGTTCAAGACTATATATAAATACAGTACCAGGATATTTGATATTCTCTGCCTTCCTCAGGTACAAGACATCCACATGTTAGACAGATATACATGCAAACACAATACCAATACACATAAAATGATTAAATAAAAACTTAAAAACATTACTAATACAAAAGTTTAAAAGCACTAGAGAAGTTGGACCTGGTGGCAAAACCTGTTGTGGTGTTTTAAAAGTAAATAGCCCCAATGGTTCATGTGCTTGATACTTGGTTCCCAGTTGGTGGAACTGTTTGGGAAGAATTGAGGCGTGACTTTGTTGGAGGAGATATGCCACTGGGGTTGGTCTTTAAGGTTTCAAAAGGCTCGTGCTATTCCCAGTGTGCTCTCTGCCTCCTGATTTGAGATGTGAGCTCTCAGCTTTTCCTATCACCATGCTTCCATCAACCATCAGATTCTAGCCCTTTGAAACTGTAAGCCCAATTAAACAGTTATTTTTAGAAATTGCCTTAGTTTTAATGTTTTATCATAGCAATATGGAAGTAAATAAGATATCTGTAATTCTAAGAGTTCTGAACCTAAGGTAAGAAGATAGTAAATCCAAGGACCACCAAGATATCTAGTCAGACCCTCCACAAAACAATGACTAAAGGAAGTATCCACATGTGAAGAGTAGAGTGAAGGAGTAAAATGTATCATGTGGATGAGAAACTTAGTTCTGCACAGTAGGACATTCATGTTTGGCCAAAAGACTAAACCTTCTTTGTACATTTTTTTTTTCAATAATGTACCATCACAAAGCTAGAATTTGGTATTCATTCTATGGAAAAACTAGATTTTCTTGGATTATTTATTTATACTGAGACATGAAAAGGATTTAGACTTATCTATTAAATAATCTTCTTAGAAAGAAAATCACTTATCTGGATGTAACGGTTTCCTGTGCTTCATATTGTTTTAATTCTTTCTCAAGACAATTCAGGCTTTTCTGATAAGCAAGCTAAGTATTATTTTTTAGTAATTTTCAAGAACTAAGTGACATATATTTTTCTTGTATGTAAATACAGATTTCCTATGTCCTCTTTGGTTAAATAATTGCTATTTCACAATAAACTGAAATTATAGGGTCAAGTATTTTAAATGTTCTGTGTTCCTGATACACAAACCAAAAAGACTTCCTAAATTAATGTTAACTAAATTCAAAATTGACAGTTCTCAGAACAACATTCCTAGAAATTGAAAAAGAATGTTTTCTCTCTTTATGAACAAATGTTGAATTAATTAGAGGTATTTGGTATATGAGATTCAAGGTAGCCTTGCCATTTACATTAGCATTTTTCTATGTAAATGACATTGATATGAAGATGTATTAGAAAACAGTAATCCTTAGTACAAGGATTCTTATAATTTTATAACCTTTCTTTTCCTCAACCTGTGCATAATTTGGTATAATTTCATAAAATATTTTATAAATAAATATAAAATAGCTACCTTTGTTTACCCTAATACAGAATTTAAATTTTTTTATAACATACTCTTTTGTTTTTCTTTCTTTCTTTCTTTCTTTCTTTCTTTCTTTCTTTTATTTTGAAATAGGGTTTCATTGTGTAGCCTTGCCAGCCTGAAGCTTATTAGACCACTCTAACCTTGAAATCACAGACATCTGCCTGGTTCAGCCTTTTGGAGTGCTACAATTAAAAATTTGTGCCAAAAAACTAGCCATCCCATTTTCTTGTCTTCATGACAATATGGTAATTTGCTTACACTTAACAAGAATTTATTCTTGTCACAATATCTAACAGGATATTACTTTAACTTGTGTGTCTACACTAGATATGGTTCTTAAATTTTATATTATGATCCCATATCATAAACTAGTTAAAAGAAAACAACAAAATATTTGTCTTCACAGAGTCAGAGATTTATCTTAAATAATCATGTCACTGGTAAAATGTCATTTTAAGAAATGTACATTTAGTTAATATTCTTCCTTCATAGTTAAATTATCTTAATATCACTCTGCTTAGTTTTGAGAAAACACAAGTGACTATAGAAGGTGATTGTATTTTCACCAAAAATATATACTGTATCTATTTTCTAATTCTAGTATTGCTTAATTACTTGAGGCTTGCAGGAATCTTGTTCAGCTCTCTACAGAGAACTTCTTAAATATATTAATAACTCCCCACTCTCACTGGGACAGCTGCTTTCTGCATGGAGTCATTTTAGGAATCAGTGATGATGTAATGGAAAGCTAGCTAAGCCCGGAAATGACTGTGATCTCCTACTATCTATCTTTAGGACCACCATGACTTTCCAGAGTTCCAGTGCCCTTCTTTATTAAATGAGGTTAATGATATCCACATTACACATTCGTTGAAAATTAATTTAACAGTGTAAAAGTGTATCAGGAAACTACAGAAATGGCATTTGATGGGTGACATTACTTATGAGTAAGGATTTGAAAATTACATTTAGGAATAAACTTAATGTTTTGCTTTATAGCTCCAAGAGAATATAAAAACAATTCCATGTGTGGAACAGAACTATATGGTTAATTTACATTTATTACTTTGGTTAATTTAATTTTCTTGAAAATAATTTTCTACTATAAAAATAAGAGAGATAGAAGTCTGGAGAGATGACTGAGTAGATAAAAACTGGCTGCTCTTCCAGATGATCTGTGTTCAATTCTGAGTGTCCACATGGGAGCTTTCAGCCACATGTAATACCAGTTTGCAGGGGATATGATGTCCTCTTCAGACCTTCTCAGGTATTGCATGTGTATAGTGCACAGACATACATGAGGGCAAAACACCTATACATACAAGATAAAATGGAAAAACAAGTGAGATAATGTTTGAATGATAACTTTATGGTAAACTTTGAATCCTAGTATCTTAAGTTCCCAACATACAGATCCAATACTTAGGTATGCTGACTAGCTAGGATACTGCAGACTATTATCTAAGACTTATCTTCTGGGCAGTGGTGGCACACTACTTTAATCCCAGCACTGGGAGGCAGGGGCATGTGGGTTTCTGTGTTCAAAGCCTAGTCTGTAGAGTTCCAGGACAGCCAGAGCTGTTATAGAGAATCCATGTCTCAAAAAACCAAAACCAACCAAACAACCAAACAAGATTTTCACAACTTCAGTGACAGAAGCTAACACTGTCAGAAGATACTCTGGTGAGAATTAAGTTATATTAATACCCCAATGGTTATTTTTATAGCTACAATGATTATGTTTTTAGTTTTGTTTGCCCTGGAGCCTAAGATTAATTATAATTGTTAATCCAAAGCCTAATTTTTTCTATATTTGGCTGGTGTCATTGAGTAGCTTTACAATGTAAATAAGATAAAATTATTTAAAAATAAGGAAGAATTTGGTGTGACTTGCCTTCAAATCATCAATGCTCTCAGTAATATATACTCTATTTGAATAAGAATATTTGTTAAAGATGAACATTTAGTTATATAGATATGCATACAGATTTTTAAGTAATGTGATAAATGATGTCACAGGCAAAGATTAATGGTATAAAAGGATACACACACACACACACACACACACACACCATTGGAGCCTATTTGACTAGGCATAAACATGTTTCCCAGTTCTGAACATCTCTTTGCATTGATGTCATCACTGTTATTTGATGATTGAATGATGAATGAAGTTGGCAGGTTAATTTTTTATGCACAGCTATCCCTAGGTACCACAGAGGCCTTAAGAGGCTCTGCCAGGCACTTCCCAGATAACAATCTATGGAAAATGTTCTGATGCTGGTTATGCAAGCCCCATGAGACTTTCCATTTCATAAACAGGGAAAAGGGAACTCTTTTGTCTGTAGTGCATTTGCCTCTGACAAGAAATATAAATGTCAAGTCCTGCTTCTTCAGTGTGCAAAGCATGAACTGCATTCCAGGGAGGATAATGTGAATACTCCTGTGTCTGTCCAGGTGGAGTCTTCAACTCCCTCTCATATTCTTTGGGCTACACATGAGTCTTCTTTTGCATTTGGGACAACTCTTTCTTTTAATGGACCGAAAAGATTAGAATATTGAATGAGAATATCATTGTGTCTGAGCATAAGCAAGTAGAGATCTTTGAGAACCTTTGCTGATCAAGAAGAGAAGACAGAAATCAAACAGGAACGTGACTTGCTTAGAGAGATTATTTAGATGTGGTTAGAATTGTTATCAAGGAGAAGCACTCCATTCCCAACCCTGTAACTCCACTGCTTCACATCTGACTGTCTTCATTGTATCCAATGGAGCGTGAGATTAGGGAACACAGGATGGCTCACTCATTCTTTTTAGAAAGTGTGTTTAGGGGCATTCATCAAAGATTTGAATCTGAACCCCTACTGTGAATATAATGACTTTGAAAAGATTCAAAGTCACTAGTCTGAACACCAATGTCAGATTATAAAACTTTTGATGATGAAAGCTTTGAGTGTGCTTTTAACATGGGGCAACTTCCTTTCTTACTATAGTCAGGGGTCTGATCTACGAACACAAATCAAATGCTACTCTTGCCTCCTTCAGAGTAAGTCTACTTATTCTCAGAAGGAATAATTTCTGTAGGGAAATGATTATCTTCTTTGCCTAAGACCAAACCATCCTTATTTTAGAGGCAGTACTAATTTTAGTCTTTATGGGCATAAAAAAAATATTGCTATATGGTTTGTTAAACTAGAAGAGATTTTTAAAAAGAGTAATTTACCTAGAAGAAGTAAGACATGGATATTTGTCCAACATTCAAGAAAGGTATCTGTGACAATTGGCAAGGGTCTTGTCTAGCAGTAGAGCAAGTACTTTGAGCAGAGAACAACAGAAGAGTGACTTCTCAAACGATAAACAGCACGAAGAAAACAGGTCTGTCATATTAGTTTTGAAACTGAGATAGTTCCTTAACATAGCTAGACTTCACTTGCTAGTTTATAGGCCTGATTAGTAATAGTGATGGCCAGTTTCATAGATACGAGGTTAAAAATAATAGTGTTTTTAAAAGATGGGTTTATCTTTGAAACAAAATAGGTATTAATTAGTTTGTGTGTAAAAAAAAGATAAAAAGAACGAAGGAAGGAAGGAAGGAAGGAAGGAAAAAGGGAAAGAAAGCAAACATATTGTTGGTATTACTGTTTAGTGTCAATAATCCTGGTGAATCAAGAAAAGAAGCCCCTTCATCTCCAGGTATCATGCATTCCATTTAGATAATTCACCTCAGCAATAGTATTTCTTGACTTTATTCTACTTCTACGTGGGTCATTTTTCTGTCACTTTATCGTAGTGACCTGAATTTGATACCTTTTTACTGCTGTTGCTTTTGGCTAATATTTCTGAGCAGTCTCTGTCTTCTTAGGATAAAAGGTCCAAAATATCCAGGGACACAGCTGTGAAAGACTTGGGCATTTGGGTAAGCTCAGTTGAAAATAGATTTAATTTGAAATGTGGCATAAAAGTTATTAAAAAATGTCATTTAATAAATGTTTATATGCAAATAATTTCAAACTACTAATATCAAATTAAGGTGCTTCTAGAAGTAGGTTTCAGATATATAAAATAATGAAAGATTTTAATTAGAATTTACGGTTCTGCTAAATATACTTCCTAGTATCACATTACTGTACTACAGTACAGGTTATGTTTGTTGCTCTTGATTTTGTTAAAATAATTGCAAATTTCATTTTACAGATGTCCATGAGGTATTGTACAAATTATTTTCACCAGTAACATTAATAAGAAGTAAAGTAAGATTGACATTGATTGTTATGATTTGTAATACAAACCGTTTTCTGTTATTTTACAGATGGAAATGCATAGTGGGGTTATATTAATTAAAGTTATCACAAGAGTTCAATGTATAAAAATGCTCAAAGGGCATGCCACGGGAAAATATTTCTAACATGAAAAGGTTTTGAATCTATCTCTAAACTGTTGTTCCAGCAAAGACGATGATTATTTCCCCACAGATAGTATTCCTTCTGAAAACAAAGTAGACTTACCCTCAAGGAGGCAATGATAGCATTCGCCATGAGTACATAGATCGGACCCCTGCCTATCATAAGAAAGAAATTTGCCCCACAGTAAGCACACTCAAACCTTTCAGAAAAAGTTTTATAATCTGATACTGGTGTTTAAACTGGTGAGTTTGAATCCCTTTGAAGTCACGTAGTCTCAAAGCTATGAGGAATCGTTCCACAGTGACTCAGTTTATTCTGCTCGGCATCCCAAACACAGAGGGTCTGGAGACAATGCTCTTTGTCCTGTTTTTGTCTTTCTACATATTCACTCTGATGGGGAACTTATTAATCTTACTGGCAATTATCTCCTCCAGTCGGCTTCACACTCCCATGTACTTCTTCCTATGTAAATTGTCTATTTTTGACATATTTTTCCCTTCTGTGAGCTCTCCCAAGATGCTGTTCTACCTCTCGGGAAACAGCAGAGCCATCTCCTATGCAGGCTGTGTGAGCCAGCTCTTCTTCTACCATTTCCTTGGTTGTACTGAGTGTTTCCTGTACACAGTGATGGCTTATGACCGTTTTGTTGCCATATGCTACCCTCTACGCTACTCAATAATTATGAGTCACAGAGTATGTGCCATCCTGGCCACAGGGACATCATTTTTTGGCTGCATTCAGGCCACTTTTCTATCTACTCTCACCTTCCAGTTGCCCTACTGTGGTCCCAATGAGGTGGACTACTACTTCTGTGATATCCCTGTGATGCTGAAGCTGGCTTGTGCAGACACATCAGCCCTGGAGATGGTGGGGTTCATCAGTGTGGGCCTGATGCCGCTCAGTTGTTTCCTCCTCATCCTCACCTCCTACAGTTGCATCGTCTGCTCTATTCTGCAGATCCGTTCTGCTGAGGGCCGTCGTAGAGCCTTCTCTACCTGCAGCGCCCACCTCACTGCCATCTTGCTTTTCTACATGCCTGTTGTCCTCATTTACTTAAGGCCAACTCCAAGCCCTTGGCTGGATGCAACTGTGCAGGTCTTAAATAATTTGGTCACCCCTATGCTAAACCCATTGATCTACAGTCTCAGGAATAAAGAGGTGAAATCGTCACTGTGGAGGGTCCTACATAAACCTGCCTTTCTTCCTGAGCAGTTGTAATGAATGACCAGTCATGAACACTTCATTTGTACATCAAGGGAGGTTTAAGACGTTTTACTTGGTTTTCATAAATATATTTGAAATTCTTCTAATTTTACTATGTAAAGGAGTGTGAGGCAAAGGGCTAAAATGAGACTTTTAAAAGAATGACCAAGGAATAAACTGTAGAAGGAGACTCCAGCTCTTGTGACTCTAGAAACTACTTTCTCATGGATATTATAATATTGATAAAGGACATTGCACAGGTAATGCTCCACCTGGCAAGCGGAACACCTTATACATTCTGTTTGACCATATTTTTGATGTTGTTGTTGCTCATTTTTGAGATTATATTTTAATGACAAAATGTCCCTTTCCTTTGAACCCTCCCATTTCCCTCTCCCCACTATGTTTCTTGTTTGGCTATCTTAAAATTTCATATCTCTTTTCACCCCTCATCCTTTTCTCTGCCCTCTTTGTGTAGTTCTTTTTCTTTTTCTTTTTAATTATTTATTTATTTTTTTAAATTTTCATATTTTATTTACATTTCAAATGTTTCCCCCTTTCCAGATCTCCCCTTTGGAACCTCCTCATTCCCTCTGCCCTCCCCCTGCCACTATGGGGATATTCTCCAATCTACCCCCCAACCCCACCCCCACCCACTCTTGTCTTCCCTCCTTGACATTCTCCTATACTGGGGGATATAACACCCTCAGGACCCCTCTCCTCCCCCTGACAGGTAACAAGACCCTCCTCTGCAGTCTTTGTGGCCAGCACTATGGGTCCCTCCATGTGTATTCTTTAGTTGGTGGATCAGTCTCCAGAAGTATGGGGGGTCAGGCCAGTTGCCAGTGTTGCTACCTCCCTCGGGCTGCACACTCCCTCAGCTCCTTCAGTTCTTTCTCCAAGCCCTCCACCTGGGACCTCGTACTCAGTACTACTGTTCCTGCGAAGTGACTCTTGGGTATTTCAAACTTTTAGGCTAATAACCACTTAACAGTGAGTACATACCATGTTCTTTCTTTTGTGACTGCGTTACCTGGCTCAGAATGATGTTTTCAAGATCCATCCATTTGTCTACGAATTTCATGAAGTCATTGTTTTTAATAGCTGAGTAGTATTCCATTGTGTAAATATACCACATTTTCTGTATCCATTCCTCTGTGGAGGGACATCTGGGTTGTTCATTTTGGATGTAGCTAAGTTTTCCTCAAAAGTCTACTTTAGAGAAACCATCTTAAATTTACCTAGTTACAGAAAAGTCACATTCTTGTGGCTCCAAATAGTATCTTATTGTTAATGACTCATAAAAAGTTCTATATAGAGGAAAGCTGTTAGTCGGGTCTCGAAGATGGGCTTGGCCAAATCAGTGGTACCAGCATGCTAGCCAGCTTAGCAAATGGTGCTGTTTGGGTTGAGGCTGGAAGCTGATATTGAATATGAACATTTGGCCTATGAATGAGAGGAGAGAAAAGCTAGTGGGACTTTTGGAGATGAGACTAGACTGTTAGAAAACTGCAACACACCTTAGCCTTGCTCTGTGTGATGAGGGACAATGATGAATCTATGCTATTGCTGTATTATGTCATTGACTTCTCTGTTAACTGAAGGTGTTAAGCTTTGGATTACTTTCATGTGTTACTTGATTTTTTTTCTCAATATGCTCCCCAAGACAATTGTGCTATTTAAATCCACCAAGTTTACATTTTTGATTTAATAAGAAGGCTACTTTGCTTGGGGAATCTAGTTGCTATTAAGTTTGTTGAATGAATTATACAGTAATATAATAATAATTAATAATAATAATAATAATAATAATAATAATAATAATCAGCAGCAGCAGCAGCAGCACAGGGAACAACACAACAGAAGAGAAGGCAGGAAGCAGCATGGAGATCAGTCTTCCTTTTGCGTTACTTGCTAAATGGGTGTATCCAAGGAAATCTTTTTGGACTAATCTAGCAATAAGACCTCTCATCCTCCAGCCACTGAAATGGACTGTAGGGTTGCTGAAAGGGTGTTGTTGAATGGTAGCAAACCTTTACCACAGTCAGTACTCTTGAGATTCTCTCTGTTATTTTTCCCTTGTTTGTCAGTTTTAATAAAAGAAATAGAGCCTAAAGAGGAATCTGGAGGAGCTTGTGAGATGGCTCAGCAGTTAATGCAGATTGCCTTGGCATAGGACTCACTCAGGATCCATTGAGTTTCCAGTATCTATGTCAGGTGGATCCTAACCTGCTGTACCTCCAGCTCCAAGGAGATTCAGTGACTCTGGTCACTAAGAGAACCTGTACTCAGGTACTATACCCTGGCATAAACACACATTTACACACATCATTTTAAAAGGAAGTTTTAAAGAGGAATTCAGAAATATATTTCAAATTATTTCATGTCTGCATGTCTATCCTTTCTTTCCTCATTTCCTGGTTATAGTTTCTTAGGCATGATAATCTTACAAGAATTTTTTAAAAATGGAGTAAGTTCTGCTCACGTTTTTTCTATTTATTTGGACTTCATTTCACAAGAGATTCTATTAAGAGACAGGTATGCAAAGGTAAAGATTCTAAACCTTTCTGCTGGTAATGAAAATCTGTAGGTTAAATAAATAAATAAATAAATAAATAAATAAATAAATAGCAGACCTGCAACTAGCAGTGAATCCAAGAATAATATTGTGACCTGGCTAGAAAATAAGGCAAAAGAAATGTCCACTCTCTGCACCACTCCCTGGTGGGGAAGGCACAGGAAGTAGTTTCACAGAAAGGAAGTTGATGATTGAACACTTTGTTTACTTATATGTTGCATCAGAATAATGGTTAAGATATTCTATTCATGAAGGACCAACTTATTTTGTCTCCTTTGAGTGTCGGTGAGAGTTAATTCCTTGAGTTGGTATATCTTAACTGTTTGCCATTTTAAGGGAAATATCTTTTACAGGAAGATAAAATCCACATACCCTCTGTTTGATAGAGTCATATACAACTCAGCTTCTTGTTCTTAGATTGGAGGAAAAACTTTTCTAAAATGACTGCTTCTTTAAGCAACCCAATCTCTCTTAACCTTAGCTGTTCTGAAACTTGCTGGCAGCTTTCATGTCTCCATATAGAATCTGAGCTGCCTCTTCATGTAAACAAGCCACTCTAGAAAGATCTTTCAAAATAATATTTTTTTTCAGATATTAAAACAGGAAATAATGTCAATGAAAGCGCCAAAGTATAAAAAACTACGATGATGTACGTAGTCTTCTACCTACAAAAGGAAAATGTAAATAGTGAGTTTTCCACCAGAACTATTCTCATCTCATATCTTTAGTTCACTCTGAAGTCATCATTCTCACTCTATTTTTATTTCTTTAGTTTTACCATATGTTTATTTCCTTAAACATTATATCCCAAGACTTTTATGTTATTCTATTGAAAATTTCTTTCTTGGATTTACTGTTCTTTCTTTGATTTAGTGTTCCTTTTTGGATTTCTATATAGTTATATATGTCTGGAAATATTTTCTATTACCAAAGTATGGTAGCCCAAGATAAAGGTATCCCAGCTTTGCCTCTGTGTAGTATACTGCTATGTGTCTATGTCAGTATTTGTTCATTTTACTCATAAAGTTCCTAAAATCTAAGGAGTCCCCTATTTTTTAAATTACAATACTATTTTGATAAGTTATTTATGCTTTTCCTGTGTGCACATAAAACATGGAGTAACAACCTCCAATCTCTTCTTACTAAATTGTTTCCACCATGGAAAAAGTAAAATTGGTGCTTTTAATTCATTTGATTTTCCAATAGGTTATACTGACATGGGATTTAATGCAATTCATTTGGAAGAATCTCTCAGGAAGCAGAGTAGTAGAGTGGTAATGTAAGATATGATGGGATAGTTAGTTTAGCAAATGTCTGTGGCTTACCACTGTGGGGAACTATGTCTCAAGTCCATGGAGAATCTACTGAGAGATGGTCTAGAATAATCAGCAAGTTGTTCCATTTTCCCAAATTTTCTAGTGAATGTTCCTTGGAGTGATAATTACGTGATATTTTAAACTGTTCTATGTGTATATGGACTGAAAAGAATTTCCTTTGTCAGAAACTATTCTCAGGTCTTTCAGTACACATAGACACGCTTTGTAAATGAGCTCTGAATCAGCTAAAGTAATGCAAATATATTCTTGGAAGCTGTTCACTGATATAGATATGGCAAGACTACTAGCACCATGACCAAAACTGACTTTTGAAAGTGTTTATATTGGCTTATGATTGCAGCAGGGTAAGAGTCCTTTATGGCAGGAATGGTTAGCAGCTAGTGGCAATCATGGCAGCAGGAGCAAGAAACTGAGAAATTATACTTTCAACTATACCTAGAAACCAGAGCGAATGACATGGAAGTAAGGTAAGAAGCTTGTGCCCAGTGATATGGTCTTCTAGCACATATCTATATTCCAAAGGGTTCAGACCTCCCCAGTTAACACCACCAAAGGAAATCATTTGTTTAAATATGTGAGCCTATGGGGGACAGTTCTTATTCAAGTGACTACATTCCATTCCTTGTCTTTGAAAGGCTCATGATCATACAAAAAGGCAAAAGACACTTAGCCCATCTTTAAAGGTCCCCATAATCTTTCACAATCTCAGCACTATTTCAAGATTCAAAGTTCTTTTTAAGGTACAAGGCAATCTCTTAACTCTGAGCCCCTTTTAAAAAATCACAAATAAAATCATATACTTTCAATACAAACAACACAGAATATACATTTCTGTTCTCAAAGGAAAAAATAGGGTCATAGAGAGGAAATACTGGACCCAAATCAAACTGAAACCAACAAGGTAAATATTAAAGCTCCATGTCTCTTCTCTGAGACTTTGGTTTCAAAAGACTTAGATTGTTTTGCTTCTTCAGTTCTGTGGCCTGTGACATATATTTAATATTTGGTTGGTTCAGCTCCCTGTATCTAACTCTAATTGGTCAATAACTCATGGCTTTTGGGGTTCTCACCACAACCTAGAGTTTGTTCTTACAGCTTCACGTAATTTCCTCTCAGGAACTTCTTATTGACTCCCTTCAACATTGCCATGTAGTATCTGTTCTCATAAGCTCTCTAACTCCAGAGGAAGAAATCAAGACTCCTTTACTCTTCCTTCCACCCACTATTGCATGTTTCATGCCTTTAATGTCATTACTATGAGGACAACATGACAAATTCAGCTGTGATCTTAGGATGGACCCTCGATCCCTTCAACCACATTAGTAGAAACTTCCATACTTTAGAGAAATTGCCTTCTAAGACCAAACAGCTTCTTAGACTTTCTTCCTGTACAAGCTGGACAATTATCTGAGCAGTGTCTTCCCTTCTAATGGTTCTATTTAAAGGGTACCTTCCACTCCTTCCTATGAATTGCAAGGGGCAGTATGGTGCAAATCTCCTTAATAGTTATAGCTTCTCTTTCAGCATAGCCCTTGTTCCAACATTGAATTTCTTAGTGCTCTTTTTGTCTCTTTTCTGTATAACTTACATTTTATTTTGCTTATGTTATTTTTTTGCATTGTAAATAAAAATTATAAGTAGTAACTATTCCATTGACTCAATGTTATGTTATCTTCAACTTTCCTCTACAACACACACTCATACACACACACACACACACACACACACGGATACAGACACACACAAACACGCACACAAAGGAAAAAAGAAAAACAAAAAAGATACATTTTCATTTTGCTTCAAGAAATTTCTTAAGACATGGATAGAAGGCAGCCTGATTCTTTGTCAAAATCGCCTATGAATTACCTGTTCATCAGTAGCTAATAGATACTGCCCCACCCTTTCTCAAGCTCCATGAACAAGCCCTCAATTCATTCCAGTATTCTCAGCACTACTCTGCTCCAGGCTTATACTAGAACAGATTGCTATGTTCTTTTTTTAGTATTCAATTACTTTTCTAGTCCAAAGTTTTTAGCTATTCTACTTCCCTATTAAAAAATAGCAGCTGGGTAAGTTATTCACAACAACACCCCATTTATCTGGTACCACCTTCTGTATTAGTTATTTTGTTCTTTGATAAAATACCATGTCTGAAAACAACTTATACAAAAAAGAGTTTACTTTGGCTTATGGTTCCAGAGTGATGAATCCATAATGGGAGAGAGGCATGCAAACAAGTAACAGACATGGCGGAAGAGGAAAGAAGTTGAGTAATCACATCTCCACTAATACTCAGAAGCCAGAATGAGGTGGAAATGAGGCAAGATTATATAAACTCTCAAAAACCCTTTTCTAGTGACCTACCATCTTCAGCAAGACTCCATATCTCAGTGGTTCCCTAACTTCAAACAAAGCCAACAGTATGTAACTAGCTGTTCAAATACATAGAAGATGGAGGACAGATCTTTTTCAAACCACTGTAACTGACCTCTTTCAGATTGGATTAGAGACCTGCTCCAGAGAAGGAGATTTCGTATCTGGACTGTAATGCTGGTCAAAAGTAGCTGGCTTGGGAAGCCATGGGTCTTTAAACGGAATCTGCTATTGTCTTGTTGAATGGTCACATTGCCAAACTGTCTTCTCAATTATTTATGTTTATATTCATTTACCTTGGCTATTCTCCACATTGGTCAGAGATGCTTATTTTAGTCAGGTACTAGAAGTCAGTAGTTAGAGGAATAAATTGTCAAATGACTGAGAATAAAAGACTGAGTGTTCCTAATAAGGCACAATTTTCTAACCTATCCCTATGACCAACAAAGATTAGGAAACATTAGAAATGACGAGGGAGAAAGAATGCTGGAGGATCTGGAAGAATACTGTGAAATTCAGTCTTCTGGACATGACAAGACTATCACACATATAGCATTACAACTGTGTGTTCACTTGCACAAGATGAAAACAGCCAAAATTCAGCATAAACTGTGAAGGTCCTTCAGCATCCACCCCTATTGGTATTTGAGCTATTGGTAGTTGATAGCTCATGGAAGAGGGAGAACCATTTTATTGTAAATATGTGACCTCTGGTATATTTTCCATGCTCCAGGGTGGGGCCCACATCTCTTTACCCCTGGACAGCACTAACCGCATTCAGTGTATCATAAAGGGAAAGAAGACTAGGAGATGTAGAGTAGGAGAAAATATTTGCCAGCTCTATATCACCATTTAGAATATGAAAAGAACTAAAAATGTATAAATACTAAGAAAGCAAATGCTATAATAAAGTATTAATGTTGACTGTGATGCACAAATTAGACTTGGTTAAAAAAAAAAGACACACAATTTTTTATGTAGAGATAGGCACATGTATGTGGGAGGAGTTGAAAGAGGATGATGAGCATGATCAAAACACATGCAAACATTCTCAAAGAATTACTAATTTTTACAAAGGAACCATACATATACAAATGATTATGTAATTGAACATGTGACCAATAATCACTTTAAAATATGTTTAACATCCCTAGCCATCAAAGAAATGGAAATCAAAACTACTTTATGATTCCATCTTACCTCAATTAGAATGATTTTTATCAAGAAAATAAATGGTAATTAATGTTGGTGAGATTTTGGCCAAAAAGGAACCTTAAATTTATTCACTCACTATGGAAATCAGTGTGAAGGTGCCACAAAAGGTGAAAAATATATGTGTCATTTTATCCAGCTCTATCAGTCTTGGGCATATACCCAAAGGAGTTTATACCCTATGATGAAGATGCATACATAGCTATAGTCACTTTGTTCCATTTACAGTATCTAAGAAATTGAGTCATCCTGTATGGTCATCAACAAATAAGTGAATAACAAAAATGTGGTGAATTCACATAGTAGAATTATATCAGGCACAAAAGAAAAATCAAATTATGAAAATTTCAGATAAATATATGGGACTGAGAACAATTATACTGAGTGAAGTAATATAAGCCCAGAAATAAGGGCCATCGCTTCAAATCGTAGAACTCTGATTTGATTTATGTTGAACTTGGGATGGTAGTAGAGACCAGGAAGATAGCAAGAGAAGACAGTAAGAGGATATTTATGATAGTGGATGAGTGGTGAAGTGAAAACAGAAGAACCATTAGGTGTAACATTTAAGCAGGGAAAGGGTTAAAGGGAGAGAAGAGAGGAGGATGAGTGAGGATAGTGTTAGCAAGAACCAAGGATGTGAGAATAAAATATTGACACATTACTATATAATTCATTTAAAAATACATTAAAAAGAATTTGTACACAGAATTTCTACATAAGTAGATAATAGCAATTCTTGGAGTCATGGGAAAGCAAATGAAATCCCAGTGCAGAAATATAGTAACTTCCTATGAGTTATTGATTAGTGAGGTCCTTGAGTATATAAGAACAACACAGAGTATTGCTACTGTTCTTGGATGCCCAGAAGAACTAAATGGTAAGACTATGTTGATGAAGATATCACATACCTTGGTTATGGACAAAGAAAAGTTGATCTGGAATTGGACTGGAAGATTCCTTCCTATTAATGTATAGTGGTAGAATGTAACACACAGGCTGTTAAGGAAGAGAATTCATCAATAATTTCACCCAGACATAAAGTTTTTATGCTACAAAAAGCAGCCTGTCAGGCACAATGTGTCTATTGGTATGTAATGGTGGGACTATTGCAGTGGTAATCAACTATTTTTTTTTAGATTTCAGGCTCACTTCACACAAAGAAAACCATGTCTGTTACTGTAAACCTGAAGGGATAATCGTAAATCACATTTGAATATGACTATAAAGGGCCCAGAACAAGAAATATAGATTCCATTTTGAGAATTTCAAAGAATATAGAATTTTAAGAATATGGAATCCAATTTGAAAACAGGATAAGTATGGGCAACCTCAGCTTATTAGACCCTTAAGGTTCTCTTCCACTTAGTGCTTATGTTCTACTTAGACTTCAACTAAGTGGAAGAGGGTTCTCCACACAGCGTCTGCAATCTTTACTTAGTTTACTGGTTGAAATGTCAACCTCATCTATGACAACTTCAGTCTCACATTCACAATAGTGTTTGCCCAGGTATCTGAAAACTATATGACTCAGTCAACTGACACACCCAGTTAATTATCTTAATTAACGCTGTATATAGTGAAGAATTTAAATTCAATTAATCATAAAATATTTGATATGTTAAATTATAGTCCCATATACTTACATATATATATATATAATATTAGAATGAAGCAAAATGGATGAGCATTTTTTATTATATTTCTAGTAATTTTGCTTCACATAATGATACTGAAATGCCAAACTCAGGAGCATATAACCTAATAAAAGTAATAGAAATTAATTTTGGAATTACCTATTTTATGTCATCAGGACATACATTGGTCTTAGAGCTAAAATTAACAAATGATAAGCAGGTTATAAAAATTCTTAACCAAACAACAACCAACCAACCAACAACAAAACAGAGTAAAGAACCTTGTCATTTCCCAAATTTCCCATTAAATATCAGAAAAGGCAATGTTTTCACTTGTCACTGCTATTAGAGATTAAGAATCAAAGTCACCTATTATAGTAAACCTGTAAGATTAAAATTTACACTAAGATGAATAGGATTAAAATCATGTGAGTAAGCCATGTTAAAGCAAGCCTATTTAAAATTATAACTGTACATAGAAGAGAGTAAGGTAAAGCCACCATCAAGAAATATTGAGATAACACAAAAATGGTGTTTTGTTGTGATTTGTCTAAGATTACAATGAAAGAAGTACTATAATGAGTCTTTTATATGCATATTTTATTTATTGTAACACTAAACCTGTGAAATAAGTGGCTGTTACTTTATCCCTGTTTCTTAGTTTTTGACTGACAGGCTGGGCATCTTGCTCAACATTACTCATATGGTTCTTCTCTCACTGACTGTGAGTTTGTCTTCTCCTGTACAGTGGGGGACATGTGTGCCCTGCAATAATGTCTATTGCCATTGTTTGTTGACATTCAGATAATGGGCCTTAGTTTTAATTAGGTAACTGAAAGTTCTTAACAGTAAATGAATTTACAGAAATTTCTCTTACCACTTACATCAACTTATAACGTCTCTCAAAGGGCATCACAGAAGATAACTTTTAAAAAATAATTAATCTCCAGAGTGTCATACCTGAGATGCATCTAGTGCTCATTATGACTTTGATTTTTCCCCCACTAGTTTTGATTCTCATGTGTGAGGGAGTCATGGGGCAAGGAAGATTAATCAGTGTGGGAGTTGGCTTTAAATAACGTGAATGCTTGTTAAAGTGTTTATGCCTTAGTCTCTTTCTGAAATGTTTCTCCAAGGAAAATTTTTGTTAAATATAACATACATATCCCAACACACAGCTTTCTCCCCACACATTTTAATTAGTGGAATTATAATGGGAAATTAGAATTATAATGAGAAATGCTCATTCAATTTTGCTTCCATCTAATATATATAAATATATATATGTATGAATATAGCTTTATAAATAAAATTTAAATGTTTTATTATATATGTATCATTAAAACAGAGAAGCAGCATTTTAATTATCATGTAAAGCAATTGTTTTATATGGAATAAATAAATAGGACCCTGAGATGTCAGACAGTGTACATAACACAGAAAACATGAGAGAAAACTGAGGAACATGGATATCTCAGGAGGCCTGGTATCACAAACAAGTTCACTGACTCCTATTTTTTCTGCATTTCTATAATGAGGCTGGCTGTTTCTAAACTACTGCATTAAAAAGGATTACCAATATTTTTCCTTATAGGAACTAGTGATAAAAATTTCCCTTGCCACTTATTATGCCCCTGAATAGTTTTTATCTGCAATTAAAAATATTTAGTGATCAGTTAGAATTTTTAGCACCGCTCCAAATAGTTGAGTAGTCCCCATGTTAGACTCCTCTCACCTCTAAGAAGGGTCATCAGCATTTATCAATCACATTTCAGTAGACAGAATTGGCTTTGGCCAGCACATCTCATAAAGAAAAATTAAGACTATGTAGTTTAAATATGCAACAGGACCAGGTTAAGCAATTTGAGACTTGAGAAGGCCCAACTTGAAACCCATGGCAGTCTACATGGTTTGAATTAAGGAGCTAGTTGCTGCTTATCTGGAGTAGTGCATGATTTTAAAGTATATCACTACCCACTTCTGAAAATACAAATATTGGTCTAGTTTATATTCTTAGATGTTTTCATGTAAATAAGTGAAATTTATTATTTTATATAAGTACACAAACAATACACACACAAGTTTACAAACAACATCATCAATGTAATTAAAAATCATATTCCTGAAATCCAATGGAAGAGAAACTACTTTTCTCTTTTTCATACATTCTTATTAAAACATAAGTAAAGGTTGGCAAAATTAATGTGTTAGTTCTTTAAGATGAGTAGGAGTATTCTGAGGCCTGAAGCCCCTAAGTGGAAAACAGAACTCTTTCACTGATACATAAGATTAGGCACAGTCCTTTCACAGTGTAGAGATTCCCCTCATTTTTAGAAAGTACTTTTAGAATTAGCCATAATGGAGTTCCTATCTAGTTGAAATTCCTGTTTAAAAGTCTGAATCAAGGATATTTTTGTTTTAAAAAGCAATTATAGTGCAATAAGAGAAAGATTTTTAATAATATCTTAAAATCATTCAGAACCCATAGTAAACAAAAATCTGTCTTGTGATAGACTGATAAACACTGTGTTCTTTCCTAAGTAGTTAGAGAAAATGAGCAGTTTAATATTATCTGAAGCAATTATTTTATGTATAATAAATCACTAGGACACTGAAAGGTCAAATAATATGTATAAACACACACACACACATATGCATAACAGAAAAAGTGAAAGGAAAAGGAGGAACTCTGGTATCTCAGAGATGACTTGGTTTCAAATTCAGGATTTAAATGTAGTACTGTAGATGACTGTAGATCTAATTGTAGATACTGGTGTCTTTAGAATATGATTTTATAGTATCTTGTTGTTTGTCTTATTACTGTCTGTTGAAATCACCAATGGACAGGGACTGCATATGTCTATGCATCTAATGCCACCAATTCCTTCTTCAGTTTTTTTCCCCATAGTGGCTCTGTGCCAGAGGTGGAGCACAGCTGAGAGTCTTTAGCTGTTTGTAGTATAGGGCTGGATATCTCCCTGTAAATGATACCCTTGTATAGTTAGCCCACAGCCTGTGCCACTTGTACTATTTTAGAGCAACGACTAAGCACTTGGAGCTCAATGGCAATCAGAGCAAAACAGAAACTTTTAGACCAGACCCACATGGATGCACTGTAATTGTCTTATTTTTTAATTCTTTATTCTTAAAAAGGAATTTCAACTAGATAGGAACTCCATTACAGTTAATGCATAAACTTATGTACCAGTGAAGGAGTTCTGTGTTCCACATAGGGTCTCAGGACTCAGAATATTCTTACTCATTTTAATGAACTATGCATTCATTTAGCCAACATTTACCAATGACTTAATAGGAATGTGTGAAAAACTACAGAGAATGAAAACTATCAATCAGGCAGATTTTCATTGAAACTATGAAACAAACTGCGTACAAGTGGTCATAAGATCAGTCCACCTAAAATATGAAGTGGATCAGATGAGAGAAGTTAATTTGACCTAAAATGTCAGGTAAACTTGAAGAAGGAAATGACACATAAACAGTGTTTATTAGCTGAGAGGACTTGAAGTTTTGGAAAAGTTAGACATAAGAAGATTTGAGCACTAGAAAAAAATGTAGAAGAGGCAAAGGCAGAGGAATCACAAAATGAGGAAAAAAGTTAAAAACAACATTTTGACTTTTTTCCTCTAGATTAAAAACACAAAACAAAACAAAAACAAAACAAAACAAAACAAAACCAAAAAGCATAAAACAGAGCCAGCAAGATGGTTCAGCATGTAAAGGTACCTGCCACGTAGCATGACAGCTTGAATTCAGTCCCCAGGATCCAAATAGTGGAAAGAAAGAACTAATTCCTGTAAGTTACCTTCTGAAATTTATATAGTTTTCATTGACATACAGATTCATGCATAAAAAAATAAATTAAATATGATAAAACATTAAATTCTGTAATGCAGATTATTTAATATTATGTGTGGCTTATTATTATCATCAAACATTAAATACCACTTATAATCATTCTCAGTCAATGATAGACCACACATGTGATGCTGGCCTCATAAGATAATGATGAGGCACTGGAAAGATGGTGGCTTAGTGATTAGGAACACTTGCTGCTTTTGGAGAGGACCCAGGTTCCATTCTTAGCACCAACACGGTGTCTCACAACTATATGTAACTCTACTTCCAGGGCATCTGACATCTTCTTATGACCTCTGAAGGCACTAGGCATGCACATGGTACACACACATACTTGCACACAAACACTCATACAAATAAAAAAAAATCCTAAAGTAGAAACCTAATTTATAAGCTATATTAAAAGATAATAAAACAGGACAATTCAATCCACTTAGTGACATTTAAATGCAACATTACTCTGTTACATTTGTGGTAGGACAGGTGTCAGGAAACCAAGTCTACTGCCATTCATGTAAATGTGCAGCATACAATATTATTTGGTGGAGAATCCTTGGTAATGATAATGAACAGTTGTGTGTTGATTTATATATCTACAGCACTACACAGTCTATAGATATATGAGAAGGCGCTTCTGCTTACAAAATCTTTGGCTTTCTATAAAACAGAGTGTTCTATTCTGCTGACGACAACCTGATTCACCTTGTGTTTATGGTTTCTTTGAATTACATCTAGGTTTGTACGAATTCACTCTGTGATTCTCCATGCTCACATAATTGTCTTATTATGTTTTCTGGGCTATTTTCTCTTTGTTAAGTGATACATGACTATGTGTTACTTTTGTTTTATGATATTATTATGGGACAGTACTTTTTACATTTACCTTAATTACAGCACATAAGAGGTTTGTAAGTTTTGGCATTAGATATGCTAGAAACATTTATAAAGGGCCAAAGAAAAGGATACAGTAGACTTAAAATCGATGTTAATCTGTTTCAGTGTGTACTTCCCTTTGTCTCTGCATTTGGTTTCCATGGTTACCTTTCTGAGAAGAGCGGGTGAATCAGCAGCAGATGAGAGCTGGTTCCCAGGGCCTTGTGAATGCAGACATGAGGGGGTTGATGAGGTCAGTGAAAACGTAGCCAGTGAAAATTGAAATGGCCAGATGATTGTCAAAGTTCATTCAAGCTAATGAAGGTGATTATCTACCAGCCATAATTCTCCTGTATAGCACCCAGTCAGGTTCATGGTTCACAGAGATATGTGGTAGTAAAGCTGATAGCCCTGTTGTATCTCCCGGGGAGCCATTTTTAATGTGTAGCATCCATATCTACCTCTGTGGCTTCTGAGACTAATCCAATTCTATTGCAGTCTTCACATTTTCCCATGGAGCATTTTTTCAACATCACCTCACTTTGAATTGACAGCTTTTCTTCAAATTAAATATATTTACTTCAAAATTTAATTGTTGGACCATTAAAATGCATTTTTAAATTTAAAAGTAATTTATAAAATGAAAACTCACAACTCACAAATATCTTATTAAATCATTCAACCATGTACCACCTGTTTCATCAAGTATAATTTGGTTTTCCTAAACAATACAATTTGTTCAAATTAGTCCTTTTATTAGGATCCCATTTGTTCTATAGTCATTTCACTTTTCATTTGTTCATTTTGTTTTATTGTGGGAGAGATGTTATGAGCAAGACTTACTTATATGCAGGTTTTTTATTATTATTTTTAGAAAAATAAAACGTAAGAAAATCCACGTCAGCCTAACTAATTTTCGCTTCAGAAAGTCAATAGTTTTGTCTTGTTGATGTTGGTTTGTCGTAGGGTTACTATTGCTGCTATGAAACACCATGGTTAAAAGCAACTTGGTTTATTTGGTTTACAGACCCTGCCAGGCACGACCTTGATGCAGGAGCTGATGCAGAGATCATGAAGGAAGGCTGCTTCAGTACAGCTCCTGACAGCTTCCTCAGCTTGCTTTCTTAGAGCATTCAGAACAATCAGCCTACTGGTGATAATGCCTACAGCGACTCAGGAATACAGTGCTGGTTGAGCATGCTGAAGACTCAGAGACGTCTACTGAACACTGAAACAAAGGAACAAACTGTGGTGCCTACTTTTATGTCAACTTGACACGGGCTAGAGGCATCTCACTCAAGGAAACCTTAATTGAGAAAATTCTTACATAAGATTGGGCTGTAGAAGTCAAGACTGTAGGATATGTTCTTAATTAGTGATTGATATGGGAGGACCCAGCCCATCGTGATTCAGGATTCGTAAACCAACATTTATTCATTTCCTCTATAAGGACCCCAATCATCTTCTTACGATTACCTTTAAAGCATTTTTCCACAGCTATGTTGGCCTGCTGCAGTAGGATGGCTGGTCTCTAGTGACAATGTATTTTCCTGGCTGTTACTGATTGTATTGTTACACCGCCACCTAGGCACCTGGGTTTGGGGTGACTATAGGTCTAGGCACTGCTTTCTGAGTTTGTCTTTGTTGGGTGGGTGTTTGGTTTCTATTTCCTCTCTACATTTTCATATACAGCGATGGCTGTGTGTTACCTATTTTATCGAACTGGTTGGCTGGTGTTTTCTCAGGAAATGCTGCTGGTATTTGAGGCTGGGATACAGCAAAAGGTAGGGGAGGGATGTTAGGGGCAAATGGTCCTGATCTCTGGGATCCACAGGAGACATGGGCCTTGGGGGAATTGAGTCCTCTGCTAATGTTCTGTTGAAGCGCTAAGGACATGTCTGAGGGACTGGCTCTGGGGGTTGCAGAGAGAGAATAGAGGAGGATTTTGGGTATCCTACCAGGTCTTCTGGAAGGTATGGCCTGGGGTTGAGTACGGGTTCTCTGCCTGAGTTGGGGTCTGGGACACATTGAAACGTGGGTTAAGGGAGGCCAGGAGGGGATGTTTTGTAGGATCCACAGGAGATGTCGACAGGAAGAAAAGACGCTGCAGCTGGTGTTCTGTTTTAGTACTGGGGAGACGCCTGGTGGATTGGGTCCAGGAAGTGGGGGACAGAGTGAGTAGAGAAAGTCTGTGGGAGGACTATCTGTATCTGGTCTTCTCAAAAAAATTTTTTTTTTTTAATGTGGAGCTTGCACTTGAGGTAAGAGTGCTAGCGTGGAAAAAAAATCCACACTAATCAAGGAATTCACATAATGAGGAAAAGTCATTCATTCATGCATTTATTAATTCATTCATTCACCCACTCTTCATTCATTCACAGATATCTGAGAACACTTTCATGTCCCAGGTTCATCCTAGTCCTCATTACACATGGATCATTAGCTTCAAGACTAAGATTACCTTTTCAGAGACCGACAATTTGAAATGTTAAATGACTAGGAATACAAAGAAATATAATCTACGAAGAAGAAGGCAAATACTTTTAGAAGGATGTCTGATGAGAACACGTTTGACTTGACACAGTGCAAAACACAGAAGCAGAAAGATTTTCTTGGAAAATGCCGAAGCAAGCATTAATGTGAAGAGATGGTTATGAATGGAATGGCCTGTGTTAAAGGGGTAGCATCACTTCTGTGTGCTACATAAGGGACTGCAAACATGGGTATTAGCAGTGTCAACATGGCGCTTCAAAAGCACCTAAAGGAGCGTTCAACACTATCTGAACACCCAATATATTGTCCAAAGTAGCAGTGATGCTCTTTATTTTTCAAGATTTTGATGTACTTGTGAAAATGTTTTCCCCTACTAAAAATGTCTGATTGTTGTAAAATGTCTGTATGTTGGATATTGACTGAGCAAGTATGTGTGAGGACTTGGGGAAAACAAGCTAATATTTTAGTCATTGATTTGGTGGCAGTGTAAACCTACATAATTTCTTAGGTTAACTGACACAGTTATTACATATGCTTTATAAGTATATTGGCTAATGCTTAAACTAGGAATCATAAAATGTTAGTAAGATTAAAATTAATAGACAATAAATAGACATTCATAATAGCCCATGTTGATTCACATTGATTTAAAGATGCATCTTCATCTCATCACATGTTGGTATTTCAAAATGTTGTTAAATATATTATGATAATTACATGTTTGTAAAAATGATACTACAAATGAAAATCTTTATTTTTAGTTTTTTAAATAGAACTGCTATGTTTAAAGTTTTTTACTCATGTTATATTTGGATATATTTATATTTTATAATTAATCCTTAGTTGACCCTTAATTTTTATGGCTGTATTTCTCATTTTTAAATCTTTAATCTGCATCAAACCACATTCTGTTTGTGACAAGGTAAGAAATTGTTTCCATTTTGGTTTTGAAAAATACAAGTATCTGGCTGTCCCAAGGTAGTCAGTTATTTAGTAGATCACTGTCTCCTCTACTGCTCTACAATGGATTTTTTTTTTCTGCTTGGATTTAGCATATTGGTTCTAACAATAGAAGGTAGCAGGGGCAGTTGAATGAATCCATGAGATTAGATTGTAAACAGGTGTGCCTTCCATTCATCTAGATGATATTCTCCACTTTGTAGTATTTTGGTTTGATTGCCTTGGAGAAGGCAGTTCCCACATTACGAAGCCATACTGGTGCAGGTCTCAGTTGGATAGTAGCCCAGAGGTTCTTCCCTAGTAGGCAGTTCAGGTACGATTGGAGTTCCGGTTTCCAACTGGCAGCTAGCAACCTCATTAGATTCCGTGGCAGAACGTCTCATATGCACTTAGGTAATGCCTGGATTCCCAACCCATATAAATGGAAGATAACAAACGCCTTTTACCCACTCAGATGTGAATTAACTAATTACACAGTTGGAATAGAAAGTATTTCGTGTGGATATTCATATTTTATGTTTATTAGTCAGTTTTTATAAATATCTGTTACATTTTTAATAACTTACTTTTATTGAGTGCTTCTTATTTAGCTACTCCATATATGATTCTGTTTACTTTCCTGCACATTATTTGGGTTTCTTTCTTTTTTTTTTTTCCAGAAATTATCATCAGAGAGCAATATTTTTCAGTTTTTTCACATAGCTAAATTTTGGCAGTTAATCTTTGGTTTTCTCTATTGTAATATCTTATGTTTAATTTATTTTCAGTTGTTTGAGAATATGAAGTTTGTGGTTTTGGAAAAGAAAGATCAGATTATCAATATATGAAATTCATGCAAAAGAGGGTTGGGTTTACAGCAATTTTCTTATTTATTATAGATCTTAATATATTTTGACTAATGTGTATACATATTTAATTCTGGAAAAGTCATGTGTAGATCTGTTTCTGCTTTTGGAAGTCAGTTTTTTTTTTCAGATGAAAAGCATGTTTATAGGAAAGTCAGTAATTGGAGCTATATTTCCAAGTCCAACTAATAGAAAATCAGAAGTATTTTAGTCTACTACAATTATCATGAAGGCCTGCCATTAACACTTGACATAGACACTGTCCAGGATGAAGTGAAGGCTTGTATCAGGATTGGTTTAGAGAGCTGGCACAGCCATGTTATTACTGTGTCCTCAGGTAGAGAAGCACAGGGGATGAGAAATGGGAAAGAAAGCAATCTGGTGATCCTTCCTTCTATAGAAGAACATTGTTTCTTTTGGATCAACCATCCTTATAATCTTACTTAACTTTAATCAAGTTCCCTCTCAACAATATAATCTAATGGTTTGAGGTATTTTATGCTTATATTTTTGGAAGACCCAAATGAGTCCAGAGCAAGAAGTATGAAAATTTTAGACTAAAATATTTGGAATTGGACATTTCAAAAAAGACTGGGGTATATGTCTAACATTTGTCAACTTAATAGCATTTAGTTATGCTGAGGGATATCTATATGGGTCCCAGACTGAATTATAGCCATTACATATTTCTCTTTTTTAAGGTCAGTTATGGAAATAAGATGTTTGAGTATGGCTCTACCTTTTTTACTTTTATTTTATTAAAAATAATTTCAAAGTAATGCCACTTG
Source organism: Rhynchomys soricoides (assembly GCA_019843965.1). Classification (NCBI taxonomy): domain Eukaryota; kingdom Metazoa; phylum Chordata; class Mammalia; order Rodentia; family Muridae; genus Rhynchomys; species Rhynchomys soricoides. The sequence continues at coordinate 142,286 of JADRCH010000564.1, read as the reverse complement.
AAGCATTATCAGAAGTATCTTAGTTGGATTTTTTACTAGTCTCTGATTACTCCTTTTGTTCTGAAACCTGTTGGAATAGTGCACTGGCTCTGAAGGGCTTCAAAGGCCTCCAAAGGCATTTAAATTTCCATATATGATTAAATAATGAAGTTTTCTGGAAGACTTTTTTTGTGGAAGACAGGAGCACATTCAGTTTATTGTCACTGTCCTTGTTTCTTGACCAAGAAGAGCTTCAGTGAGCATGAGAGAAGATCCCTCAGTGGTTTCTTCGGAGATCTCTAATTTCAATGTGAATAACATTCATAGAAATACCAATGGACAGAAGCTTAAAGAGTAAACTTCCTTCTTGTAAGTCATGTAAGTGTCATGTTCACATCTGCTCATAGTGCATGTTATCCATAGAAGAGAATTTGAAATGTTTGTTTACAAATGATCTCAGAACTCAGAATGTATAGAATCATTCTTCGATTAAAAAATACAATATAGCAGTTGCTTTCTATTTTTTCAATCTTGCTTGCACATAAGCTCACAGATATCATTCTTAATATTTCTTTTTACAAAGAATTTGTACTTGATTCAAAATGCTTAATAAAATAGAAATTTTCAATAGGCCTGTATCTAGATAGTTTTATTTGCATTTCTATTAAATGAATGACAGACAAACTTTTTGGAATGGGTATTATAAATACATGTGTAGCTCTTATTTGGAGCCTATTTCCTTTTCTTTCTTTCTTTCTTTCTTTCTTTCTTTCTTTCTTCCTTCCTTCCTTTCTTTTTTCTTTTGTAGAACAATAACAAGCATTCTCCAGTTATGAGAGACAAGTAAGTAAACATTTAGTGGGATGTACTAAACGCACAGGTAGATAGGATCAACTGCTTTACAAGGTTATTTAGGAAATAGCCATCTGATGTTTCACATAAGTATTTGTAAAGAAAAAGAATTCATCCAGTTTTTTCTAGGCACTGAACTATTTTATCTTGAGATCTCTAATTTCTCGGCATTTAATCATGTCCAGTACTATACTTTCCACCATGGGTATAGTTACACATGACACAATGTACTCTCGGACTTCACAATTATGTGTATGTGCATGTGTGCTTGTGTGCACAGTCAGAAAGAAATATTAATCTTCCATTGCTTGATAAGAGGGCAATAACACAAATAACATTTGTGTCTGGTCCAACAGGTGCAGCAATATGAACACTCCATCACAGATGTCACACATTGGAAAGACTGATATCTACAAAACACAGTTTAGATCCTAATTTCTCCCATTAACCTGGATTTTGTTGAGTTGCTGATCCTAGCCAAACTTTAGTATTTACTTTATTCCAGACCTAAAGCATAAACATTCTGTGAGAATTAAGTGAACTGAGATTAAATAAACTTGTTTTGAGCTGTCAAATAGTGATCAGTTAACCTTACTTCATGAACAAAGGGATACAATATAAGGCTGTTATTAATCATGGATTGCAAATACAACGGTGTTGAAATTGTAGTTCATAACTCTAGTGATGTGAAAAATTTTAAATCATTTTGAGGCTTGATATCTCTCTGCTATTGTGAAGGAGCAGCATATACTTATGTGGATATTGTTCTTACATTCTCAAACATGATCTTTACTCAGCATTAACTTAATGAGAAACATCTGCACTTGCAATCAATACAGCAAAACTATTTTGTAGACAAAGCATTCAGTTGGTTATGGCAAGCATTTTTGTAATAACATTTTCTAAATTGGATTACAAGCAATATTTCTGTGGCATAGAGCCAAAACATTACCACTTGCATTTCATTTTCTTGTCATGTGCACCCCAAGGATACTGAGTCAAGACATTCTCCACCACCTCTGCTTCTTCTTCCTCTCCCAGAGCTGCCACTCATGGAGATAAAAAACTGCTCAGTGGTGACTGAGTTCATCCTCCTGGGAATCCCACACACAGAGGGCTTGGAGACTATGCTTTTTGTGTTATTCTTGCCCTTCTATGCCTGCACCCTGGTGGGAAATGTGTCTATCCTTGTGGCAGTTATTTCCTCTACCCGCCTTCATACTCCCATGTATTTTTTCCTGGGGAACTTGTCAGTATTTGATATGGGTTTCTCTTCTGTGACTTGTCCAAAAATGCTCCTTTACCTTATGGGACTTAGCAGACTTATCTCCTACCAAGACTGTGTCTCCCAGCTCTTTTTCTTTCATTTCCTTGGGAGCATTGAGTGCTTTCTATACACAGTGATGGCCTATGACCGCTTTGCTGCCATTTGTCACCCCTTACGGTACTCAGTCATCATGAATTCTAGGATCTGTGTGACTCTAGCTGTGGGCACATGGCTATTAGGATGTTTCCATTCCAGTGTCTTAACTTCCCTCACCTTCACTTTGCCTTACTGTGGTACCAATGAAGTAGATCATTTCTTCTGTGACATACCAGCCATCTTGCCATTGGCCTCTGCTGATACATCCTTAGCACAAAGAGTGAGTTTCACTAATGTTGGTCTAGTGTCCCTTGTCTGCTTTCTCCTGATCCTTGTGTCCTATATGCGAATCACAATCTCCATCTTGAGTATTCATTCAACTGAGGGGCGTCAGCGTGCCTTCTCTACCTGCAGCGCCCACCTTATTGCTATCCTCTGTGCCTATGGACCTATAATCACTGTATACCTACAGCCCACACCAAACCCCATGCTGGGAACTGTAGTGCAAATTCTGATGAACTTGGTAGGACCAATGCTGAACCCTTTGATCTATACTTTGAGGAATAAGGAAGTAAAGATAGCTCTAAAAGAGATACTGCATGGGAAGGGACCAGTTTCTGAGGGTTAGAAAGATAAAATGATTGAATATGTTTCTCTGGGATTCTTTCAATGCCAAGAAGAAAAATTTTAATCTGGAATCTTCACACATGAAGGTAACTTGTAACATTTAAAACAGAAGGAATTATGTGAACACGTTATAATATCATCTTTTTGTATGTTTATAGGTGTGGCTTATCAATTAAAATTAATAATAATAATAAATCACTTATGTCACATAGCATCAATCTTGCCATTGACCCCTTCTGGTACACCCTTAGTACAGAGAGTGAACTTCAAAAATGTTGGCCTTAAATTAGCTTAGTCTTAGTTATTGTTATTTGTCTTTCTTTGAAGTAATATCTACCCAGAAAAGAAGGTCTCTCTCACAGAAGCTCTATCCACTGTATGTGAGACAAACTTAAGTAGAAAGACAAAAACTTTCCAAGAACAGTAATTGATCAAGAGTATTGGCATATTTTCTAGAGAGTATTGGCACTCTCTCATATATACATATATATGTATATATTTGTTTCTTGTGTAATAGTTTTAAATACAGTCATAACAGTTGACAAATTTAGTTATGATTTTTAAAATTAACTTTAAAAAGTTTTAGATCATAATATAACTACATTTCTCCCTGGCCTTTCTTTACTCCAAACCTTCCTATATATCCCTTCCCATTCTCCTTCAGATTCATGGCCTCTCGTTACTCAAATTGTTATTGCATGCACACATGTGTCTGTATATACACATCTATTCATAATTATCACTTCATCTGTATAATATTACTTGTATGTTACTGATCATTTGGCACTGGACAACCAATGGGTGTGCCATTCTCTGGGGAAGAACCTCTCTCCTGCTTCCAGCTTTCCTCAGTCATCTAGAATTCTTCACGTTCTGCAATCCTACATACACAAAGAACTAAACTCTGCTTTGTTCACAAAAGTGTTTTGATATATATGCATATTGTGGACTCATTAAACACTGCTAATTTACACATGTATTATCTTGCTTATATTTTGTGGCAAAACCACTGAAAATTCATTATCAGCACTCTTCAAACATATAATACATCATCACTGACTATAGTCACCATGCTGTGCAGTAAATCTCTTGAAATGATTTCTCCATAATTGAAATTTTTAATCCCTTAAACAACACTTTTTCAAATACAGACTCCCTAGACTAGTTCCTACATTTTCCCTTGTGTTTTTGAGAACTGAATCCTTTTAGATTCCATAATTGGTGTTATATATTGAACATTTGTTTTCTAGCTCAGCATTGTTCACTTTAGGATACTTTAGATGGATTCCTATGCTTCTCAGCTATCTGACATTACGCACTGTAAGGTTGAATAGACTTCATTATCCACATGATAATAGGTAACATATTTTTGTTTCCCATTAATCTATTGAGGGACACTTAAGTCAATCCCAGAACCTGTTACTAATAATGATAAAATGAACATATCAGTGCATACATCTTTTTAGCACTTCCTTTATATATTCTCACTAATCTGACAGTGGGATTTAGTGGGGATTTTGGAGGCATATGGTAATTTTACTTTGGAATTTTGGAAGAAACTTAACAGTGTTTTCAAAAAAAGGTGTATCTTTTAATTTGTATTCCTACTTTGTAGTTGTTGCTTTTCTTCACAAACATGTGCTACCTTTTACTTTTTAACCTAATGCCTTCGCCATAATAGCTATTCTCCTAGGTAGGGCATGATGATTCATTTTGCTTTTGATTTGCATTTTTTACTGTTATTAGACTTACATTATAGTACTAGAAAAAAAACGATTGCCCTTTCCCCCAACATAGCATATGCCGAATTTTTTCGAATGTGCAATTCCTACAAGCACTCCTTTGATTGTATGAAGTACTTGTATTGATGCTATCTCATTCTATACATGGAAGGTTAAAAACAAAGTAAATAAGTTATTTCTTTTGCTAATAAGCTACACAGCTACAATTAAATAGACTCTAGACTGACTCCTGTGCTCTTGTTATTAGCATCTTCTTCATACAGGCATCATTAATCCAGAGAAACCTCAATAAAAAGAAGTAACTGTGGTGTGTCACTGATGAGGGCTTTGGGGGGGCAAAGTACTGGTGAAGTATGCTGTGAGGAATAAATAAATCTGGAAGATTGGTAAACGTTACAAAGACTGGGACAGTGAGCAGAGCCCGAAAACAATGGACACCTATGGGAGCACTGTGGCATAATGTGCACATTGATTTAAAAGAAAACTATACAGTTAGACTAAAAAATGAGTAGTTGGGAAGGACATCATGAAGAAGGTTTGTAAGGGGTGACAAAGTGGAGAGTAGCCACATTAGTTGGTTTCGTACCTTGAAGGACCCTATATCAAGGTGAGTTGTATATCCAGTTTTACCAAGTAAGACCCTACATGATGCTTAAAACCACACAGTCCTCAAAGTATTCTTTGCTAAAAGATATAACATGTACATTTAATCTTCTATGAATCTAAGGAGAAGTCAATAATAGAAATAATATTACTGGGAAGAGTTGTAAGTGTCTGAGAATTGCTGAATGAAAACACCAGACTCAAATAGTGTGCAAAGGCAAGAAGTTCTTATTCTGTGGAAAACAACCAGCACACAGGGATCAGCCAAGCACACAAAATGGCAAAGACCAGGTGTGCTCACAGGCTCTTTTTAAGTGCAGTTAGGAGAATTTTAGGGATGGTTAGGTCATTTTTAATACGATTGGCTATGTCAGGCCTCAGAGAAATTCCAGGAACTGTCTCAGAGTCCTTAGGCTGCCTACTTCTCTCAGCTAGATGTCAGAGATGTTGCTGATTAATGACCAATTACCTGTGGGGTTTTTGTTTGTTTGTTTGTTTTTATTTGTTTGTTTGTTTGTTTTTTGAGAAGGCTTGCCTTCTTCTTTGGGACACTGAAGTTTAAGGCTTAACATGGCTGCCTATTCTAAAACAGAGTAAGTTAGGTCCTCTCAGAGTGAGTAACCAAATCAATTGAGTATGCATTCATTTCCAGCCAATGTCAAGATTAGAGTGGGACAAATACTTTATTAATAAAACCAGGAGTGCTCTTTTGTCTTGTACTCCTATGAAATATTCTTGGTATTGAAAGTACACCCATCTTTGTACTCTAAGATGTAGTGTTATAACCTAGCTATTTGTCTCCAAAGACCCTTTGTTTTCCATTATCTTAGGTAATGCAGGAACCTCGTGGTAGGATAAGAGTGGGATCCTACAACAGATCATAAGACTAGTTTCTCTGACCTATATTATATCAAGTGTATAATTGCAACTCGTTTTTCTCCAATTCATGTAAACAGTGTTACATTTTGTTCCATAATATAGCATAAAGTAGTCAATATCATGGGTTTCTAATTTTTCAAGCTTAAACTAATCATGATTAAGTATGATAGAGATGCTAAATTCTGTAATATGATAGGGATGCTGGATTTTGTGATAGTAACTAATGATTGAGGGAAAAGACACTGGTAAAGTGAGTGCCTATTTAAAACATATTCTAAGTAAACGTATACCCCATCACACAGGATCAGATAAAATGTTTTCATTTGGGGGCAGAATTTCACACAATGAGTAGGATGTGTTTGACAATCAGGATTCGAAGATAAGTAAACCAAGAAGATGCCGTGAATGTGGGTCAAAGTTATGATTTTCACTGAGTTTAACATATTAACAATCCATCTCTAGTCAGTGCTTTGAATGCTCATGGTACTTATTCTTTCCTTCATTGTGATGGTTACTTGATGTTAATAACCTGGGAAGGGATAATGGTCTAGAGTAGTTTGGTCTGTGGCAATGCCTATGAGAGGTTTTCTTACCATGAAAGTGGTTGGGACATTGGCAGGGACCTAGAATGACAACCAACCAACCAACCAACCAAACAAAAACTAGTATGGGGAAAACTGGCAATGCTTTCTTTATTTAATTGCTCTCTGCTCTTGACTGAGTAAAATATGACTAGCTTCTTAATTTGCCTGCCAAGATCAATAGTGATTTTTGAATTGTAACCTAAACCTTTTCTTCCTTACATTGCTTCTGTTGAGAATATATTATAACAGCTGTGGAAATGAAATCAAGATTGTTATCCTTCAAAGAAATTAAAACAAGTCTCTCTGCTACTTCTGCTAATTACTCAGGTACTGTGCTCATTGATTGAGTGATAGCATAGCATAACATTTAAGAAATATATCATAAATGCTATTTATATGTTTGCAGAAAATTGAAAAAGGGCCAAGATTCAATTAGGTTAATTTGTATTAATCTAATGTTCTGCATTATTTTTCAGAACTATTTTGGTTCTTAAACATTTTCTGTATCTTGTTAATCTCATCCTTGTAAATAATGACATATGATCATACTTATCCTACATGCATTTCTATTTTCAAACTCCTTAAATATTTCCTCATCATATGACCTCCAAACTTCATGTCTTATTTCAACATAAAAAAACCCAAACTGACAAACAAAATCCCATTAGGCCAGGTAGTACTTCTCAAGGGCCATCTACTAAAACATGGGAAATCTACCAGAGGCTACATCTTCAATAAAGATATAGCCCTTGCCCCCCACCAAAAAAGCAAAATAAAACAAAAGAAAAAAGAAAAACAAAATAAAACAAATAGATAAAACCTAACCACTGACTGTATGAATTGAGGCCATTTACTATCTGTGCCATGATTTAGGATGACTTGACCTTTGCAAGTCTTATGCAGGTAACCACAGCATTTCACAGCACTCCTCTATACCCTTACGTCTTAATAGTCTATCTATTCTTTCTGCAAAATTCCCTGAGCCTTGGTGGTTGTTTGTTGAATATAGATATCTCATTGGGACTGAGCTCTGAGTCTCTTTTCTTGAGCATCTATAAATCTACTGACTGCTATTAACTGCATAAGAAGCTCTGCTGAACAAGATTGAGGGTAACCCAGGTCTATGGGTATAAACATAAATGTTAAGAAGGCAGTTTGGCAGCATTAATACTCAGCCAAATAACAACAGCATGTTTCTCCCCTAGGTTCTATGACCTCTTCAACCTTTTGGTCAGGCTTAGAGTACCAGGAATGAAATTCTATCCTTGAAGCAAGCCTTAAACTTAACTGAGAAACGGTTACTCTACAACAATTGTGCCATTATTGCACAGGTAGGTTCATCTTGCCTAGAAGGTCAGGATTGTAGTACTCAAAGTCCGATGCTGGGTAAGACTATGGCTATCTTTCTTCCCCAAGAAGCCTGCCTAGCACTTTCCAATAATATGATATCCAGCCAATAGGAAGCTTCCTGGTTGTGTAAAATTGACTTCTCTATGTCGTTCAGCAAAATTTTGTCATGTCTTCAGAAATAGGTCCTTACCATATTATCATGGTGGGTAACCAATGCAAATGGAAACATCCTGTGCTGTTTTAGAGACTTCTGGGGCTCCCCTGACTAACTCTAAAGACGGTACCCTGTATCTTCTACTTGTATTTTCATCTCATAACTTAAGTCTTCTGGGTACAACATTGTCTACTCGTGTAGCGCAGTTATCCCCCTCCTCTCTCTCATTTTCGAATTGAACTTTGAAAATGGCTTACTGATTAGAGGGATTCCATAAGACTTTTGTATATACTGTTAGTTCGGTTAACCCATCCCCGTCCCTTACTCTCCTCCACCCTTCATTAACCCTTTAATTCTCGGTGTTCCCACCCCATCTTTCTTTTCACATGTGTTCTCTTAACCTTGAACTCTTCTTTTAAGTTGGACTATAAGCTAGTAAGCTTCCATATCCCTTTTCTTTGGAGTCTCCCCTCTCCTCTGCACCTTGATTTTCCATTGGCTCCCACATCCCTTGCTGATTATGAATTTCTGTCATGAGTATTCCACTTTAGTACTTCTGTTTTACTTATAATCCTTTATTCTCCTTTTAATGTACCCTCTAAGCCCTCTTTCTAGTCTTTTGACATATACCTTGGCTTTAAGTTAAATACACCGACAAAAGTTTGAAGCTAGTATCTACATATGAGAGAGAACATATGACATTTGTCTTTCTGAACCCGTGTTACCTCCTTACCCAGTGAAATTTTTCTAGTTTCATACTTTAACTTCAAATTCATTTTTCTTTAAAGCAGTGCAATATTCCATTGAGTATATGTGTCATATTTTTCTTGTCCACTCATCTGTTCTTGGATTTATTCTCACTTATCTGGGTTTATTCCACTTCATAGCTGTCAATAGAACAGTAGTGAGCACAGATGTGCAAATGTCTCTGTAGAAAGTTATATCTACCTTACTGGTCTATAGAAAATGCTGAGTTTAAAAGTACTAAAATGACACTCACCAGAGTCCCTGGTACACATTTAAAACTTAAGCAATACCATATGAGTTCTTATTTTGTTTTGTTAGATTCTAATAATCTTCAGCTACATCTGATAACTCTCATTCCCTTTTAAATGTGGAATTAAAAACAAGAGGAGACGGTTTAAAAACTCAAATATTTGTCATTCAAACTTATCTATTAAATTTATTTTTGAACTAATCTTAAATTTTCAAAGTATAATTTTAATTTATAAATCAAAGAATCATTATAAGTTGTAAATTAAAACTTTACTGATCTGTTTCTTTCTAATATGAATTCTTATTTTTGAATCATCAGGAACATTTATTTGTAAGTTAAGAGATAACAGTTAATGAAAAAAGAGGCCATGGATTTGAAAGAATGAAGATGGTGCATGGGAGGGCTTAGGAATTAGAAACAAAGGGAGAAACAATGGAGTTCTATATCAAAAGGAAGAAATTATAAGTAAGATATTTTTGGTAAATGTCATCTAATCAAACTTAAATTTCCATTTCTACAGCTTCGGCAGCTCAATTCCTCTGTTTTCTCTATATTGAACTTTCTTCTTCTGTGTTGAATGCACACTCCTGAAACCTTCCTGTGTCACTTTTCCATTATCTTCAGTTTATCTTTGTCTCTTATCACATATGATTGGTTTATGATCTATGGACTAATCCTGGTGACAACATTTGCATTTTCTCTCATTTTTATTCCTTTGCTTTTAATTAAAATTAGTGATGTGAGAACTTGTACATTGAGGTTTTTTTCTTCTTCCCTCTTTTTTATTGGTTATTTATTTACATTTCAAATGTTATACCCCTCATAGAAGCGGGGGGAAGGGGGGATAGGATAGGGCGTTTGCGGGGGGTAAACAGAGAAGGGGGTAACATTTGAAATGTAAATAAACAAAATAACCAATGAATTCATAATTTAGTCATTTAACAAAAAGAATTAAATATTTATGGAAAATTCTAAGTATAGGTATAGAGGTTTATGACTATAATCCCATATCTCAGAAAGCCATGATAGTACCATGGTAAGTTCAGAGTTCATCTTGGTGTATTTAGTAAGTTCCAAAACAACACAGCCTGGGCTACAACAGGAAACTCTGAGAGAGAGAGAGAGAGAGAGAGAGAGATCTATGACATATAAAGTACACAAAATGAAGAGTAATATGGGTGAAATAGAAGAAAGACCCAAGATTTAAGAATGATAATACATTGTATTGTATAGGACATTTTAAAATTGTGACACATACAATTATCAAACCTTTTGGCTTTATTCTTAGATTAGCAGTTAGTAAAGTTAAAAAAAACCCTTAATATATCATTGTTAATACAGATATTACAGTAAGATGTTTCCAGATAACTTGCAAGATGTTTCCAAATAACTTGGGGGAATACATAAAATTTGCTCTGAGAATAAATAACCAATTTGCTGTGTACTAGAAAAACAGAAAATAATGTTAAGGAACATAATAGATTCTGATCCTGCAGGGGTTAACAATAATCACAGGAAATACATGCATTTGTCCAAACTGTAGCATGTAAATTAGAAAGTTTGTAGAGGGCGTGCATAGGGTATGCAACTCTAGAGCTATACAAGAGAGTGAAGAGCTGGAGGTATTTATGATTAAATGTACTATACACAATATGAAAACTAAACAAATAAATTGATAAATGAAAACATTCAATTCTCAAAATAAAGCTTATCCAGAAGCAGAGAGGAATAACTGTTGTAGAGATATGCTCTGTAAGTTTTCAGAACATGTGCATTTATTTATATTCAGATATAAGTAATAAATGCAGCCACAATTTAAAGCACAGTGTGAAGCGAGTTCCTGACTTTGGTCTAGGGAATGGAGTGAATGTAACAAAAATTTCCCCTGGTGCTTCTTTAAATGGGAAAAAGTTACGTGTCCCTGGAATTTTATGTCTCTACTTCTGTCTACATATTGTAGTCCTACTGTTAACTACATTATTACATTTTATTCATCAAAACAATAAATGTTTAACAATATATCACATCCTAATTTAATGTTCTTTCTTAATTCACCAATAGAAGGGGAAACCATAAAGAACTGGGTTCTATTAAATTTAACCCAATTAATTATTATTATTTGGTTTCCTTGGTCTCTCTTCAGAGAACTGAAGTCTGAAAAAAAATTTTCATTTTGTGTGATAAATTGGACTTCTGATCTCCAGACTTCCTATATATACCAGAATATTTCTCAAACAGTTGTGTATATCCTGGATTAACAATAAATTAATAAAGTGGGACTTTTATATGCCTAAAAGTAGCATGCTTGATTATTGTTAAGTCTACTTTTACAGAAGTGGATTTTCTGTGTGCTGTGAAAATTAAGTTGTCAAGACAACAGAGCTGAAGGTCAGATGTCTAGACAGACTAATTCATTGGCTTCGTTAGCATCATCCTGTCATCTTTTGGAACTGCTGCTGGGTTTCTGCTGGCCTTATAACAACATCTTGGGATGAAGGATGCAATATTATTATGCTGATACTACTGGAGAAAAAAATATAACTCAAGTATATTAAACCTGAAAGGAGTTGGGCCACTTTTTAAAAGGCAAATTCAAGCCAGTGTTCCTTATCTCAAGTTATCTAGCAACTAAAGGTGCTTTATAGGAAAAGAAAATTCTGAGGAATGGTGCAGGTATCCTCCCTTGAGGGAGGATAATTAACTAGAAACAAGCTGCAGTAGCAATCTTGTATTTCTATTTTATATTAAAGATTAAATAAAATTATGTATCTTTTATTTTAAATTCCATGATGAGTCCATTTTCTTGTTTTAAAATGTTTAGCATCTAATAACTTGAGTTACTTCAGACAGATAAACTATATTAATTCTGCTGCATCGACAATCCCGTATACATTTCAGGCTAACCATTACCTAACATTCTGGGAAGTGTAACTACACTCTATTGTTTCCTCTTAAGTTAGTGATTTTGGATTTTCCTCCTCCTCTAGCTCCCATTCTCCACCTTGAGAAAATCTAGTGTGTAACGTGGTCTTAAGATAGTAAAGAGCAGTTAGACCAAGAAGAAGCAGAATTATTTAGAAGGACAAGCAGACCAGCAGGATGGCATGAAGTCACCAGAGGAAGCAAGTCTGAAGGAGTGTATATAATAAAATGCTATACATAGGTGAAAATGTCACAATGAAACCCATTATTCTATGAACAAACTTAAAACCAATAAAGAAAACAAGCTAACCATACCAACAGCAGCAGAAACAACATACTCTCTGGTCTTTGAAGATAGTGATATTGCCTGAGTTGGTCTTTGGTGGTGAGGGCTGTCTCTGACCTGAGCCATACAGCTTGGTAGACATCAATCCCAAACTCATGTTTGTCATTTGTTTATTTGTGTCTTGTTCATGTGTGCCTTTTGGAGTAGAAAATATCATTGTCAGCTCCTGTTTTCAGCAGTGAGCCCAGCTCCGTTTTATGTGGGACATCTAGTTTCTTCGTGATAGAGCCTATCACCATGGCTGCTACCCACGTTCAAACTCTTGACACAAAAGACCCATGTCATGCTGATGTTTCAATCATTTTTGCCCCTTTCCCTGAACACTGCCATAGGTTCTTTTTCTAACAATATTTCTATTTATTTTTGTTTTGTCTTTCAATGGAAATGTTTTATGCCCTATTTCATCATTTATTATTCGTTCATCTCATATCGCTTTTATATTAGGGTTATGTCTTCTTCTCTCTTTTACCTATCTTCATTCTCATTACCTACTGGTACTTCTTATTGCTAAATAATTAAACAAGATAAAATTATTTGTCGTTCGACAAATCCCTTTCCTTTCCCCCCTTGTCTCTCCCTCTCCCTGTGTTCCTAGTTGATCTCTCCTCCTCCTCCTCTTCTCTCTCTCTCTCTCTCTCTCTCTCTCTCTCTCTCTCTCTCTCTCTCTTTTGTCTCTATTACTTTGTCAACTACTCTTCCCATGCACTAAATAAACTCTATTCTACACTATACCCATTGCATGGCTGGTACCTCAGGAAGAAGGGATGCATCAGCATGAGCCTGCCAAGGTTCCCCTCCCATCTCACCATACTTGATTCTGCAAAACATATCCATGGTTCTTTTTTATAAAATTCAACAAGTGGTGCTTAATTAATCAATCAAGAAAGCTAAGGGTGCACCAAGTGTCACTGCACCACTGAAAATTATGAAAAATACTTAATATAATTTTAAGTAGTGCTGGGAGATAATACAAAAAGAATACATTTCAGTAAAGCAAGTGAAAGGAAATCACTTAAAAGGCTTATTCATGGTTGTTAAGTATAAGAATAATTAGGATTTAGACACATGTCATTTTTGATTAAATTAGAACTGATAATTATAAGTAGCAAGAAATAGATACAGGGCATTTTCTTTTAGGATATAATTCTTTTTATTGGCTATTTTATTTATATTTCAAATGTAATATCCCCTTCCCAGTTTTTCCTCCATGAACTCCCTATCCTCTCCCCCTTTCCCTTCCTCTATGAGGGTGCTCTCCCACTCTCTCACCCACTCCTGCCTCTGCACCCTAGCATTCCCTTACCCTGGGTATTCGAGCCTCCACTGGACTGAGGGGCTCCCCTCCCAGTGATGATCGATACAGCATCCTCTGCTACATATTCAGATAGAGCCATGGGTCCCCCATGTGTACTCTTTGGTTGGTGGTTTAGTCCCTGGGAGCTCTGGGGTATCTGGTTGGTTGATATTGTTGTTCTTCCTATGGGTTTGCAAACCTCTTCAGCTCATTCAGTGCTTGCCCTAGCAGAGCATTTTCTAACATTAACATTAAGAGTTGACAAGACTTTCTGCTCTTAGAGGCATTGCAGACTGCTGTGCCACATGTGAACCAGTATGTCACAGTGAGAAGAGAGGCTATATCTATTCTCAGTGTTATGATCTATGGCCATCTGAATGATTAGTAGCTTAACACCCTCTGTAAAAAAACAAGCCTGAGATGACTTCCAGTCCAGCCCTAGGGTGCCTAGACAGAGAGATCTAGCCTGAGATAACCACCAGTCCAGTGACAGGTAGACTTGGATGGGCTCCCAGAATGGGTAGCAAACCAAAGACTAGAAGTACCCCATCTGGAACCAGGTTCCTGGGCAGGAGTGAGTCAGAGACAGATAACCCTAACAAGGGGATCACTCAAGCAGGCCAATGCAGTAGAGAGCCCAAGACAACCAATAGATAAGCATTATGGGGTCTGGACAGATAGCTAGCCTGAGATGACCAGCAATCCATCACAGTACAGGCCTTGGAGTGTCTGAGATGACCCCTGCCCTGTGTACTCTTGAGACTCCAGAGATGACCCAGACACTCAGAGCTCCTTAGTGCCACCAAGGGGAGCCAGTAAGCAGTGGAGAAGTGGAAGAGAAAGAGAAACAGATGGATATGAGCACAATGAAGAGAGGTAGAACTGGAGAGTCAAGGATAGTGAGGGATAGCCTGATGTTAGTAGCTCATTATGCCATCTGTGCTGCCACCGGCTATATCAGAGTTTTTTTACCCTGCAGTAATAGGGGTTTGTTAAAGAACAGCTGTAAGTCTCTGATTTGGGCTGCTACCTGGGGAACATGTTGATATCTGAGGGCTGTGAATTGGCCCCATTTCTCACCTGAGCATTGTGGGAGAGCTGACCCTGGAGGCATGAGAGCAGGAGAACTGACCCCGCCCCTAGCCAGCTGCAGTATTCAGGAGAGAGGGCCCCACACATTGTGGCACTTGCTGATGAGCCAGCCCAATAATGACAGAGTGGAAGACCTAGCCCTACCACTTTTCTCCCAAGTGGTGGATGAGGGAGAGACACCCTCCTTATTCATAGACACTCACCAGCTGCTGCAGGCAGGAGACCTTTCCCTGGGGTCATCCATTCAGGAAAGCTGAACCTTCCCTGAACCATCTGCATCCTTGGAAGATGGCTGGGCAGCAAAGCAGAGCTGACGCTGGAAGCAGGAGTGCTAGTAAGCTGGCTCCAAGGGTGTGAGCATGGGATAGCAGGAACCATCAATTGTCTCCTGTGCTGTCCTATCACCCATGGAAAGAAAGAGAGCTGACCCTGGCTCTCCCCTGCTGCTGCACTCTGAACTCTGCACTCTGGAGAGCAGGTCCTGCACCTCATCTGGGCAGCAGATCAGAGCTAGCCCTGGATGTGCGGCTGTTAGGTAAGCCAGCCCCAAGTGTGTGAATGTGTGGTATGTATTTTGAGGTCCAACTGTGGTCCTGAATTCTCTGCTTCATTCCTCTCAGGGTGTCCAGATGCCACTGCAACTGGGCTGGAAACGTGAAGAGAAGTCTAGAACAGTTGGGCTTCCTCAGGATCTCTTTTGGGCTGGCAGTGAGCTCCAGGGTGAGGTGAAGTCAAGAGGAGAGAGAAGACCTTCTCTCAGGATCTTAGTTTTACAGTTCCTAAAGCCTTCTCTGAAGATCTTCAATGGAAGAGCACTCTTAGTCAATCTTAGCTTGTATATATGCTTTTATTTGGGGTAAGCATGTATGAATACACTTTATTAGGCATGAACCAGGCCTATATATAGACTTTGGAGAGTGAGAAGTCATTTTTAGGGTAAATGAAAAGCATTGGCTAGAATTTTAAAATTCTATGAATGCCTCATTTGCATGGAGAGGCATGCAAGGAATCAGGGTCCTTGCTGGGCTTGTTCTTATGGAGCCTAGGGGGAGGGGTTTATAGGTCTACCAAACACTACTCAACCTTCCCCAGGTAGAGGTTGTGGGGAGTTAGGATCTCAAGACAAGGTTAGAGAAGGGGAAACCCTGCTGGTAAAGAGAGTCCTCCATTTTGCACTGAGCTCAGATCAGCTATCCAGTCATGGTAAACTTTAACCTTAATTAGCAGGATTTGCCCACATGAATGTGAAAGAGTCATCCCTGCCTCTTGTTTTCTGTGCAGTGGCATAGATGAGGGATGGGGGAGAAATGACAGACAAAAGAGCTGGCCCTGGGTCATGAAAATGAAAGAACTGGCTGTGTCCCTCACCAACCGCAACACTGGGCAGAGTAGGCCCTGTACATTGCCTGAGCAGCAGGATAGAGTTGGCCCTGGACCTAGCCCCAATGGCATAAGAGCAGAAGAAACTGCAAGCTGACCAGCTCAGATCCAGTGCTTTGAATTAACCAGCATCTACCCTATCAGTGAACTGCTGATGTTCGTGAAGGGGATGAACCTACAGATCCCAAACTGTAGGATCTCCATGATACAGGGCCACAAAAGCATATCTCAGAGGAGTCCCAGTGAGATTTCAGTATTGATAGAGTAGCAGAAGCCATAGGCCTCATACCAGACCATAGAATAATTGCAGTGAATATTTGCAAGTAAAGAAGTGTGGAGAAAAATGTATACCATAAGATACACTATAGTTTCCAAAATGAGAATTTTTTCTCTGTTGTGGGTGTGGTTGCAAGAGTGGAGGACAGATATTAGGGCAGGGGGAGATGAGTGGAACTGAGGTCCATGATGTGAACTTCACAAAGAACCAATATATATTTTTTTAAAAAATAAGAAAATTATAAAAGTATTAACACGCCATTGTAATAGAGTAAAAGAAGACAATATAAGAGATTAAATACTAGTATAGAGCAAAAAAAAAATCACCATATAATTCTCTATGCCTAGAATAGATCAATGTTCTTGCTAATAATATCTAGAAATTTTATAAACAAAATTTTAAATTTTGTTGCCATCAGACATGTAGGAGACAAATTGTTCTACACAAATTAGTTTGCTGTTTCAGAAATTGTCCTTTGAGGCATAATTCTACAATAGACATAATTCTTATGTTCTCAAAAAAGAAGCAAAGGAACCATAGAAATCAGAACGGGCTTTTAAAGCCATTATACAAAAAGAGATAAAATAAGTGCTTATAATCTACGAAGAATAAAGAGCTCAAGAAAATTCAGAGGGATTTTTGGAGGGAGAGCATGAGATATGTATAAGGTCAGGACAGAGTCTCAGCTTTAGCAAGCATGAATCGCTCATGTCAGCTCAGGCTCTGACAGAGTCTGGGTCTACAGCCCTAACGTAACTGCTGATAAAGCATTGGGTGATTGAGGTTAGAAAATTAATGATGACATAAAATGCATGCTGGGTTTTCATGACATTACCCAACACGTGTATTACTATTGGAATAAACAGCAGCATGAGAAAGGTAGAGACAATAAAAACTATGTAGTCCTCCATTTTAATCTAGACACTTGTATCACACACCTCTCCTCAAGGCTCAGGGTTCCTCATAGAAGAGAGGATGGAAAAATTATAAGGGCAACAGTGTGTGAAGGACGGATGTGAACGGTTTTCAGGACATGACAAGGCTGGGGCACTCATGAACTTATAGGGGGTTGGACTGTATGCACAAGGCTGAAGAAGGCCAAGTAAGTCAAAACTCCAAATTGAATCAGGGAATATCTCCCCAAGCTGCCATTCCACTTTAGGAACTGTTGTCATTTATGGCTCTTGGTGCAGGGACAGTCAGTTCTATTTAGGGATGCAGTAGATTCTAGTAAGTTGTCCATGCTTCAGTGGGCAATAGTACACACATAAACACACTGGTAATACTAGGTGTATTCAGTAGGTTCATAATAGAATAAATGAAGTTGGGAAGGAAAAGTAGAGAGGGCAGTATGGGGGTAATTGGAGGGCAGGAGGTAAGGGGTTAATTTGATCTAAATGTAGTATATCCACACATCAAATTTTTAAACAAAAGATTTACCTTTCCAAAAAAAGGTCAAGTAGAAAAAAGTAATAACACTAATAGATGCAAACATAAATCAAATAATAGATCTGCTGAGACAGATTCTATATAAAATAAATTAATATCAAATTGAATGGCAAAAGTGAGACATGACTGTTCCCAGGTATTGGTTGAGGAAGAGGTTCCAAGGTATAGTTTGAGGAGGTTTCTTGAAGATATGAGAGAGAAAACATCAGGAGGAAATATGGAATGGTCCGTATTGAAGTGGGTCATGTGAGGAGAGGAGTCAGAGGGGAGGTGAGAGAGGAAGAGATGAGAGAGAGAGAGAAAGAGCAAGCAAAGATTGCACCTGAGTAAGCAGAGAACAAGAGCCAAAACAGTTGAGGTTATATAGGGATCAGAGGCTGGGGACAGGCAAGCCTAGTACCTGTGCTGGTTTAGGTGGAGGCAGAGGCGAGCTGCTGAGAAGTGCTCACAGGAGCCAAAGGTACTGAGTGACACTTGTCCAGGTTTCTTTGATGCCTAACATAAATTGTAGAACGCAAAACAGAATTTTATTGGAGAGCTAAAGTCTGTGTGTGTGTGTGTGTGTGTGTGACAATACCAAAACAGATTATGTTTAAGAACTTTGAGCACAGCTGAAGATAAGATCATAGAACTATAAAATTGTTTTCAATGAAATAAGCAGCATGAAACACTGAGATATAAAGCAAGAAGTGGAACATACCTGAGTCTAGATAGCTCATGGGCCCTAGAAGAAAACAGTGCTATTATTCTGCTAAAGGAACATAGGAATAAGATGATTGCTCATGACATTTTATTATACCCATAGAGAAATGGATCCCATCCTCATCAGAGAAGTGTCTTCCTGTAGTACACAGTAATTAAGAGACTTTTAACTGGACAACTTATGGAGAGTGAGAGACTGAAATGCTCAACCCTAAATCAGATGTCACATTACTACTTCAAGGCTTAGAGGTCTGTGCAGAAGAGTGAGGGAGCAGTAAGTTTATTAGAGTCAGAGGTGGCAAATGACTTCAAGGAAGCAGCATTTTCCAGATTCTACTGGATATATGCTCATATGAACTGACAGCCACTGGTAGCATGCACTAGATCTGTGCAGGTTCACAGCAGATAAAACAACATGGAGTTGGCGAAAGAGTACAACTAAACCAAGCCCAGAAGATATTTACAGCTGATAGCTGCTGATAGCAGAAAAATCAGTTTTCCTGAGTGGATAGACACTAAGTATATGAAAACACACTCTGGGGCAGGCCTCCTGCTTAGGAGTAGCTGGCCAACACAAATAGGACTTCACATCTTTGGCATTTTCATTCTCTCTCTCTCTCTCTCTCTCTCTCTCTCTCTCTCTCTCTCTCTCAGAGAGTAAGAACACATAGTCGGGTGAGCCGGAAGGTAGAAAGGATCTGAGAAGAGTTGGGAAGGGGACAGAATATGATCAAAATATTTTGTATGAAATTTTCAAGCAATAAAATAGTTGTAAAAGTTAAAAAAAGACACGTGGTAACTTGGAGAAACAAAGAATTATATTAAGTGTCATCCTACTAAGCATCTCAGAATGATGAGAAAACAGGGGAAATAAAACTTTATGCCATAGAAAGACGGTAAAAAACAATCAAAGAACAAAATTATAAAAACTTCCAAAATACAATCATCGTTATCCTAAAGGAACAAAAATGTGATGTATATTTAAACTGTATAAAAAATAAAGACAGCAATACAATCACACTTTTAGAAGTGTTGGATTAAATAATAGACAACTTGAAATTCTACACTCAATGGAAACATATTTAAAATATAGGGAAACAAATATTAACTTTCTGATACCACTGGTCAGGCCCATTGTGTGTGTGTGTATGTGTGTGTGTGTGTGTGTGTGCATGTGTGTGTGCATGTGTGTGTGCATGTGTGTGAATAAATTCGAATTATTTAAATATTATTCATATTTACATTGCCAAAGGTATAACATTCAAGTTAGAAATGATTGCTATCTGTGACCACCACAAATTCTTGTTTCATGTTTCATTCTGTTATATTAATTAAATTTGTTCTTGGATAAATTTATGCTTGTACACAGGGCCTGCTGACCATTCTTGCCCGACTCTTTCCCATCTCCCTACCCCTCTTTCCTTAAAATCTTTGTCATGTTCATGTCTAGTTGCTTTCATTCCTCAGCTTTAAGCCTGAAAGCCTGAGTTCGTGATCCAGAACTCACAAAAGTTGGTGAGAACACACTCCACAAACATTTCCTATTTACAAATACACACTCAATAATAAATATATAGATAATTTATTATATATTTATGATTTACTATTTGAATATTTTATACACACATACAATGAATTTTTCACATTCATCCTCCACTCTTCACCATTTCTCTCTAGGTGCATATATATATGTAATATACATATATATGTGATGTGTATATAAATTTATGAATATATATATGTACATACATATGTATATACTACTAAGTTCAATTAGTGCTGTCTATATTTACTTATATGTATGGCTGACCACTGGAGTTTGGGCACTACCAGAGACTATACCACCAAGGAGAAGTAACTACTCTACCACAGCAGCCATTAAGAATATGGCTTCTCAGCTAATGGGTAGGGCCTCAGGATGCCCTCCCTAGCCTGTGATGGAATTGAAAATTGTGTGATCTTGTGTACATCCTGTTTATTTAGCCATAGCTCCATGAGTTCTTATGTGCAAAAGCCACACCATCTCCAAAGACAATGTTAAAGATGAACAATAACATATATTTTGTAGGACATAGAAAACACTTTGCTTTAATCAAAGACCCATTTTCTATCCTAGTGTAACTGAACAGCCATCATATCTTCCACCCATATAGAATCGTTCTTTAAACTTCTTGTTTGACAATTTGCTTAGTGCACTCACATATTCTCTTTTTTTTATATAATATTAGTTTTTTAATAGATTACACATATCTCAAGAGGCTTTGCACAGAAGCACTTACATTTCAAACTTACATTTCAATGCACTGTCATAGGAATTTGTAATTGCCAGTTGTATATTGCAAATTCAGCTTTTCTTTTTTTTTTTTTGGTTTTTCGAGACACATTTTCTCTGTATAGCCCTGGCTGTCCTGGAACTCACTCTGTAGACCAGGCTGGCCTCGAACTCAGAAATCTGCCTGTCTCTGCCTCCCAAGCGCTGGGATTAAAGGCATGCGCCACCACTGCCTGGCTCAGCTTCTTTTGTTGTATTCTTTTTATTTATTTTAAACTTCAGATTTTATTCCCCTCCCAGTCCACCCTCCAACTGTTCCACATCCCATGTCTCCTCCCTGCCCCCTGTCTCCACGAGGATGTTCCCACTTCCATCCCCTATCCCCCACCCCACCAGACCTCTAAACTCCTTGGAGCCTCCAGTCTTTTGAGGGTTAGGTGCATCTTCTCTGACTGAACCCAGACTCGAAAATCCTCTGCTGTATGTGTGTTGGGGGCCTCATATCAGCTGCTGTATGCTGCCCGTTTGGTGGTCCAGTGTTTGAGAGATCTCGGGGGTCCAGGCTAATTGAGATTGCTGGTCCTCCTACAGAGTCAACCCCTCCCCCCCCTTCTTTCAGCTCTTCCCTAATTCAACCACAGGGGTCAGCAGCTCCTGTCCGTTGATTGGGTGCAAATATCTGCATCCGACTCTTTCAGCTTATGTCTGACTGTTGTCATTTACATTTAAGTGTGGCTTTCTCACCGAGGGCCTCAATAACCCAACAGCTGTGTGTTGTTGGAACTTGTCCTGCTTCCACTCCTTCTTGCTGCAACACAGCCTTTTCCATTCTGACTGCCTTGCTTAAGACTTTTAACTTTTACCATCTATTAATAACTGACTATGGTTACTTAATCCTTTGCTAATCTCCCAGTTTGATGACTGTGATTTATACCATTCTCATTGGTTGTTGCTATAAACTCTCATTTAGGTCTTAGATAACAATTGCCAGTCAGAAGTATACCCACCCCTTGGCTATGTTTAAAACCATATACAAGAGGAGAAACTTTGTTAGTTTTTTAAAAGTCATTGTTTCCAGGGGTTGGGATCGGATAACTCATGGATTAGATAATACAATTAATTTGACTTTTGCTATTAAATGCAGTTTTGTTCAATTTTGCTTCACATAATCTCTTTTCTGGAAAGATACCTGTTGGCAAAATGAACAGTTTATTATGACAACATGTCGAGACATAGATTTCCCAATAATATCTTATGGAAAATGGTCTTATGTATTTCAACCTGGTCTCAAATTCAATTACTATACAACCTTAGATGAAATACCCAGTGCTAGATTCCACCATGCTCAGTTTATACAGTGCAAAGTCTTGAACCCAGGGCTATGTGCATGGAATGCAGGTAGTCTGTGGGCTAAGCTAAATTTCTTGCAGGTATAAAGCAGAAACATTGGTCTGAAATTAAGTTCAAAGACGGGCTGGTATGCCCAGGCCTAGTGGTGCCAAGTCACCACTTCATGGGAGACAACAACTGAAGTGTCAGTTACTAAAAGAAACTGCTTGGGTAGATTTACTGAGAGCCTGCTCCTGATCTCTATTAGAATATTCAACATTTTTGCCCTGGAGAACTCTAGTAATGTTGGAACTGGATAACACACTAGGCAAGAAGCCCATCAGCTGGCATGCTAGGCAGGGTAGATCTTCTCAAAGATGTAATGTTCTAATCCTAGAACCAGAGACCATATTAGGCTACATGGCAAGGGAGAATTACTGATGAATATGGAGTTGAAATTGCTAACCAGATAACTAATGAGGTTATACCAGGTGATGTTGGGTGCTCCTGTTATCCACAAATATTCTTTTAAATATAGTAGGAAGACAGAGGCCGTAGAGAAATGACCTGAGATCATTGTCAACATTAACATTTAGTATAATGAGATACACTACACTTTTAATCTCCAGTATGATAACCTAATAAGTTGGTAAATTTGAAAGCCTTTATATCTATGATAATTTGTCATAGCAATAAGAATAAACAAACAAAGTTACCCTGATGGTCTGGAACTCTCCTGGGGCTCTCCCTTCCTCAGCAGAGGTATGCATACTGGGATTCTATGAATGACAGCTAAGAGCCTGTATGTCTAAGCCTAGGAAACTTTGACTAGAGATTTGACATGGCATGTCCTGGAAAGACATCAGGATTACTGCCCTGTACCCATCTGCACTATGTGAGTCTCAGACAGATGCATCTTTACCTCATGAAACAATGAATAACCAAAGCTAGTGCTCAGGGTTCTTTGAAACTAAAATATAATACTTTAATCCAGAATTTCATACCTTAAACATGTTCAGAAGATCACAGTGTTAGCCATCAAAAACAGAGATAACAAATGAGTTGTTTAATGAAAATTAGCATGATAAATAACTTACACAAAGATCCACAGAAATAGCACAAATGTGCACTCACCATACACACACACACACACACACACACACACACACACACACACAGAGGTGGCATATCAGAGAGTCACATTATGATTCATTACAGTAGCAAAACACAGTTATGAAGTAGCAATGAGATAATTTTATGGTTGGGGGTCACTAGGACTTGAAAAATTCTATTAAAGGTCTCTGCAGGATTAAGAAGGTTGAGAATGACTACAGTAGTTATGGAACATGTCTAGAATGGGTCCAGTTTGTTGTTGTTTAAAACGGATATAAAGCTATATGTATTTTATATATTTTTTGTTTATAATTTAGAGAAATACATTTAAAGCTAAAGTCTGTGGAGAAGTTGGGGTACTTTTATGCCTGACATAATCTATCCAGTAAATTTATGACAAACAAAATTTACTGAAAATGGATCTTGCCAGGAATTTTTTAAATTAGAAGTATATATCAAAGTAAATGTTTGATAGAGTTTAATTATCACGAAGTACAGGATAACACAAACAAACAAAAATATCACTAACCCAAGTGAGTAAATTTTATTTGTAAACATTTACTAATTAATTTTACAAGAAAAGAATGAGCTGACGATGCAGAAATTCATTAAAATTATCACAAGTTTCAGCAAACAAAAATTCTAAATTTTGTCCATATGATCATCTGTGATGGAGGGGTAGGATCATCTCTGTGAGGGATAAATTTTATAACACATAATAAATTTTATAACACATAATAAATTTTATAACACATAATAAATTTTATAACACAGAACACAGAACAACATTCTTGTCCCCTGTGTTTTAGAAAATAGAAGCTTCAGTGTATCGTTATATATTGTATGCTTTTGCTTTCACAGAGTTATTCACACTGAGGTCCAGGGATGAGTTACAAGATGTTTCCTTTTGATTTCAGCTCCATGTTAAGCCCACTGGCAACTGTAGCCCAGAGCAGCTGTGCAGCTCTCTAATCTCATCTGGAGCACTTTTCCAGGAGAGAACTCGATGCCACTTCTAGAATGCATCTAGTTGTAATTTACAAAACAATTATAAAATTATATTCCTTCCATTTCGGTTTCGAGAAAGGCAAGTAAAGCTGAAGTCTGGAAATATTTGAATGCTTCCGTGACCTGATACTTTTATTTCTCAAGTATAGGGTAGGTAAACTATGTCTCACCAGAGAAAATACCATTCAATTGCTATTGTGTTTTACTTAAGAAGTCAATGTTTACAGTAGCAAAAGGCAAGTTTGATGCAGCATGAAAAATAAGGAGAAAAATGGGAGATCCAGAGACACTGTTTTTAATAAGCTGTACCAGCTGGTGATTCTTTAACTCACATTTGGATCACAAGCTTCCTTGATTTTGCTGATTCCATCTTATACTTGATTCTCCCACTCCTGTCCAGGCCAAAACATCTATATTGTCCAACAATTCGTTGCTGATTTATGGTCTGGATCTTCTGGTTCAATTCTAATACGACTATTCTATCTCCCTGAAGACTTGTATTTTACACATGAACCTGATTCACAGAACCTGAATTCTGGGGCATATCTATATCTCACATATACCCTGTCTTGGTCTTGTTTCTGCTCTGGAAATTGGTGTCATTCATTTCTGTGGGTTCAAGCCACATTTATAAAATAAGAATGCAGTCTAAACTTCTTTCCTCCCCGCTTTCCTCTCCTTTCTATCCTTCCTTTCCTTTCTTCCCCTCTCTGTCTATATATCTCTGTCTCTGATTTTCTCTTCCACTCTCCCATTCTCTCTGTTTGTTTGCATGTATATGAGTGTGCATTACATCCTCAGTGTTTCCTACCTAAACCAGCCTAGACTTGTCTCTCACTCATGGTCTTCCTATCCTCCTGTGCTAGCCACTCAAGTGATCAGAGTACACCAGTACCTACCTTGGGATATCCTTTTCTGTTGAAGAGTAGATTACTCCTAGCAACTAAAACTTAGAAGAAAAAATATGAGTTTATAAAAATAGAACAGCAAAGGGTATTATTTATTTGTGTATTTATTTATATTTTATGTGCAAGTACTTGTGTGCATGAAAGACATGTGAACAGTTGCCCACAGAGGTCAGAAGAGAGAATTGAATATTATGGAAACTGATATGGAAGAAGAAAATCAGAAAAGATATAGCAAAATAGCTACTGTTCAGTTTCAACAAAACTCAAGATGTGTTTGATGTCTGCTCAGAAGCTCTCATAACCGACTATATTTGCAATGCAACAGAAATTAAGCACTCTATTGGTTAATGAACCAAAGTAGCCAAGATAGCTATGAAACCAGCAGTCACCACCAGAATGTACTTGTGTTTATTATGATCTAAATGAGTACTTCTTTTTAGAGAAGAGTAATCCTTTATAATTTTACTAAGTTCTACTTATATTTCTGCTTAGGTTAAAAACAAAGTCACACATATATAGACTGCAGAATGTACACAGTGCATTTTAAGCTTGTAATAAAACAGAAATTCATTCATGGTTCCAATTCTTGGTCATAAGATGTTTTTTCATGCTTTGTTTCTTAGCAACACGGAGAGCAGAGGAGCTTGGAATTTCTCTTTGACAGGCATGCCAGCATTTAATCCTTTCTACATTGGAGTCCTGTTCCTGTAACATGAGAGGAGGCATGTTTGCTCTGGGCTCCTTCTCCTGCAAGCTTTTCCATAACTCATCTTATCATGATAAAGGAATGCAAAAAGCGAAAGGACAGATCTCCAGTGGCTACAGCAACTCTCATATGTGGCTTTCCAACCTAAACCAAACCAATTCTATGCATTCACTATTCACATGCTTCCATGACACTCCCAAGGGTCAGAGAAGAGATCTGAGGAAGAATGTACATCTTGGTTTCCCCTTTACTTCCCTTTTGTCTTGTGTTTAAAAAAGATTAGTGCCAATAGGATTCCTGTCTCTTCAAATCATTCCTGGGTTGTCTGACTTGTTTTCTGCTGTCTCTGCAATAAGAGATAAATATGGTGATCCTCCTTCCTGTGGCTTAGCGTAACAACTAGTGGACTTTCCCCTATGTATGTGAATTATGATGCAATCTATTAGAACAATAATCCACAAAAAAGCTAAGCTTTGTTCCAGATTCTGTTCTAGGATATATATTCTGTAAATCCTGCTCTATCCTATTCTTGTGGATGTAGACACAGCTCCCATCTTAAAACGTCAAAAGAATAATTCACATATATGTTCACATATGTTTTTCTCAACTATATTATTTATAGTATTTAGATTTAATAAAAGTTGAATGATTGAAAATAACTGTATTTAGTTAGTGGATGAGCATTTTCTCACAAAATTTAATAGAAATGAAATGAATAGGTTGTATGACATTAATCAGAGGAAATATGTTTAAATTAGAACAAAATTTAAATGTAGTAAGCAATGATTTTTACAATGTGATCAAATCTTATAACTATTCACATGGCTACATCTACTCTTTCCATCCATTTTAGTGTTCTATAATCCCCGAGGTACCTGTTAACTTACAAAATCAACTATCAGATTTCAGTAACTTTGGATATGCTGATGTGCTAAGATGCATTTTTTTTTTTTGGTGTGTCAAAATGTCCCTGTTTATTGTTGTCCCAAAATGTTGCCTGACTATTTATATAAAAGGAGATAGACTATATTCTGTGTTCAAGTTCAAATTTCAGATGGAGTGATGGTTAGTCTTTGATGTCAACTTATATAGGTAGGAATCAGTTTGAAGACATGTCTATGAGTGTGTCTGAAGGTCATTCAGAAAGCCTTAACTGAGGGGAAAGACCACATATACCTATAACTTTATATGAATGTACAGACTGAGACACATTAGTTTGTATGGAGCTTTCTATTTTCATGTAGTGACATAATTTCAAATTTGATACCTCTCATTGTTGATATGCAATTTTTTATTTTTCTTTTGATACTTTATTTACATTTCAAATGTTTTCCCCTTTCCAGGTTTCCCTTTGGAAACCCACTATCCCATACCCCCTCCCCTGCCTCTATGAGGGTATTACCCCAATTATCAAGAACCTGGATTTAACTGCCACAACTCAGGGAAAAATCTGAACCAATAGCATCAACAACTAGATTACAGTGTCTACATTGTCCACATTGGTTTTAGTCCTAAGATTTCTTCTTTGCCAAGTTCTTGAAGTTACTATGTTCACTGGCAGCCCCTTCAATTTAGATGTGCTAAAGTGTACTTAATCTCAGCACACGGGAGGCAGAGGCAGGAAGATCTCTGAGGTCAAGGCCAGCCTGGTCTACAGAGGACTTTCTAGGTCAAACAGGGCTTCACAGAAAAACCCTGTTACCAAAAATCACAATAAACAAATAAACCCACCTCACATAAACAAAAACGAAAACTAGGAAATAATCAAAATAGGGAAACTCAATAAAAAGAATAAGACATCAATTCTCAGAGAAGATGGCAAAAATAGAAAGAATAGCTTTAAACTTCGGGAATTATTCTTCGATAGGAAGTTGTCATCAAACAGATACTTAAGAACCGTACTCAATAGCCTTAATTGTTAGTCGTTAATGTAAGGATTACTACAGTTTACAGCACAGAGAATATTATACACAAGGGAGTTAATGAGTGTCACACAAAGGATAAAAAGCAACTTTTAATTGCTTCTACTTCCCACCAGCTAGTCCCTGATGAAAACATTTCTTCAGGGAGGCACCTTCTATAAATAGTTATGACATTGCTTATATATCAAAAATTCTGTGTACATAATGTCATTGTGGTGGGTTCTTTGGGTTGAAGCATGAGGAAGCTATCAGATGGAATCACAACATTTGGCTTATAACAGATATGTGAGCCACATAGAAACTAAGATCTGATGCTGAAAACAAGGGAAGCCAGAAGTCTGCTTTGAATCACCAGCATCAGCTTCATCCTGAGCTCTTGGCTTTAGAAAGCACTTAGTCTAGCTTACATCTGATCTGACAGAGTATTCCAAGCAGAGAAAGAGTAAGTACCTGAATTCCATTTGTTCTGGTGCTTTTTAACTCTGCACATTGTAAGAGCCACAAGCATATTAGGGTCTCACAACCACGGGGTTTTCCAGAAATTACCTAAAAGTCGTCACTTACATTCTGCCACAATACATTATATCGTGTTCTTCAATTATCTGTGTGCTTTTAATTGGCACACCAGATCTTTTTGTTTTTAATACTCAAGAGTGTTTTGTAGTATGATTATGAATCCTCAATCAGGAATTGTGCATAAAAACATTTTATACTACTTAGTGTAGAGTCTGTTTCATTTTCTGGATAATATTGCTGAATATCTAGACCTAGATATACACTGCTTTTAACAATATTTTCAGTAATTTATAGTTCATTATTTTGTTCTATAAAAGCTGATAGTTTTGACATCTTGTCTAAGATATCATTATGAAAGATCAAAATGATACAGGTTTTAATAATACTACATTATGTTTGAATTTTCATGAATGTCTGTTCTATGTTTGAATGAAGTTTTATGGTTGGTTTAAGAAAATGGTCTTAGGAATAATTTTTCAAGCAGCAATTTTAGTTATCCTAGTACTATTTGTTTAAAAATAATTTTTTCGGGGGCTGGAGGGATGGCTCAGCAGTTAAGAGCACTGACTGCTCTTCCAGAGGTCCTGAGTTCAATTCCCAGCAACCACATGGTGGCTCACAACCATCTGTAATGGCATCTGATGCCCTCTTCTGGTGTGTCCAAAGACAGCTAGAGTGTACTCATATACATGAAATAAATAAATAAATATTTCAAAAAATAATTTTTTCATTGAGTTTATGATTAACTTTTAAAGCACAATCATTGGGATAACAAAAGGAATTATTATCAGTTTCAGTTTCCTACTCTATGTTGCTGTAATTATGAAAATCACTTATAGACTTGATTTTCATAACATTGTTTAATTTTCCTGATGGGGGAATATAACTCTTAGAAACTTCTGTGGATTACTCCAGGTTTAGCATACTCTTGTGAACATTTTAGAATAATCTTGTCAATATATGCAATTGAAAGAGCAGGGTTCATGTGGGCAACTCATATGACTGGAAAACTTGAGAAGGACTGCCACCCACATGAAGTGAACTCATTTGATTACTCAACATAGAATTGCTTCCCATTTATGTAAAAGAAGACCTACACCTGTCAACAACATCTTATATGTTTTTGTTGAAAACAGATTTTTTCACACACTCTATTCTGATTGCAGTTATCTCTACCCTTCTGCCAATTCCTCTGAGATCCTTCCCATCCTCCCAAATCTGTACGCTTTCTTTCTTTATTAGAACACAGAAACACATCTAAAAACAATGGGTAAAATAAGTTAAAATAAACCAGATTAGACTAGAAAGAACAAACAGAAACAAAGTACAAAGAACATATACAAACACATAGACATACACATTTACCCATATACAGAAAAAATATATATATATATAATAGGAAATCATAATTTAGAAGTAAAAGAAGTGTACAGGAGAGGAAAAAGTCCAGACAAAGCATTGTGAAACAAAATAAGGAAAAATAAAACAAAACAAAATAACTTAAAAACTAAAAAAATACCACTGAGTTCATTTTGTGTTGGCTTTCTATTGCAAGCATCTATCCTGCCATTAAGAGTAGGACATCCTGTGAGATTTCATAGGAGAAAACTAGTATTTCCTCTGCAACTGTTTATCAAGTAGAAGTAGTTAGGCTTGGGGACTGTGTCTACCTCCCCATGTAAGACTGAGTCCTCTCATGGCTTAGATCTGTGCAGTCCCTGTGAATGAAGACACAGGATCTGTGAATTCATATGTTCAGCAGTCCTAATGTGTTTAAAAGGCCATGCTTCCTTGATGTCCTCCATTCCCTCTGGCTCTCAAAATTTTCCTGACTTCTCTTTGGAAGAGTTTTCTGATCACTGAGGAGGAAGAAATTTATGGAGATATTCCATTTAGGATTGAGTGTTCCAAGTTCTCTCATCTTTTCTCAATTGCCAGCTATGGGTTTCTGCTTTTGTTTTTATCTACTGCAGGAGGAAGCTTCTTTGATGATGGTTGAGCAAGACACTGAACTATGAGTATAGTATAATGCCATTAGGAATAGTATATAGTTTCCCCTAAGTCCCTGACTTAACTACTCTCTGGTTGTTGTCCACCCAAGCAGTGTTAGGCATGGGATTCTTTTCAAGGAATGGGGCAAGAAGATATTGGTTAGTTACTCCCACAACTTTTGTGCCACTATTGTAACAGAATAACTTGCAGGCAAGTCACCATTGTAGTTCACAGGGTTAGTGTTTACACTTCTCTTTTGTTAATGTGCAGAGTACCTTCTAGTATCATCTACACTAGTCAGTATGGATTATGGTTTTAGTTAGACACCAGCTTGAGTTCTTCATGTCTAATAGGTTACATAGGTTTTGTCTTCAGCTATAAAGCCATGGCATCAATTTGAGAAGAGCCTTGGTAATAGCCTGGGTTTATTGAGGGTTTACATGGGAGGTTTTTGTTTAACATTTGGTTAGATGTAACCCATTCTTAACACTGGAGGTTTCATTTGGTCAAAAGAGATACTTATTTGAACTTTGTCTTCTCTGTTATTTTGTTATACCAATTTAGATTTTTTCATATATTTAAAAAGCTTCTACTGTATTCAATTTCCATAAAACCCCACATGAAGATCAAAGAGGAAAGTTTTCAGAGCAATAACTATGTCATACACACTTAGATAGTACATTTTAGCACTCAGAACCTAGAGTATCAATGATGATTGTCCTGTCTGATATTCCATTACATGCCTCATATGTTTGGGTCCCAGGGCTCTGACTGATTATATTGATAAGGAAGTGGAGATATCTGACCAAAAAGACTTGAGTTCTATTTGAAATTTGTGATATAAAAGTATATTAAGTGCCTGTCTTAAAATTTAAATATCTTTCAGCATAGGAGCTCAAAAGAAAATGGCAGAAGGAAATTCCTCCATCGTGACTGAATTTGTCTTCACTGGATTAACAGAGAAGCCAGGGCTGCAGCTGCCCCTGTTTTTTCTTTTCCTAGGAATCTATGTGGTCACAGTCCTAGGGAACATGGGCACGGTCATGCTAATCTTGTTCAGATCTCACCTGCACACACCCATATACTTCTCAGTAATCTGTCCTTTCCTTGATCTCTGTCAATCCAGTGTCATCATTTCCAAAATGCTGGAGAAATTTGTCATGTTGAAGAGTGTCATTTCTTATGCAGAATGCATGGCTCAGTTTTACTTATTTGATGTTTTTGCTGTTTCAGAGTGTCACATGCTAGCTGCCATGGCATATGATCGCTATGTTGCCATCTGTAACCCATTGCTTTATAACATTACCATGTCCTACAAAGTGTGTTCCTGGATGGTAGTGGGGGTGTATAGTGTAGGCTTGATTTGTGCCACAGGTGAAACAGTCTGCCTGCTGAGACTGCTTTTCTGCAAAGCTGATGGCATAAACCACTACTGGAACAATCCTGCTCCAGTACATTTATCAGTGAAGTACTTGCACTGTCCTTCAGTTTGTTTAATATTATTATCCCAGCTCTGACCATCCTCAATTCCTAGAAAACAGTTCATGTGAAATGAAGAACTCAGTTAAGCAAAACTTTCCAATCAAAGAGGTTTTTCACGTATACAGTGAAGACATGCAGTACATGCTCATGAGTCATGAGATTTTATGAATGTTTGATTATTTTGAATGAAACAACAGGATTGTAAAGCACTCTGTGGTTGGAGTTTACTGCCTCTCTGGGGTGCTCCATAATCTGCCTATCCAGAAGTATGTATATTAGTTTAAAATAGATTTTTAAATAGCAAATACTTTTATGTATTTTGCTTTACATGTCTGGAATACTGTTCTTTTTAAGTGAAATTTATTTTTGTTAAAGAAGAGAGTAATACATTTTCAGTAAAATTTGAAATGTTTAATATTGGTGCTTCTTAAATTTCAAAATTAAATGTACTTGTAGTCACAAGTTTGAAACTATGTTAATTAATTAGGTGAACAATTGCAACCATTTGAAATATAAATGTTCTGTTGTGGTATATATTATAAAATTACCAGCATATTCCCACTTTAGTGCTTGCACCCTTGGGCCACAACACCACACCCCGGCAGGGTCCTGCCAGCTCTGTCCCACATTCCAGTAAACAAATTGGACCACTAACCTAGCAGTTTGATATCACAATACCCAGTAACCCAGTACATCAAAACTCTTAAGGTTTATAATTAATCAATCAGGTTTGTGTATCGATAAAATCTCAATTTACAAGATGCCAGTACAGTAATCTTGGAACCAATTGATAATTATAAAAGCTTTATCTCAATTATTCTAACCTTATGATATCAAAATTTGTGGCTGGTTAAATCCATGCTGGTTCACATCCATAGCCATGTTCTTCTCCCCCTCCTTCCCCTTGAGATGCTCCCTGTCTCTATAACTCTTAGCCCTGCCTCCCTTTTCCCTGTCCAATCACAGGCTTTCTGCTACCCTAGTGTAACTGAACAAAGAAAATTCTGTGACATATCACCCTTCTTGTTAAAATAAATACTTTCTCTCAAAATATAAATTTAGCACAAGTATTACCATTTTGTAACTTATAAAGTACAAGATAGACCTAATACCTAGTCCACCAATTTTGTCAATTAAATAGAACCTCTGTCATCTGTCCTAACTTAAAGAACTGTAATTTACATCTGTCTTAAGTCCTGGCTTAGATTGCATATCATCTGAAAAGTATCCTTTCAAATCTATATCATCTTTCTCAGTGCTAAACAGCTTGGGCTGCCTATGCGACTAGCAGTCTTCAGCCACATCAGAAATCCAAGAACTACTAATATTACCTGAAAATATGAGAAACACCAAATATAGCTTCCCAAACTTAGCCAATTTATAGAGACTGCTGATCAGCCGGACAGACCCTATATTTCAAAATGTTGGAGCATCAGTATTCAGCCTTCTGGCCCATGATCATCTGACAGTCCTTTATAATGCAGAATTTTGTAGGTCTGTTTACCCTGTCTTGGCAGAGATTATCAATTGACTATTCTGCATAGTGTGTCCTTTTTCTGGACAGTATTTTGTCTGTAGATGAAATGAGGCAATTCTTGCCTAGTGGCTGTTTCACCACAACTGGAGTAACTCCATTGATGCTTAGTTTCTTCTTTGAATCTCAGAAAGGGGTGCTGTCAGGAGCAGACAGGTCTCTAGTCAAATGACCTTTAATAAAGAAATGTCCATAAATGTCATATTCTGTGAATTTTTGGCACCTTTGAATACTATCTACCTCATGCATCTCTGAACTGTTAAGCCTTGAATACTCTTGGCCTTTCCTAACTAAAATATCTGAAAATACCCTAACAATAAACTCAAAGCCATGAATTTGCTATTTGACCCTTAATACACAGGCTTAATCATCTCAGATCAGTTTATAAAAACAGTAATAGAAGGACTGGGTCTAAACCCTGTACTTTCAAACTTTTAGTATCAATAGAAGAAATTTATACCAAGGAAAACCTTGATTTTGTATCAAAATAAATTGTGTATCAAAATAAGAAATTATGACTTCAGCTTAGTAACAATTAAAGAGATTTCTACCAAATGAGATTATGGCTATGCAATCAATTCTAGTTATTTCTCCCTGTTCCAATATGACCGTTTCTACATTTCCTAGAAAGACAACCTATAATAACCTTCTCCAGCCCCAAAACCCAGGGAACTGGGTCCACAACTCTTTATAGCTTCTTCTAGCGGAATATAGGCATTGAGATGTTATGAAGGTGTGTGTGTGGAAAGGGTAGGGATAATAGGATTGATTACTCTCTGATATCTGTGCTTTTACTGGATCTGGCTGAAAGTCTAGGACATCAGGTGTTCAAGCAGCTTGGTTCAGCATGTCTGATAAGGAGATTCACCAAAGCTGTATATTCTGTAATATACAAGTCTCAAAACAAGATTTTAATATCATCAAGATATATTTTTGCTTGATTTTCTGGAATCTAGTCCTCTGGAAGTCTCCCTTCTTCATATCTGATCCATATAACTCTGGAAGGTATAAATACCTTAATCACCTTTTCTAAAACCACAAAGACAAAACCTTTTTCCTAAATCAGAATATCCTTGAGTCAATAATCAAAAAACCCTTTATTTTGACCTCTCTCCCAGAGGAATAATATAACCACAAAACTGAAAATCACACCCATTTTGAAAATTAAAACAATCTAAAATAAATGAAGTAAACTAAGATACTGCATGTGCCTATTCTTAGGCCTTTCCTATTTTGCCAATCAGGATAAAACCCCAAGATTCCCATGGAGCTCATGTTAGACAGAATATGAGTATCTTGTGGCTGGTTAAGCAATCTTATACCATCTACTGTTCAGCTCTCTGCCTAGAGCAGTCATCTTGTTATACCATTTGTCTGTTCAGCTCTCTGCCTGGAGCCACAGACAATATTATTTATTACCTATACATAGCAGGCAATATTATCACTGCCTCTCTACTCTGGAGTCTTAGTAGACTATCTTAGTTCCCTATCTTAGTTCTGAGCCACAGGTGAAATTTCCCACATGATTCGGACAGAATCTGAGTATAAATCTATCCTAAAAGCAAATAGTCCCAATGTTAAACTCACAGTTATCTCTCTGCCCTTAAATGTAGGCAACTTCATTTTTCTTCCTCTCTCAGAGCAGCCTGTAATTTCCCACAGCAGGAGATCTTGTCCCTGCTAGCAGTTTCTTTGTTTCAAAGTTCCCGCGCTTGAGTCACATGACTCATTTTTAGAGCTACCCAGTTACTCAATAAAATAAAAAATAAAAAACAAAAATTAATAAAACTGTAACTCTCAGGTCAAGCTAATAATCTTAAATTCTCTCTCTGTCTCAGAGCAGTCTGAAGCTCCTCACAACAGAGGACCTCAGAGTATGATAGCAGCTTGTTTCAACTCCAGCACTAGAGTACACATGTCTCAGCGCTCACTAAACAAAATAAAAATAAAATAAAATTAAACTCTATCTCTCAGGCTAAAAACTAATTTTCTAGTGGATTCTTGCCCAGTAAGTTGCTTCACCATCTGTTGTGGTAAACATTAAAAAAAAAAAAAAACACCAGCATGTTCCCGCTCTAGTGCTGGCACCACCAGCGGGCCACAACACCATGCCCTGGCGGGGTCCCCCTGACTCTGTCCCACATTCCAGTAACCAAATTGGACTGCCAACCTCGTGGTTTGACATCACAAAACCAGTAACCCAGTAAATCAAAACTCTTAAGGCTTATAATTAACCAATCAGATTTATATATCAATAAAGTCTCAATTTATGTCAATACAATAATTTCAGAACCAATTGATAATGACAAAAATTTTACCCCAATTATTCTAACTTATGATGTCACAACTTGTGGCTGGTTAAAGCCACTCTGGTTCACTTCTGCAGCCACGTTCCTCTCACCCCCCCACCCCCCCATGCAGCCCTGCCTCCCTTTTCCCTGTCCAATCACAGGCCTTCCACTATCCTAGTGTAATTGGACAGGGAAAATCCTGTGACAATGTTCAAACTTTTTACTATATTCATAGAAATATGATTGCCTAAATATGCATAATTAATATGAGTTTTTTCTACTTGCAGTGCTAGACTGTATTAAAAGAGAGTGAGTTCATTATGCACATCATGGCGCGAG
This sequence comes from Rhynchomys soricoides, assembly GCA_019843965.1. Classification (NCBI taxonomy): domain Eukaryota; kingdom Metazoa; phylum Chordata; class Mammalia; order Rodentia; family Muridae; genus Rhynchomys; species Rhynchomys soricoides. The sequence goes on along the minus strand of JADRCH010000564.1, from coordinate 106,282 downwards.
CTTGTGTAACATTTTTTCTGGCACAGTTTCTGGATTACATCATCATCTTTGTTTCCTAAACCCTTTTGGTATCTTTCCCCTACTCCAGGAATGTTTATCCATGTATTTTTTTTCCTCATGACATTCTTGTGCTGAAACACAGCCCAGAGCCTGAGTCCAAACTGTTCCTGCAGAGAAACCAATGCTGATTCCCAATTATCATTTTGGGCAGTTCGCAAACTCCTCTAATTCCAGTGTCATCAGTTCCTCTAGCACTGTCCTCAGGTGCACAAACCCATACTCACTCAAACATGTAATGTAATTAAAAATAAACCAACATATTTTCAAAATGACATGCCTTTACAGTTACATTCATATCAACCACTTATTCACATAAAAACGGTAAAATGAAAACATTTTTTTCTGACTTTGACCTCTGAACTTACTGCCATCCTGAAGTAAAATAAAATAAAATAAAATAAAATGTATAGATATTTTCAGAAATGTGGAAACAAGTTTCCGATCATGAAATCCCAAGCAGCCTGCTCGGTGTCACCAAGATAGCATAAGACTTAGGTTGTGCTGGTGACATCAGCGTACATCCTCAATGTAATGTACCTGGAAGGGAACATTTTCATCACCCAGAAAATGGATACCCACTATCCATTTTCCACCCAGAAGTGGACACCCACTAGCTGTCATACTATCCACAGGAGGCTCAACTGCTGGAATTCAATTGCTAGAACTCCTTCTGGTGTAGCAAATCCAAGGTGAATTCTTTTGTCTCTCCCCAAAAATGAAGATAATACATTTCTGTTTTGTATCTGGAGCATTCTATATACTCTTTGTTATTTGTGCCAAAGAATGGAATACACAGGGTGGGGGCTTTTCTGCCTGTCAAAATCACCCCTGGATTTTCTTCAGCATTCTATTGTCTGTCCCTGCACTTATGTCAGCTGTGACTTCCCAGTCCTTATATTTACAGATGGTATATATTTAGTCAGTGTATTGATCTGTGCTTTTTATTCCTGAACAAATTGCTGCAGCACAGGGACTGTTCTACCCTCTGTCTTTTACTTACTGTGCTTTATCACCATCTGGTGGATAGTAAAAATTAGGAAACAAAAAACAATAAAAGGAGCAGAACATCAACCACAAACCCTCACTTGGTCAAGGGTTACTATGGTTTTAATAATTTGGCAAGAATGAATAGGGAAAGGAGTTGATATGCAAATTTCTTGGAAAATTTAGAAGTATGGATAGTCCTGTGTAAATATTTATGAAGAACACTTAAATGATAATTTTTTCCAACTTGAAAATAAAAAGACAGGGGTAACAGTTTCACGTTTGAAAGGCACCATAGTCTCTCTCATGTAACTTTGTCATTTACCAGTGGGTAAAATTTCATTCTTTATTTTCTCCCTTAGCCTAACCCATGCTTCTCTGTGCCATATCCTGTTCATCACTTATCTAGAAAGATCATTTATTCTAGTAGGTGACATTAAAGTCTTATTCCTTCCCTTTTTGTCTTCTAAAGCATATAATGACTGCTTTTATTGAATGGTTTAAATTATTCTTCACTAGCACATAAAGTTTAATAATCTTTCCTTTCCTATATAATGTTAATGTGGTACTTTTACCAGCCTTCTTTGATCATGTTTTTTAAATGAATGTATTTCTTTTATACACCTCTTGTTGTAAACCAGGCATGTTCTGCAAGCCTGCCTTTCAGTGACTCAGTCTATGTCACCCCCATCCCTGACAGGTACACTGCATTTCCACTAGTGACAGGCACTCCTTCTAAAAGGTCCTGGCCATCCCAGATTCCTCTTTCTTGTTTGTTCCCTCTAACTTCCTATCTCTCATTGTCTCAGTCTCTCTCTCTCTCTCTCTCTCTCTCTCTCTCTCTCTCTCTCTCTCTCTCATTCTCATTTCAAGATGGTCTTTTTGTCTCTCTGCTCCCCCAATAAATCTCTTGTGTTAGGTCTGATTCTTGTCGTGATCTCTCAATGGCACATCTTGGTCCCTAGTCTGACAAGATTACCTTTCCATCACTTTATACTAACACTTCTCATTTCAGTTGCAAAATATTAACCATGCAACTGAATAATTAGATGATTTATATGCAAGTAAGTATGGAGTGAAATAACAATACTAAAAGAATGGCTAAGTTTTATGTCAAGAGGCCTGCATATTGTTTGTATGGGGTAGTGATTTTTGCCACTTTGGTTGGCGGTTGTTCTTAGTTTGAGAGGCAGAATCCTGGAAACTGAACAATTACCCCAGCTACTGCCAATGCATTAATTTGGGGTTCTAGCCTTTATAATTTCTATTAGTCATCCCTACAACAATATCTAAAGGCACTGCCAAGTGATGAAGAATTAACCTTCCACAAGAATGAGCTCCCTGTCCGTCCAATACCTAAATCATCACCATTAGGAAACAAACAGTTGCCAGCAACACTGAATAGATTACGCAGGTTGGATTTATGTATTGACTTACTTGTATGTATATGTAAGAATGGTTAAAAGACAGGATGCTGCAAATTTCAGAGGTGCGGGGACATCAGATATGGAGGGGTTTAAGGGAAGAGAGTAGAGGAGAAAATATGTAAATATTTCTTAATAAACAACAACAACAACAACAACAACAACAACAACAACAAGAAAAGAAATTCAGGGACTACACAGGGATGGTGAGTTTTAGAAAGAAACATTTTTTGCCACATGGGGAGCTTTAGAGAAAATAACAAAGTCAGAGCTCCTATAGAGCAGACAGAGTCTCCAGGACTGAAAGACTGTTGACTCAAGGTCTTGAGTTAATAAGAATTTATGGGATAAAGGGATAAAGAAGAAAGGGCTGGTCAATCTAGTTCTAATTCCAGATGGGTACACACTGCATCCAGTGGCGACCTGCCAAGTTTCTTTTCCTGATATGTTATGTCTGTTTTGTGACTTCCACCTCTCTATACCTAGGATTCAGTTTACAGTTCAGGTGACAGTCAAAAGCAGAGGCATGCTATCTTTTTCTCTCCAGATAGAAACCTTCTATCCCAATTTCGTAGTTTGTTCTATAATGTCTGATCCATGTAAAGGTAGGTCATGTTGAGCTCAGGTGTTAAGTGTCACCTGCTCATGGCAACTTCTCTGGAGGATGATTTTCACCTCAGTTTGCTTCTCTTCCCTGTCTCACCGTTCTGTTTTTTTCACACCTTCCATTGTACTATCACACTTCCACGTGAATTTCAGATGGATGTCTTCTTTCTCTCCTTGGTATACAGTTGACTTTCTATTATCCTCACTCTTCCTCCTTCATTGGGTTGTACAAAGGTATCAGTCCTTCATCTTCAAGCTCAGCTCCTCATGAAATATAATTCCCAATAAAACTATATAGTTCATTGGCCCAGTCTTCCCTGTCGACACTTCCATTGGCTTTTTGGTATTTTAAGACCATGTCATAATTGCTCTGCTTGCAAATACCTCCATCATAATTGCTCTGCTTTCAGACATATCTGTCTCAGCCCACATATCCAAAATCTTTCAAATTTTTATCTCAGACCCATTTCATTGTTGATAAGATACTCAGGACAATTAGCCTGCCCTTGATAACAGTTTTCTTTGTTTATACTCTATCACTGTGACTTCAATGCCAAAGGAAACCCACCAGAGGGCAGAATTCGTCATTTTATCTTCCAGTTTGAGAAGACCATGCATTATGGCTGGTGGCCTTGTTTCTAGGCTATTGGTGAAATAAGGTGTCGTGTCACGTGGGTAGATAATCATTTGCTTGAGTCAGGAAGTAGAGAGGAAGCAACAGGAACCTGGCATTCTTCAAAGGATTATCCCTAATGACAGTCTTTCTCCAGATATGCCCCACTTCCCCAGGTTCTCACATCCTCCAGGAGTGGTGAGGCTGTCTGTCACAAGCTTTTAACACATGAGTTAGTGGGGGACATTTTTTATTCAAACTATAATACAATTTTCTCTATATCTATATTCATAGGATTTTGATCCACAGTTGTGAATTTATTAATGGAAAACACAAGCACACATATATGAACACACATGCATAGGGACATTGCTTGTATATTTCTCTGAGATTCATCACAAGGCTATGTATATGTTAACAAATGAAAAATTTTAACATTATTAATACTTTGAATTCTATTTTATATTTTAGAAAATATTGCAATATAAAATATCTGATACACAGTAAAATGTGTATTGTGACATCTATTATTGTAGGCAATACCAACAATTGTACTAATGGAAGAACAAAGCATCCAAATAAAAACCAACAACATTTACTATGATAATGAATTTTTATTTGAATCCAAGATATTTCAGAGACAGGCATATAAAATATGTGAAAATTGCTAACATTTACGAACTTCCAGGATTAGTGAATATTTGCTTTTTAGAACATGAGTCAGGTAGGCACATTTCCATGTTTAAAGGGCATAGGGCACAGAAAACATTTCCCTAAGAAAACAGAAAATACTAGCTTATATGAGATTGAAAACTGCTTAGTCTAAAATGAAAGTGGAAAGAAACTACAGACAGTTTAGAAAATAATTTACTGTCATGCTTCTGAAAAATAATAGCAGAGTGTTTAGAGAGACTGTTCTACAATTTGTTACTATATTATGGGCAAGATTCTTGTTGATAATGGAACCAGAAATTTATCCTTATTACTTCAAGTCGTGATATCCTCCTTTAGAGACATTTATAGTGAAGTTAACATTTATTGAGTAGAGCAACATTAAAAAAAAAAAAAAAACAAGATATAAACTCCATGTATATTTTTTATGTTAGTTTGTTGGTATGATGACCAAATCAACTTGGGGAAGAACAGGTTTATTTCATTTACATGATAAAGTCTATCACCAAAGGAAGCTAGAACAGGTGATCAAAGCAGGAATCAGAGGAAAGAGCTAAATGTTTAAAATTTAAAAGTCCCATAGTTTTTAAAACTGTTAATATTTTCTTATTTATTTATTTATTTATTTATTTATATTTTTCTTTAATCTCTTTTTACAGTCCAGTTGTTATCCCCCTCCTGTCTGCCCTCTGACTATTTCTCATCCCATTCTTCTCCCCCCCCAGTCTCCAAGAGGATGTCCCCATCCCTCCATCCCCACCCCACCACACTTCCCCACTCCATGGGACCTCAAGTCTCTCCAGGGTTAGGCGCATCTTCTCTCACTGAAGCCATATCAGGCAGTTCTCTGCTGTATATGTGTCAGGGGCCTCAGACCAGCTCACGAATGCTACCTGGTTTGTGACTCAGTGTCTGAGAGATCTCAGGGGTCCAGGTTAGTTGAGACTGCTGGTCTTCCTATGGTGTTACCCTCCTCCTCAGCTTCTTCCAGCTTTTCCATAATTCAAAACCAGGGGTCCCCGGCTTCTGTCCATTGGTTGGGTATATGTATCTGCACCTGAGTCTGTCAGCTGCTTCTTGGGCTTCTTGGAGGGCAGCCATGCTAGGCTCCTGTCTGTAATTACACCATAGTATCAGTAATAGTGTCGGGCCTTGAGCTGGGTTCCAATTTTGGCCAGTCAGTGAACCCCTTTTCCCTCAGTTTCTTCTCCATTTTTGTCCCTGCAGATCTTTAGACAGGAACAATTCTAGGCCAAAGTTTTGGACTGAGGGATGACAACCCCATCCTTCCATTTGATACCCTGTCTTTTTACTGGAGATAGACTCTACAAGTTCCCTCTCCCCTCTATAAGGCATTTCATCTAAGGTCCCTTCCTTTGAGCCCTGAGCATCTCTCACCTCCTAGGTCTCTGGTATACCCTAGAAGGTCCCCAACCTCCTACCTCCCTAGGTTGCCTGTTTCCAATCTATCTGCTGCCCCCCCCCAGGGCTTCATTTCTGTTTCTCCCTACCCCCAATACATGATCATGTTCTCCTTTTCTCCTCTCCCTATCTTCTACCATCCAGGTCCCTTCTCCCCCCTGCCCATGATTGCTTTCTTGTCTCTCTCATGTGGTACTGAGGCATCCTTCCTTGGGCCCTTCAGCTTGTTAACTTGAAAATGGATCTACCTTACACCAATCAGCATGGCTAAGATCAAAATCTCAGGTGACAGCACATGTTGACGAGGATGTAGGAAAAGAAAAACACCCCTCCATTGCTGTAGGGATTGCAAACTGGCACAACTCTGGAAATCAATCTGCAGTTTCCTCAGAAAATTAGAAATAAATCTACCTGAAGACCCAGCTATACCACTCTTGGGCATATACTCAAAAGTTGCCCCACTATGTCACAGGGGCATGTGCTCCACTATGTTCATAGCAGCTTTATTTGTGATAGCCAGAAGCTGGAAACAACTTAGATGTCCCAAAACAGAAGAATGAATACAGAAATGTGGTTCATTTACACAGTGGAATACTACTCAGCTATTAAGAATGAGGACAGCATGAGCTTTGCAGGCAAATTGATGGAACTAGAAAATATCATCCTGAGGGAGGTAATACAAACCCCAGAGGACTTGCATGGTACATACTCACTAATAAGAGGATATTACCAAAAACGTACAGAATACCCAAGATATAATCCACAGAACTCAAGAAGGTTAACTGATAATACTTTAAATGTTCAAAGTGTTTTTTTAAAAATTAAGATCTCTTAATTGTGAGATCTTTTAAAATAAAATACACTATATGCTTCCTTATTTTAAGAATGAAGAACCAGCACACAGTTATATTAGATCAAAGTAAAGCTAATGTCTAAGATGTAAAAAGCCTGATGTCCAACAACCTGGACTCATTTTTGATCTTTTGAGCTCCAAAAAGCTTGGACAGTCCTCCATTTCTGACTATGCCATGCAAACCCCACAGCTTGTCTCAGAGGCTCCACTACACACATGATCCTGTCCATAGTGGGTGTCTAATGTTCCTGGCATCTAATACCATAGCATTTCCATAGCAACTAAGACTACAAACACTCCAATGGCTGCTTCTGGTCCTGCTTTGTAGTCCACTTTTACTTGGACCCCTTACCCCCCTTTCCTAACAAGCCCCTTTCCCTTTTTTCCATGGAGAGCTTACATAAGACAACTTTTTAGAACTTAGAAATAAAGGCTAAAATCACCTTTCAAAGTGTCCTTTTATTTTTCCTGTGACTTAAACTAGCAGGCTGAAAGTTAGAGACATGCAGTTCCCAGGGAGATAGAACAAAGGCTACTTTACTTAATCCCCTGTTGTTTTATGATGAGATGCTAAACAGGTTCTCACCTCAGAGGAACCCAGAAGGCAGGTCAGCACTGAAGCAAAGTGACTTAGACTTTAGGCAAGTAAAGGTTTTATTATTATACAGCAACCCTAAATATCTCATAAGACAAAGTCTTACCCCCGCCTATGATCCTGCTCCTCTGCAACCTCAAGAAGAACCAATCAAAAAAGAAGACCCAGCAGAGCTGGACCCTTGCAAATTATTTTTACAAAAGTTCATATATAAACATTTGGTGCAATTAAAAACTATTTTATAAGTGTGGAGATACTAGCAAAGTGCCTGTATGTTATTTGATTTCACCTTTTTTTTCTACCTTTCACTGGTGTACCCTAATAAAAACTTTAATATCTGAATTACACACATACACACATTCATTCATATATAAATGCAAACATACATACATAATACATATGTACATTGTTACACATACAAAAGCCTCCCCCCCAACACACACACACAAACACTGATTGGGTTTCTGTTTTGAGATTTCCTGTTTTCAGGGACTCTCAGTATGTGTCAGGCTGCCAGCTGAAGCTAACTGTGACAGTCTTAAGAAAATGTGCTCACTGCGTTGTTCTTTTGTCTTTTAGGAAACAACATTTATAGCAGCAACAAGTCACAAATTAAATTGCGTCCTCCTCCAATCATAAAATCATGATTCAAAAACAATACAGTTAAATACATGACTGGGAATATAATTCATTTGGTGAAAGTGCTTGCTTTATAAGCACCAGGACTTGAGTTGGATCTCCAAATTTTATTTTAAAAAGTAGACATGGTCAGCTGGCAATTGTAAGTACAGGCCTGAGGAGGTAGAGACATATAGATTGCTAGAGTTTGTTGGCCAGCCAGACTACTCTACTTGGCTCACTCCAGTCCAGTGAGAAGCCTCAGATGAAAAAAAAGTAGACAGCCTAAGTAAGAACACCAGAGTTTGTGTTTGTCTTTCAGATGCTTGTTCATACATGCACCTGCACATTCATGCAATATATATATATCCTAGACGAGTTTGTCATAGTATTGGCTGGACCCAAAAAGAATATCTAGAAGCTTATAAGAAATGAAATTCTAAGGTTTCTTTTGTTAATATTAGTTTTAATACGGATGATCTCTGTGTACAAATCATCACTACCAATATATAAAGTTTGATAATAAAAAGAAATTAATTAGCTGGGAAATGGCATTTGCTTCTCTTTTCCTTAGTTTGCTCCATGAGAGTTGGAAATCCTTGGAGACTGTGCTGCCATGATATTTGGAGCTAACAATTGTAAGTCCAGGGTACACTTTCAGAGAACCAGAGGCAGAACTGGTCAGGAGATTGTGAAAGGTAAGACTTTTGCTAGTTCTAAAGCTTAAGAAATACTTGGAGATGTCAGCTCATTATTAGGTCAACTTGAAAAAGAGCTGTGAGACTGAGATCTTATTCTCGCAGTACTGATGACTGTAGGGTGCTACCACATGTGACCTTCACATTGGGATTATTGATTTTGCAAGTGTCAAGTAAAATTTTGTGCTGAGACTTTTGGAAAGAAAGTAAGGTAAGCATGTTCATCCAGAAATGTGATTAAATGTAATTAAAAGTAATGAGAAGAGCCACTGTATAAAGTCTTGAAATACTCCCAACTATCATTATTAATTCAATAATTTAGAAAGCAATGTTAAATATATATATATACCTTTTAATATATATATATATCTTTTAATATAAATATAAATATAAAGACATATATATATATATATATATACATTTTAAGTTGGATATTTTTTTTATTTATATTTCAAATGTTATCCCCTTTCCTGGTTTTCCTCCCTCCTAGAAACTCCCCTTCCCTTCCCTCCTCCCCCTGCTTCTATGAGGGTGTTCCTCCAACCACCTACCCACTACCGCCTTCCTGCCCTCAGATTTCCCTACACTGGGGCATCAATCGAGCCTTCATAAGACCAAGGACCTCTCCTCCCATTGATGCCTGACAAGCCCATCCTCTGCTACATATGCAGCTGGAGCCATGTGTACTCCTTGGTTGGTGGCTTAATCCCTGGGAGCTCTGGGGGATCAGGTTGATTGATACTGTTGTTCTTCCTATGGGGTTGCAAACCCCTTCATCTCCTTCAGACCTTCCCTTAACTCCTCTATTGGACTTCTCCCTCTTCTTTTCCTCCCAAGTCCCTCCCACCCTCTACCTCCTGTGAGTATTTTGTTTCCCCTTCTAAGAAGGACTGAAGCATCCACACTGTGGTCTTCCTTCTTCTTGAGCTTCATATGGTTTGTGACTTGTATCATAGGGACTCAGAGCTTTTTGACTAATATCCACTTATCAGTGAGTACATACCATGTGTGTCCTTTTGTGATTGGGTTACCTCACTTAGGATGATATTTTCTAGTTCCATCCATTTGCCTATGAATTTCATGAATTCATTGTTTTTTAATAGCTGAATAGTATTCTATTGTGTGAATGTACCACATTTTCTGTATCCATTCCGCTGTTGAAGGACATCTGGGTTGTTTCTAGTTTCTGGCTATTATAAATATGGCTGCTATGAACATAGTGGAGCATGTGTTCTTATTATATGTTAGAGCATCTTTTGGGTATATGTCCAGGAGTGATATAGCTGGGTCTTCAGGAAGTACTATGTCCAATTTTCTGAGGAACTGCCAAACTGATTTCCAGAGTGATTGTACCAGGTTGCCATGCCTCCAGCAGTGGAGGAGTGTTCCTCCTTCTTCACATCCTCACCAGCATCTGTTGTCACCTGAGTTTTTTTTCTTAGCTGTTCTGACTGTTGTGAGGTGGAATCTCAGGGTTGTTTTGATTTGCATTTCTTTCATGACTAAGGATCTTTTACATTTCTTTAGGTGCCTCTTGGCCATTGGAGGTTCTTCAGTTGAGAATTCTTTATTTGCTTCTGTGCCCTATTTTTAAATAGGGTTATTTGATTCTCTGGAATCTACCTTCTTGAGTTCCTTGTTTATATTGGATATTAGCTGTGGGACTGTAAAGGGGTAGCCTGGTTCCTGGTTGAGGTTAGACTAGAAGCTCCAGAAACACTGAAGAAACAGTAGGTGCTTTACCCGTTCCTGGGTTCTAGACCCCTGTCACTAGCTGCATAGATTTGTGCTCAACAATCATGTAAGGGTAATCAATGCCCCTAGCCTCTCCACATGTAGAGGATGTGACCTGTGGTCATGTGGGCTCAAGACAGATCTCCATTTCAATGAGGTAGTTAAAGGCCTGGAGAGCTTAGTCAATAAGATTTCCTTCCCAGACATTCCTCTCTGCAGCAGGTATTTAATCTCAGGTCCACCCTGAGAAGTGTGGTATGGTTTTACACACTCACTTTCTGCCATGGCAATGAATGTCTTAAAATCATGGACTGTCTCTTTTCATCAGTATCTTCTGTGGGAAGTCATGGAGAAGGCCTTCACCTACAGAGTTGCCATCTAATATCCTGTAGACGGCCTCTCTGCACTCCCAGCCATGACCTAGTCCAGCTCAAACCCACCACTACTGTCAAGCCAAAGACTCTCCCCTTGGGACAAGCTGGAACCCCCTTTTACCCCAGACCCCAGCCTGTAGACCCCCTACTCCATTATCAGCTCTTCTGTGACTCCCAGCTGCACTTGGATTTCCAAGAGCCTTAAAACCCAGACAACTTCGGCCTCTTCACCAACCCGGGTATCCCCGAACAAGTTCTGGCTGTCTGGTGCTACAGACCTTGCCTCCCCACTCTAGACACAACATTTGGTGTTTCCTTATGGCCCAATACCTGCCTAGAGACAGTATGGATTAAGCTCAGTCACTTCCCTCATCTTGCCTCCCCTGAGGCCATTCCCTTTGGCAGAGTGGATGCGGGAACCCACAACCGTACTGTTAGTTTTCTATCAAATGTAGGATTGATGAAGATCTTTTCCCTACCTTTTGGTTGCCATTTTGTCCTATTGACAGTGTCCTTTGCCTTACAGAAGCTTTTCAACTTTATGAGGTCCCATTTGTCAACTGGTGATCTTAGAGCATGAGTCATTAGTGTTCTATTCAGGAAATTTTCCCATGTGTCTATGTGTTCAAGGTTCTTTCCTACTTTCTCTTCTATTAGATTCAGTGTATCTGAATACATAAGTCGAGGTTCTTGATCCACTTGGACTTGATATTTGTTCAAGGAGATAAGAATAGATCAATTTTCATTCTTCTACATGGTGACAGTCAGTTGAATCAGCACCATTTGTTGAATATGCTGTCTTTTTTCCAATGGATGATTTTGGCTTCTTTGACAATGATCAAGTGACTATAGGTGTGTGGATATAGTGTGAAATATTAGGAAGCAATCTGCCCTATTCTGGTGGACAGGCCAGCCTGGCCTGTTCTCATCTTGTGGAGACTCTTTGACACAGAGCTCCAAAATCTCTCCACCCAGCTAGTTAAGTTCCTTTTGGGGTGCACTTCTCCCAAACCTATGCTTTGTTGCCATACCTTTCTCTCTGGAACCCAGTTGAGTCACTGAGTGAAGGAAAACAGCACACAAATTTAGTTCAGAATCAACAGGTAACTCGATCACTGGGCAAAGCAAATAACATCTTAATTTGTAAACCATTCTAAGTTAAATCCTCCAGTAGTGATCCCAGAGGATCTTCCACCTGACACAGGGGTCTCTGCTACCTATATCTTGACCTCCACCTGTCTCCAGTCCAAAAGCCAGACACCTTTTTCTTTTACCTTCTGCTCTTCTGCTCTATGACTCAGAAGTCCCACTTACTTCTCACCCGGTGATTGGTTCCTAGAAATCTTTATTCATTAGGGGAAAGTTCACAGGAAGTCACCTGAGTACATGATTCACTCCTCATCCCTCCTGGGGAAGTGAAATTAGCATCAAAATACAAACAGCACCAGGACTATACACAAAAAGTGGATTCATTTCTGGGCCTTCAATTCTATCCCATTGATCTACCTGCCTGTCTCTGTAACAATACTATGCAGTTTTTGTTTTTTGCTTTTTTATCACTATTGCTCTGAGTGTAGCTTGAAGTTGGAGATGGTGATTCCCCCAGAAGTTCTTTTATTGTTGAGAATGGTTTTTGCAATCCTGGGGTTTTTGTTATTCCAGATAAAATTGAGAATTGTTCTATCTCTATGAAAAATTGAGTTGGAATTTTGATAGGGATTGCATGGAATCTGTAGAATGCTTTTGGTAAGATGGCAATTTTTACTATGTTAAGCCTTTGATCCATGAGCATGGGATATCTTTCCACCTTCTGAGGACTTCTTCAATTTCTTCCTTCAGAGAATTGAAGTTCTTGTCATACACATCTTTCTCTTGCTCGGTTAGAGTCACACCAAGGTATTTTATATTATTTATGACTATTGTGAAGGCTACGGTTTCTCTAATTTCTTTCTCAGTCCATTTATTATTTGATTAGAGGAAAACTACTGATTTATTTGAGTTTATTTTATATCCAGCCACATTGCTGAAGTTGTTTATCAGTCGTAGGAGTTCTTTCGTAAATATTTTTTTGTGGGGTCACTTATGTATACCATCATATCATCTACAAATAGTGATATCTTCACTTCCTCCTTTCTAATTTGTATCCTTTTATCTTCTTTTGTTGCCTGCTTGCCCTGGCTAGAACTTCGAGTACTATGTTGAATAAATAGGGGGAAAGTGGGCAGCCTTATCTTGTCCTTGATTTTAGTGAGATTGCTTTAAATTTTTCTCCATTTAGTTTGATGTTGGTTATTAGTTTGCTGTATATTGCTTATATTATGTTTAGGTATGTACCTTGAATTTCTGATCTCTCCAATACTTTTAACATGAAGGGGAGTTGTATTTTGTCAAAGGCTTTTTCAACATCCAATGAGTGGATCATATGGATTTGTTCTTTGAGTTTGTCTATATAGTGGATTACATTGATGAATTACATTCCTTACATTGAAGCATCCCTGCATCCCTGGGATGAAGCCTACTTGATCATGGTGCATGATCGTTTTGATGTATTCTTAGATTTGGTTTGTGGGAATTTTATTGAGTATTTTTGCATCGATATTCATTTGTGAAATTGATCTGAAGTTTTCTTTCTTTGTTGGGTCTCTGTGTGGTTTAGGTTTAAGCATAACTGTGACTGCATAGAATGACTTGGGTAAGTGTTCCTTCTGTTCCTATATTGTGGAATAGTTTGAAGAGTATTGGTATTCAGTCTTCTTTGAAAGTCTGATAAAATTTTGCACTAAACCCATCTGGTCCTGGGCTCTTTTTGGTTGAGGGACTTTTAATGACTACTTCTATTTCTTTACGGGTTATGGGAATGTTTGGATGATTTACCTGATCCTGATTTAACTGTGGTACCTGGTATCTGTCTAGAAAATTGTCTACTCCACCCATATTTTCCAGTTTTGTTGAGTATAGGCTTTTTCAGTAGGATCTGATGATTTTCTTGAATTTCCCCAGTTTCTGTTGTTATGTTTCCCTTTTAATTTCTGATTTTGGTAGTTTAGATACCGTCCCTGTGACCTCTGGTTAGTCTGGCTAGGGGTTTATCTATCTTGTTGATTTTCTCAAAGAACCAGCTCATAGTTTTGTTGATTCTTTGTACAATTCTCTCTTTTTTTTGTACTATTTCATCCCTGAGTTTGGTTATTTCTTGCCTGTCTACTCCTCTTGGATGTATTTGCTTCTTTTTTTCTAGAGCTTTCAGGTGTGCTGTTAACCTGCTAGTGTATGATCTCTCCAATTTCTTTATGGAAGCACTCAGAGCTATGAGTTTTCCTCTTAGCACTGCTTTTCTTGTGTCCCTTATGTTTTGGTATGCTATGCCTTCATTTTCATTAAATTCTAAAAAGTCTAATTTTTTCTTATTTCTTCCCTTCTTGATTTCTAATCTACTGGTTTTTGTTGTACATTTGTGTGTGCGTGTATGTGTGTGTGTGTTTAATTTACCCAGGCCTGTTCATTATTTTAGTGTAAAATCTTCAATTTTTCACTATCAACTAGAATTACTGCTCTGAATCTTTTGTGGATGATTTTACTTTATCACATGAAAAATAATTTATACTAAAAGAGACATATTATAAACAAGTCATGAGAAATTATTGAACCGCTTAATTAAAGTGGCTAGAGTGGTTTGAAATGAACAGAAACATGGATGGAAATGGGTACCAATGAAAACAGTTCTTAAATTAAGGTCACAAATATGTAACATATGCATGATTATATTTGCATGTCTCCTTTATCAATAAAAAAATGACAAGACATTAATTCTCCAAAGAGATGAAAAAATAAAAAGAGTAGCTTTAAACTTCAGACATTATTTTTAGATAGGAAGTTGTCATCAGAAAGATATTTAAGAATCATACTCAATTAGCCTTAATTGTTAGTCATTAACATAAGGGTTTATACAGTTTACAACACAGAGAATACTATATGCAAGGGAGTTAATGAGTGTCACACAAAGGATGAAAAGCAAATTTTAATTGCTTCTACTTTCCACCAGCTAGTCCCTAATGAAAGTAGTTCACCTGGGAGAATTATGTGTACATAATGTCATTATGGTGTGTTTTTCAGGTTGAAGCATGAGGAAGCTATTAGATGCATCACAACATTTGGCTCATAACATATATGTGAGCCACACAGAAACTAAGATATGGAATTCGATACTGAAAACAAAGGCAACCAGAAGTCAGCTCTGAATCACCAGCATCAGCTTCTACCTGAACTCTTGGCTTTAGAAAGCACTTAGTCTAGCTCACATCTCATCTGATAGAGTATTCCAAGCAGAGAAAGAATAAGTACCTGAATTCCATTTGTTCTAGTACTTATTAACCTCTGCATATTGTAAGACCCTCATGCAAATTAGGGTCCCACAATCATGCTGGTTTCCTAATGTTACCTGAAAGCTATCATTTACATTCTGCCACTGTGTTCTCCAATTATCTGAGTGCTTTTAATTGGAACACCAGATATTTTAGTTTTTAATACTCATCAGTGCTTTGTAATGTGATTATGAATCTTTAATCAGGAATAGTGCATAAAACATTTTAAACTACTTTGTATGCATTCTGTTTCATTTTCTGGAAAATGTTGCTGAATATCTAGACCTTGATATATACTGTTTAATTTTTAAAAATATTTTCATTCATTCATAATTCATTAATTTGTTCTGTCAAAGCTGATAGTTTTGACATCTTGTCTACGATATGAAAGGTAAAAAAGATACAGGTTTTTAATAATATCCATTATGTAAGACTTTTCA
The DNA here is from genome assembly GCA_019843965.1 of Rhynchomys soricoides. NCBI lineage: Eukaryota > Metazoa > Chordata > Mammalia > Rodentia > Muridae > Rhynchomys > Rhynchomys soricoides. Next base: position 90,828 of record JADRCH010000564.1, on the reverse strand, counting down.
TGGAGATCTATTAGATGTTTGAATGAAGTTCTGTGGTTGGTTGAAGAAAGTGGTCTAAGGAACTATTTCCCACGCAGTTATTTTAATTATTCTAGTACTATTGTTTGAAAATTGGTTTTTCATTGAATGTTATGATTCACTTTTAAAGTACAATCATTGGAATAACAAAAGGAATTATTGTCAGTTCAAGTTTCCTACTTTATATTGCTATAATTATGAAAATCTCTTATAGTCTTGTTTTTCATAACTTTGTATATTTTTTTCTGATAGGGAAATATAACTCTTTTAAACTTCTGTTCACTACTCCAGGTTTAGTATATTCTTCTGAACATTTTAGAATCATTGTCTCAATATGTGTAATTACAAGAGCAGGATTCACATAGGCAACCCATTGGACTGGAAAATTTGAGAAGGACTGCCATCCACGTGAAGTGAATATATTTGATTCCTCAACATAGAATTCCTTTCCATTTATGTAAAAAATAGCCTTTACTACTGCCAACATCTTATACTTTTTTATTGAAAATAGATTCTTCATACACTGTATTCTGACTATAGTTATCCCTCTACCAAGTCTACTGAGATCCTCCCGATCCTCCAATGTCTATACTCTATCTTTCTTTTTTTATTTGAAAACAGAAACCCATCTGAAAACAGTAAGATAAAATAAAATAATACCTCCCTGATTAGACTAGAAAGAAAAAAAGAAAAACAGAAAAAAGTACCAAGAACATATACAAACACATTTACACATACACATTTACACATATACAGAAAACCTATAAATACAAAGTAGGAAATCATAATCTCGAAATAAGATATGTATACAGAGGAGGAAAAAGTCCAAACAAAGCATTGTGAAACAAAGTAAGGAAAAATAAATTAAAGCAAAACAACTTAAAAACTCAAAAAATACCATCGAGTTAATTTTGTGTTGGCCTTCTACTGCTAGCATCTGGCCTGCCCTTAAGTGTAGTTTGTATACTTTGTGAGATTTCAGAGGAGAAAGCTAATATTTCCACTGCAAGTGTTTATCAAGTAGAACTAGTTAGTGATGGGGATTACATTCACCTCCCCATGTAAGGCTCAGACTTTTTATGGCTTAGACCTGTGCTTTCTCTCAATGATGACACAGGATCTGTGAATATATATGTTCAGCAGTCCTAATGTGTTTAAAAGGCCATGTTTCCTTGATGTCCTCCATTCCCACTAGTTCTCACATTCTTCCTGACCCCTCTTCTACAGAGCTTTTTGAACACCAAGGAGAAGGTAGGAATTTATGGAGATAATCCATTTAAGGTTGAGTGTTCCAAGGCCTCTCATCTCTGCTCATTTTCCAACTATGAGTTTCTGTCTTTTTTTATTTTTCCATCTACTGCAGGAGAAAGATTCTTTGATAATGGTTGAATAAGACACTGAACTATGAGTATAGCATAATGTCATTAGGAATATTATATAGTTTCCCCTAGGTCCCTGACTTAACTACTTTCCGGTCGTTGTCCACTCAGGCAGTGTTAGGCATGGGATTCATTTCATGGAGCAGCACAAGAAGACAGTGGTTAATTACTCCCACAACTTTCAACTATTGTATCTGAAGATCTTGCAGGTGGATTACCATTGTAGTTCACACAGTTGATGTTTACACTTCTCATTTGGAAATGTGCAGAGTACCTTCTACTATCATCTATACTAGCCAGTAGAAATGAATGTTCTAGTTAAACACCAGCTTGAGTTCTTTATGTCCAATGATTTAGATAGGTTTCCTTTTTCAGTTATAAAGCCATGACATCGATATGTGGGGAGCCTCCAATACTCTCATAATATTTTAGGTTTATTGAAGGTTTACGTGGGATGCTTTTGTTCAACAATTTGATTAGATGCAACCCATTCTTAACACTGGAAATTTCATTTGGTGGCAAGAGATATCTATTTGGGACTTTGTCTTCTCTGTTATTTTGTTATTCCAATTTAGATTTCCTTCATATGAGCATATATTTTAAAAAGTTTCTACTGCATTAGTTTTCCATAAAAATCCACATGAAGATTAAACATGGAAGGCAAGTAATGAGTGGGTAAGGAACAGCTAAAATATCTTACAAATTTAAGTGCATAGACTTTCATTATTTTATTTTTTCCTATGTAGATCAGTACTTTAATATTATTTTAATTGGGTTGCTTAATTCTTTGTTGCAAGCTTGTATAAATATAACTTACTTTTAGATGGTTTTGTCTTTTCTGACCTTACATGAGTCTAATTGTATGTAGTTAAGTATTATTTGTAGATTTGTTGGAATTTAATACATACAAGATGACATAATTTACAAAGAGATTTTTTTCTTTTTCGTTTTTAGTCCTATCAGGTTGCTTATAACTGCATCTTGTCTCTCCATTCCTGAAACTAGCACCCACAGCATGAAGCTGAGAAAATATGAATAGGATAGAAAGGCGTTTTTGTTGTTGTTGTTGCTGTCCCCCCCCCCTCCCCAGGAAGTATGATATTAGTCACTGATTTTTATTGGTGTTGTCATTATCTCAAAATATCAAAAATTGTTTTGCTTTTGGAGTCCTAATATGATTAAAAATTGTGCATGGAAACCCACTGAATCACTTGAGTCAAGTTTTTAGAGTAATTACTTTGTGGTTCATACTTAGATATTACATGTTAGCATTCATAGAGCCTAGAATACAAATAATGGGTCCCAGGGCTCTGAGTAATGATATTGATAAAGAAGTGGAGATATCTGACAGAAAAGACTGGAGTTCTATCTGAAACCTTATAATGTAAAAGTACACTAAGCACCTTAAATCTCTTTCAGCATATGAGGTCAGAAGAAAATGGCAGAAGGAAATTCCTCCATTGTGACTGAATTTGTCTTCACTGATTAACAGAGAAGCCAGGGCTGCAGCTGCCCCTGTTCTTCCTTTTCCTAGGAATCTATGTGGTAACAGTCTTAGGAAATCTGGGCATGGCCATGCTAATCTTGTTCAGTCCTCACCTGTACACACTCATGTATTTCTTTCTCAGTAATCTATCTTTTGTTGACCTCTGCCAGTCCAGTGTCATCATTCCCAAAATGCTAGAGAACTTTACTATGGTAAAGAGTGTCATTTCTTATGCAGAATGCATGGCTCAGTTTTACTTATTTGATGCTTTTGCTGTTTCAGAGTGTCACATGCTAGCTGCCATGGCATATGATCGCTATGTTGCCATCTGTAACCCATTGCTTTATAACATTACCATGTCCTACAAAGTGTGTTCCTGGATGTAGTGGGGGTGTATAGTGTAGGCTTGATTTGTGCCACAGGTGAAACAGTCTGCCTGCTGAGACTGCTTTTCTGCAAAGCTGATGGCATAAACCACTACTGGAACAATCCTGCTCCAGTACATTTATCAGTGAAGTACTTGCACTGTCCTTCAGTTTGTTTAATATTATTATCCCAGCTCTGACCATCCTCAATTCCTACATCTTCATTATTCCAGCATCCTCCACATTCTTTCCACTGAGGGCAGGTCCAAAGCCTTCAGTACTTGCAGTTTCCACATGTTGGCTGTTGCTTTCTTCTTTGGATCTTTAGTATTCATGTACCTTCAGCCATCATCAGTCAGTTCCACGGACCAAGGAAAAGTATCCTCTGTGATACAATGGTATCATTGTTGTGCCCATGTTGAACCCCTTGATCTATAGTCTGAGGAATAAAGATGTCAAAGTTGCCTTATATAAGTTTGTAGGAAGAAGACAGTTTATGTAAAATGAAGCCCCCTGTTTATCTAATACCTAAACAATCACCCCTAGAAACAAACTCTTGCCAGCAATACTAAATATACTACGCAAGTTGTATTTATGGATTGACTCACTTATATGTGTATGTAACAATGGTTAAAAGCCAGATTGCTGCAAATTCCAGAGGTGGGGGAGCATCAGACATGGAGGGGTTTAAGGGAAGAGAGTAGAGGGGAAATTATGGAATTATGTCTTAATTAAATAATAATAAGAACAACAAGCATGGAAGATAAGTTTTAGAAAGAAACATTTTCCCCTACATGGGGAGTTTTAGAGAAAATGACAAAGTCAGAGCTCCTATAGAGCAGAGTCTCCATGACTGAAAGACTGTGGAGTTACTACTGTCTTGGGGAAATAAGGCTTTATGAGATAAAGTGGTGGAGAGGAATGGGACTGGTCAATCTAGTTTGCATTCTGGTTGACTATAGACTGCATCCAGTGGTAACCTGGCAAAATTTCTTCCCATGATGCTTCCAGTATCTGGTCTTGTAACATTCTCTTCTCTTTCTCTCTGATTCAGTTTTCAGTGTAGGCGACAGTCAAAACCAGAGGCATACTATCTTTTTCTCTCCAAATAGCAGCCTTGTATCCAATTTCATAGCTTGTTCTATAATGTCTGATCAATGTGAAAGTGGGTAGTTTTGAGGTCGGCTGTCAAGTGTCCTGCTCATGGCAACTTCCTCTGGAAGATGATTTTCACCTCAGTTTGCTTCTCTGCCCTGTCTCATCATTCTGTCTTTTCACACCTTCCATTGCTCTGTCACACTCCCATGTGAATTTCAGATGGATGTCTTCTCTTTCTCTTGTTGGTATACAGTTGACTTTCTATTATCCCTTCTCTTTCTCTTGTTGGTATACAGTTGACTTTCTATTATCCCTTCTCTTTCTCTTGTTGGTATACAGTTGACTTTCTATTACCCCTGCTCTTTCTCTTTCATTGGGTTGTACAAAGGCAGCAGTCCTTCATCTTTAAACTCATTCATTCTCTCATAAAGCAGAGTTCATGGATAATTGAAGTCAAGTGATATCATTTCCCTCTTATGTTCATAAGATGACTAATTCACTAGTTATGCCTAATACTGTGCACAGTGAAGAACATCTGTACATTTTAGGTACTTGGGATAGTAAACTTTGGTTACAACAAACATTGTCAGGAGCCTTCATAAGAGAAGCTAATAACTAGCAGTTGATCTTCCTGAAATGAATCCTCTTTGGATTAGAATCCATGATGGATTTGCTTCAGTAGGCAAGGCCCAGGAGAAATTCACTTTATGAAAGGTTATGCTATTAATATGCTTTACCTGTTATTATTAAATATATATAACAATTACTAGGTATTAGCCCACTTTTTGAGCAGATCTATGCAGAACAACAAATGTATAATATCTTATAGTGATCCTATATAAACAAATAGATGACTTTTTAATCCTTAATGGTGATCCTATATGCATTTGTAAAATTATATTAGTGATTACTAAGCTCTTTTATAGTGGGGCTGCTATTAGGTTCTCTCTGGTAATCAAAACTGCAAGGAGAACTATGCAAGACTTTAGTGTCATGAGTCAATTGCTTCTGAGATAGCAAGAAGGCATCCAGTACTCAAAGCTCATTCTAAGAAGTTGTAAAACCATTAACTAAAGGTCATAAAAGGGGAACTAATGATTTGCCCTAGATGCTTGGACAGAAGATAAAATATTGACTGGATTTATCTATACAAAATTTCATCAATACCTTGTCACCAAAAGATTATGGCTCTTAACTCTCTGTGAACCTGTTCAGCTTGGGACAGATGACCAATGTTTAGCCAGATAATTACTCCTAGTGGATATGCCTGCAAACTTTCTCTGCTATAAACTTCTTATTTGATTTATGGTTGGAATTTATGTGTAAACCTGTGATGTACTTTTAGCCATATGATCGTGAATTTTGAAAGTGTGTAAGTGCTGAGGACATTCATCTTATTCCCCCCTTTTAAAAATTCTCCTTATCCAGCTTGTTAGCACTGCTTAGCCCCCTTTTTTCCTAGACCACTTATCCCCCTTTCCTAACAAGTCCCTTTCCTTTTTTTTTCTTAGAGATCTTTCATAGGAAACTATTTTAGAACTTAGAACTAAAGGCTAAAATCACTTTTCAAAATGTCCCTTTTTCTTCCTGTGACTTCACTAAGAGGCTGAAAGTAAGAGACATGCAGTTCCCAGGGAGATAGAACAAAGGCTACTTCACTTAATCTCTTGTTGTTTTATGATGAGATGCTAAACAGGTTCTCACCTCAGAGGAACCCAGAAGGCAGGTCAGCACTGAAGCAAAATGACTTAGACTTTAGGCAGGTAAAGGTTTTATTATTATACAGAAATCCTAAATATCTCATAAGACAAAGTCTTACCCCCGCCTATGATCCTGCTCCTCTGCAACCTCAAGAAGAACCAATCAAAAAAGAAGACCCAGCAGAGCTGGGCCCCTGCAAATTATTTTTACAAAAGTTCATATATAAACATTTGGTGCAATTAAAAACTATTTTATAAGTGTGGAGATACTAGCAAAGTGCCTGTATGTTATTTGATTTCACGTTTTTTCTACCATTCATTGGTGTACCCTAATAAAAACTTTAATATCTGAATTACACACATACACACACATTCATTCATATATAAATGCAAACATACATACATACATATATATGTACATTGATACACATACAAAAGCCCCCTCCCCCAAACACTGATTGGGTTTCTGTTTTGAGATTTCCTGTTTTCAGGGACTCTCAGTATGTGTCAGGCTGCCAGCTGAAGCTAACTGTGACAGTCTTAAGAAAATGTGCTCACTGCGTTGTTCTTTTGTCTTTTAGGAAACAACATTTATAGCAGCAACAAGTCACAAATTAAATTGCGTCATCCTCCAATCATAAAATCATGATTCAAAAAGAATACATTCGAAAACATGGCTTGGGAAAAAATTCATTTGGTGAAAATACTTGCTTTATAAGCATCAAGAACTGAATTGGATCTCCAACTTTTATTTTAATAAGTAGGCATGGTGGCTGGCAATTGTAAGCACAGGCCTGAGGAGGTAGAGAAAGATAGGTTGCTAAAGCAAGGCCAGCCAGACTACTCTACTTGGCTTGCTCCAGACCAGTGAGAAGCCTCGCATCAAAACAGTGGATAGCCTAAGTAAGAACACAAGAGTTTATCTTTGTCCTTCAGATGGTTGTGCATACATGAACATGCAACTTCATTTTATACAATTATGTGAGTGTGCGTGTGTGTGTGTGTGTGTGTGTGTGTCCAACTAATAATGGCTTCTAGTTCCTAGACCAGTTCATCATAATGTTGGCTGGAACCAAAAAGAATGTCTAGAAGCTTATAAGTAATGAAATTAATCAACTGGGAAATGGCATTTGCTTTGCTTTTCTCTAGTTTGCTCCATGAGAGTTGGAAATCCTTGGAGACTGTGCTGCCATGATATTTGGAGCTGACATATGTAAGTCCAGGGTATAGTTTCAGAGAACCAGAGGCAAAACTGGTTAGGAGATTGTGAAAGGTGAGACTTTTGCTAACTCTAGAGCTGAAGAAGCACTTGGAGATCTCAGCTTATATTTAGATGAACTTGAAAAATAGCTCTGAGACTGAGGTCTTTTTGTCTCAGCAGTGATGACTGTTGAGTGCTTAGCACATGTGTCCTTCACATCGGTATTAGTGATTTTGCAAGAGGCAAGTCAAACTTGGTGCTGAGATTTTTGGAAAGAAGTAGGGTGAGTATGTTCATCCAGAAATGTGATTAAATGTGATTAAAAGTGATGAGAAGAACCACTATGAAATGTCTGTGAAATACTTTCAACTGTCTTTATTAATTCAGTGATTCAGAAAGCATTGTTAAAAGCTTATAGAATGTAACTGCTAGTTCTTAAGTTTCTGAAGGTATCATCCATCACCTGAGTTCTGCTTTGGCTCACAAGTTAATTTTTTAGTATCCACAAGGACATTCCAGTCAATTATAATGAAATGGATAATGTTTACGTGTTTAAAATTTGAAAGGAGATTTAAAGAGAAGTAAACCTCTATGAGAAAATTGAGAGGACAAAGTGGAATAGTTCTCTCCTCATCTCTGACTGAAAATATTTTATGCCCCGGAATCAGCTTCCAGTTTCCTATTTTAAACAGTTTTTTTTTGTAGTTAAATGATTTAAATATAAAATGTAAAATAAAGCTCTTTTTCCTTTTGCTTCTTTTAGAATACATTAGAATCCCGACAATTCACCATATTACTTAAGAAAATGTAATTTATGGATGATTTTTATTCTGCCATTGTCTTTCTTTAAAAGAAGGCATCTACCATTGACTTTATAACCCAGATGCCATGAATCCATGTATAACAGTACTTTCTACTTCTTGAATACATACATAATGGGATTATCATTACCGCATAATGGGATGAGTAGTTGAGAGATGTTTCTAATGGGAACAAACAGGCTTTTTCAACATAAAGGACACAACTCAATAGCTCTGCACATTCTGCATCATTCCTAATGGTCTGATTGCATGTCTTTGAATTGTAATGTGTATTGCATAATTATATAAATCATTGTCACACTATGGCCACTGCATATTTATAATTGAATTTCTTATGCATCATCCAAGGATATGTGGGCTTCATGGAGTAAGAGTTTATGCTTTGATGTTTTCATACGAATTGCATCAAATCATTTAACTTGGATGTGAAGAAATATTTTTCACACCAAATCTTATATACTCATAGTTAGATTGAAAAATTTTAAAAAGTTGTTGTGATATGTGGATCTATTTCTTTGGTTCTTTTTATCTTCTATGGCTGAAGTTGGAGTAAGTTTGAAGGCAGGCTGTTATGAGAAGCACACCTGACCATTAGAAATGGATGATGTCCAGCTCAATGTTAATCCAAAAAGCAAAATTGTTCATAATGTTATACTCCTCGCAACCCCTTGATCTGCAGTTTCTATTATGACATCTGTAATGCAAGTAATTAATCTCAATTACAAGATTATACCTCCACTTCTAATTATAGAATTTATAGCCCTTCAAAACTAGTTTTGATTAGGGACCTAATTTGAAAACAACTATGCTTCAGTACAACATATTTGGTATTTTTAGTTTATCCTGATTATCATTGGGGTATCATAAGGTGTTTTACAAGCAAAAGCAAATTTCAGAGAATTAAGAATATTAATTCTACATACATAGGAGTACGTTGGTAGAAAAATAACCTTATAAATGATATAATATAAAAATAATTAGTATTATAGCTTTGAATTGAATACAGGTAATGCCATTCAAATTTTATTTGATTGTGATTTTACTCAATTTTTGTGTATCATTATTGTGAATATTGAGACCTTATGTACATTTTTATGGCCTTGTCCTACCTGTTTCATTTTTCAGTAAATTTTATCACATATTAAGCACCTACTTTTAAATACTAAATGGTAATATGGTAGACATAGGTTGTGAGATTTTTTTAAACCGAATTAATGTCATTTTACATTTACATTTTACTGCTGCAGTGGCCTAAGTTCTTTATCATTTCCTTTGCATTTCAGCAATATTCAGAGAAAGAGGAGGGGATGGCAGAAAGATGTCCTAAACTGTCTTTGAAGCATGGCATTAGACTGATTTTCTTATTCTAGTGGCTCCCAAATGTACAACTATTTTGATGATTTATAGTTTTACAGTTTTGTTCTTAATATTTTAGTCATTTTAGGTCTCTACATGCTGCCTGAAAATATTTGTATTCATGAAGTGTAGCATAAGTTAGGAACTCTATATTAAATACATTTTGAGAGATGAATGGTAATTTGAGACTATTTTAATGGTTGTAAAAGCTACAAGTCTATCTACAATAAAATGTAATTTCCAAGTATAATGTATGAGGAGGTAATGTATGAGGTAATGCATGGCATTGGCTTAATATAATTGCGTACAGAATGTGGAAAGATGATATAATATTAAAAGTCAGTGAGCCTGCTAATAGAATAGAAGCAAATTATTTACAGCTCTGCAGTTGGTCTTGAGAAAGTCGAGAAATTAAACTGGAGCTCTTCTGTGGAGATTCAGTTCTCTCATGGGGATAATGCTAAGACTAGAAACAGAAAATATAATAATTTCTGCTTTGCTTCATCAGCATGTTTATATTTTTACATTGGTAAATTTTTATTAATGTTGTAGTCATCTTAGTGGACTTTTGTGAATAACAATAGTGGAAAATGCATAAATTAATACACATTTTATGTTTGTATATGGTTTATATCTGATTGAAAAGTAATAATATACATTACTTTCTTAGAAATTAAGTCACTAACTGGGAAGACAAGATGACTCAGATGCTAAATGCACTTGCCACTCAATCCTGACGACCTGAGTTCTATCCTGAAAATCTACATGGTGGAAGGATAAAACAGGCTCTCCAAAGTTGTTCTCTTGACTGCACAAGTGTGCCATGGCATACACACATCATGAGAGCAAAATAATAATAATAATAATAATAATAATAATAATAATAATAATAATAA
>JADRCH010000564.1:68527-80498 GCA_019843965.1 Rhynchomys soricoides | reverse complement strand
AATAATAATAATAATAATAATAATAATAATAATAATAATAATAATAATCTTAACACACTTTAAAAGACACTACAGCACCTGCCAATAGTGTATGTACATGTTGAATACATATTCAAGAAGAAAGCTTGTTTTGAGCATGATATATATCTAGAGTTTCCTGATTCCATTATTTGTAATCTTTAAGATGCATAATTTTTAAATAACAGCTTATATTAATTTTTTGCTCTAAGATCTGGAGCAGACAATGTTTGCTTTAATTCTTAATTGCTATGTCTTGATATCTTAAGTGCTATGATTTTATATGTGAAATTTACTAGATGGATTATTACAAATCTTTCCATAAGTCTGTGAGATTTGATTTCTTTAAGACATAGAGTATTTAAAAACACCATTGTGATGAGTTCTTCTCTCATTAAGCTTTTCCTCAAGTTCTCTCAGGACTTTTTAAAAGATCCAGTATATAAGGATTATTTGTATTTTAGTAGACTGAATTCTGGATATTTGGGGCTAATACACTCATATCTTATGTCATTTGTATTTAATTTTTAATTTTAGAAATACCACTGAAATATGTTTTATTATGAGAGCACATAATAATAATATAGGATGCAGAATTCATAATTTGACATCCAAAGACTAGCAAATATAAAGTTTGTGGTGAGGCACTTACATGAGACAAAGCAGGCTAAGAACTGTACAGCAGCAAAATGAAAATATGTCATTGCATAATGAGAAAACGTGTTATTCAAGTTTGAAAAAATAAAGTAAGCAAAAGTTAATCAGAATATATAATGAAGGTATTACTGTACTCTGCTTAATAGGTACTAAAACACTATTCACAAAGTCATTTGGAATATATTAACAATATAATTAAGAAATAAACCAAAATATATAATACAATACTTCAAAAGTAGTCAGTGTATATTTGGGATGGTATAATCCTTAACATACTTTGATAATATTTTTGAAAAATTTTAAAAGCAACAGGTCTTTGGTCTGACAGTTGTGTCAGTTATGGGTTTTGTCTTTAGGTGAGAAAATGGTCCAATGATTTCATGATGTTCATTACACCATTGTGCCAGTGACAACGTCTTCCAGTCCAGATGTTAATATAGCTCACAGGGTTCAGAGCTGGATAAGATTGTTGAGAACATTTTTTTCCTAATAGTTTCCAGAGTGGTGTCAGGCACTATGGAAGCAAGCCATCACTGATAAAACTTCCATGCCAAAGAAGATTTGTTGATATTTCATGCACTGTGATTCAAGTGCAGGGTGCCTTCAGCAGCAACATCATACCATTGAGCTCTGTAACCAATTACATTGAGAAGAGCCTCTTAGTTTTACAGGAGTTGATGGGACATCATTTGCCAACAACATCAAATAGATAACCCATTCACCCAAGATGGTGGATGGATACAAGGGGAAAATGTCCTCCAGACACAAGAGGACAGCTGTGCATGAGAATTTACAGTGTTTATGACAATATACAAAATTTTTGTGTAAGCTCATTCCAGACCATATCTCTGTATGGTCAGCATGAATTTCCTCCACTAGCTGAGAAGCTACAGGCAATTGATGGGTGCTGGGAGAGGGAGATTCATTTTCTTTAAGAATGTTGCTCCTGGTAAGTTAACTATACATCTGTAGATGTTAACACAACTAAGAATAAAATTCTTAAAGAATTAACTAAAAATAAAAAATAAAAAAATTGACCAAGTACAGTTACAAGAAAATTCCTGTAATGCAATAATTTGTAATTATTTAAGAGTAGATATAATAAATATGATGACATAATGACACATTTTAAGAGAAGAAACATTAGGGAGATCTGGAAAGGGAATAACATTTGAAATGCAAATAAAGAAAATATCCAATAAAGAAAGAGAAGAAACCTCTAATAAAGCATTAAATTTGTAAAGTTACCACATCTATGGACTGATGAACAGCATATGAAGTATTTCCAGTGGGATATTAGGATAAATTCGATATGTAAATGACTGTGAGACATAGTTAAAAGAAGTTTAATGGGATACTTGTAGAAAATTGCAATGCTAAAATAAATACATTTTATAGTTCTGGCTGAAGCTTTACTTAAAAATTATTAGGTAGTACCATATAGTGTGGTATATCCTAAGTCTGTGCAATCAGGGCATTTAAGTAAGAAGCTTGTGAGTTCTAGGCAAGCTGGACTATAGACTGAGCCTTTGTCTCAAACAAACAATAATGGGTAAAGACAAGAAAATCATATTAAAGAAGCGTAAAGAGAAGTAACATGACAAATAAAATATAAAAATATAATTTGGACAATTAGCATAACTATGCAAAAATATTTATTGATTAATCAAGGTGGACAACTTCTAGAATGAACAGTCAGACAAAATAACTCATGCTTTACTGATATAAGGTCTGAAAAGACAAATCACTGGTTAAAACAACCACACTCACACATATACACACACAGGCACACATTCACACATTCACACACACACACACACACAAAGGAATCATTAAAAAAATGCAAAGGTTTTTGATTATTGATATACTTTTCAAACATGTTGATATTTCCACTTTGGGAAGATAGGAAAACAAAAATGAATATCCACATACAGTAAATAAATTTGATTGCTAAAGTTTTTATAGGTAGTAAAACGGCATACATCTATGTGGCATATTTTTAAATATTATTAGTTTGAAAATATTATTTTATGGCTATTTCGGCAATATCATGCTTTTGAAATATATGGTATTGCTTGCATGTGTAATTTATTCCTTTATAAATGCTAATTAAGATTCTTTTTTATTAAAATATATAGTTGAATATTTGAGCTGTTTCCTTCTTAAGCTTTAATAAATAAATAAAGCAGACAAAAAAATAATCTGCCAGAACATTTTTCACAATTTTTATGCTCCCAACTGTCCTGGATAAAAACTGAAAACCATAATATTGAAGTTCATAGGAGATGTGGTCTCACACCTACACTATGCGGTCAAGCTGGATTTGCAATGTTTTATGGTCTTAGATTTTACAGCCCTCACACATGATGTGTGATGAGTTTAGCTACTCTTCATCCACATTTGGCATTGCTACAGCTATTCAACTATCATTCAGAAAATAGAATGGCTATTCTTGTACAAAAGTGTTTCATTTTTATTTCATTGGTGTTTAAACATAATGAGCATATAATCATATGCATATTTATTCTTTGCATACTGACTTTGTAAGTATCTTATTTTATAAGGTTTAGTTTTCATTAATATATTTATTTTACTTTAGAAAATTGTTATGGCATCATTTTTGGAAATATTTTATGCCTTTCGTATAAGTCCTTTGACAGATATATTTATTCATTGTGGGATTGTGACCACATTTTTACCCCCTTAAGTTTAAATTATTTTTATTATTTCCTTGACAGTTTCATAAACATCCTTTGATCATATTTATTCTCCATTCCTAACTCTTCCCAGGTACATGCTTCTACCGTTCCCAGGCAACTTTGTGTCCTGTTGGTATTGTTTTCCCACCAACGCCAATTTGTCCCCTCCACATATCCATGGATATATGGTTTCTTTCTGTTGAATAGTCAACTTATGTGGTACTACACCTTGAGAGAAAACTGATATGCCCTCTCTCAGCAGTTATAGATTGCTTTAAATAGCTCCTCAGCTGAGGTAAACACCATGCATAACTCCATTTTCCATGCTGGCACTTGATCTTCTTTGGCTGACACAGATCCTGTGCATGCCCCAATCAGTGTAAGTCTTAGAAGCATCTGCTCTCCTATGCCCAGATACACTGCTTTCTTGTAGCCATCTATCACCTATGGATCTCACATGCTTCCTAATACACCTCACAGTGATTCCTGAGCCATTGGAGAAGGATAATAGTCTTAAATTTAGATGATGCACAAATTAATTTCTGGCTACTTCATATGGGTACACACACACACACACACACACACACACACACACACACACACACCATCTTATTGCTATCACCCACACTATTTTATGTCTACTATCCCATAATACACTCCCTCTTCTTACATGCTTCTGTCCCAAATTTATAATTTTTCCTTTGTTTTCTTAGCCATTTATTTTAACTAGGTTATCTGCATGACTATAGGTTTAAAACTATCTTTTGGAATATGGAGTTTTATTAGTAAGTACACAACTCAAGACAATATCAGCTCCATTCTAGAACTATTAATAGTCCATAACTCACATTGAGGAATCAAGTGTTAGGTCTCATGTACACATCAAATCTCTGATGACTTATGTACAGGTCTACCCTTTTATGGGTCATTGATACCCCCACTGCTGCTGTGAAATCGTGATTTCACTGAATAGACCTTTCTATGAAGAGAAATTTTCACAGATAATCTTATCTTTTGACTCTTACATTATTTCTGGCATCTCTCATTTTCTTTTATTTTTTCTTTTTACTTTTGATACTTTATTTACATTTCAAATGTTTTCTCCTTTCCGAGTCTCCCCTTTGGAAACCTCCTCCCCCTTCGACTCTCCCTGCCTCTATGAGGGTATTCCCCCCCCCCACTCCCGTCTTCGCTCCCTGGCATTTCCCTATACTAGGGCATCTAATATTCTCAGACCCAAGTTCCTCTCCTCCCACTGATGACCAACAAGGCCCTCCTTAGCCACATTCGTGGCCAGCACAATGGGCCCCTCCATATGCATTCTTTGGTTGGTGGTCCAGTCTCTGGGAGCACTGGGGGACCTGACCAGTTGACACTGTTGTTCCTTCCCCATGGGGCTGCAAACTCCCTCAGCTCCTTCAGTCCCTTCTCTAACTCCTGCATCTTGTACCCCAAGCTCAGTCCAACAGTTGCTGTGAATTGAATCATGGGTGTTCTGAGCTTTGGGGCTATTATCTGCTTATCAGTGAGTACATACCATGTTCATTCTTTTATGACTGAGTTACCTCACTCAGGATAATATTTTCAAATTCCTTCCTGCGAATTTTATGAAGTCATTGTTTTTAATAGCTGAATAGTATTCCATTGTGTAAATAAACCACATTTTTTGTATTCATTCCTCTGTTGAGGGACATCTGGGTTGTTTCCAGCTTCTGGCTATTATAAATATGGCTGCTATGAACATAGTGGAGCATGTGTTCTCATTACATGTTGGAGCATCTTCTGTGTATAGTCCCAGGAGTGGTATAGCTGGGTCATCAGGAAGTATTATGTCCAGTTTTCTGAGGGTCTGCCAAAATGATTTCCAGAGTGGTTGTACCAGCTTGCAATCCCACCAGCAATGGAGGAGTGTTCTTTCTCCACATCCTTACCAGCATCTGCTGTCACCTGAGTTTTTGATCTTAGCCATTCTGACTGGTGTGAGGTGAAATCTCAGGGTTGTTTTGATTTACATTTCCCTGATGACAAAGGATGTTGAACATTTCTTTAGGTTCTTCTCAGCCCTTCGTGATTCCTCAGTTGAGAATTCTCTGTTTAGCTCTGTACCCCATTTTTTGATAGGGTTGTTTGGATCTCTGGAGTCTGATTTCTTGAGTTCTTTGTATATATTGGATATTAGCCCTCTATCAGATATAAGATTGGTAAAGATCTTTTCCCAATCTGTTGGTTGCCATTTTGTCTTACTAACAGTGTCCTTTGCTTTACAGAAGCTTTCCAATTTTGAGTTCCCATTTGTCAATTCTTGATCTTATAGCATAAGCCATTGGTGTTCTGTTCAGAAACATGTCCCCTCTGCACGTATGTTCAAGACTTTTCACCAATTTCTCTTCTATTAGATTCAGTATGTCTGGTTTCGTGTGGAGGTCCTTGATCTACTTTGACTTGAGCTTTGTACAGGGAGATAGGAAAGGATCAATTTGCATTCTTCTACATGTTGACCACCAGTTGAACCAGCACTATTTGTTGAAAATGCTGGTTTGGAAAAGGGGAAATATTTGAAATGTAAATAAAGAATGAAAAAAATTAAAAAAACAGAAAGAAAAAAATGCTGTTTTGTTTCCGCTGGATGGTTTTAGCTCCATTGTCAAAGTTCAAGTGACTGTAGGTGTATGAGTTCACTTCTAGGTCTTCAATTCTATTACATTGATCTACCTGCCTGTCACTGTACCAGTACTATGCAGTTTTTATCACTACTGCTCTGTAGTACAGCTTGAGGTCAGGGAGGCTGATTTCCCCCATAAGTTATTTTATTGTTGAGAATGGTTTTTGCTATCCTAGGTTTTTTTTTTCCATATGAATTTGCAAATTGCTCCTTCTAAGTCTATGAAGAATTGAGTTGGAATTTTGATGATGAAGATGATGATGATGATGATGATGATGATGATGATGAAGAATCTGTAGATTGCTTTCGAAAAGATGGCCATTTTTACTATATTAATCCTGCCAACCCATGAGGATAGTAGAACTTTCCATCTTCTGAGGTCTTCTTTGATTTCTTTCTTCAGAGACTTGAAGTTCTTGTCATGCAAATCGTTCACTTGTTTGGTTCGAGTCACATCAAGATACTTTTATATTGTTTGTGACTATTATGAAGGGTGTCATTTCCCAGATTTTTTTCTCAGCCTGTTTATCTTTCGAGTATAGGAAGGCTACTGATTTATTTGAGTTAATGTTATATCTGGCCACTTTGCTGAAGTTGTTTATCAGCTATAGCAGTTCTCTGGTGGAGTTTTTCATGTCACTTATGTATATGATCATATCATCTGCAAATAGTGATATTTTGATTTCTTCCTTTCGAATTTGTATCCCTTTCACCTCCTTTTGTTGTCTAATTGCTCTAGCTAGAACTTCAAGTACCATATTGAATAGATAGGGATAGAGTGGACAGCCTTGTCTTGTTCCTGATTTTAGTGGAAATGCTTCAAGTTTCTCTCCATTTAGTTTGATGTTGGTTACTGGTTTGCTGTATATTGCTTTTACTATGTTTAGGAATAGGCCTTGAATTTCTGACCTTTTCAAGACTTTTATCATGAAGGTATGTTGAATTTTGTCAAATGCTTTTTCAGCATCTAATGAAATGTCCATGTGTTTTTTTTCTTTGAGTTTGCTTATGTAATGGATTACATTGATGGATTTCTGGGTATTGAACCATCCCTGCATCTCTGGGATGAAGCCTAGTTGATAGTGATGAAAGATCATTTTGATGTGTTCTTGGATTTGGTTTGCAAGAATTTTATTGAGTATTTTTGCATTGATATTCATAAGGGAAATTGGTTTGAAGTTTTCTTTATCTGTTGGGTCTTTGTGTAGTTTTGTTATCAGTTAACTGTGGCCTTATAGAATGAATTAGGTAGTGTTCCTTCTGTTTCTATTCTGTGGAATAGATTGAAGAGTATTGGTATTAGGTCTTCTTGGAAACTCCAACAGAATTCTGCATTAAACCCATCTGGTCCTGGCTATTTTTGCTTGGGAGACTTTTAACAAATGCTTGTATTTCTTTAGGAGTTATGTGACTGTTTAGATGGTTTATCTGATCCTGACTTAATTTTGGTGTTTGTTATCTGTCTAGAAAATTGTCCATTTCATCCAGATTTTCCAATTTTGTTGAGTATAGGCTTTTGTAGTAGAATCTGATGATTTTTTTGAATTTCCTCAGAATCTGTTGTTATGTATCACTTTTCATTTCTGATTTTGTTAATTTGGATACTTTCTCTGTGCTCTCTGGTAAGTCTGGTTAAGAGTTTATCTAT
Source organism: Rhynchomys soricoides (assembly GCA_019843965.1). Taxonomy (NCBI): domain Eukaryota; kingdom Metazoa; phylum Chordata; class Mammalia; order Rodentia; family Muridae; genus Rhynchomys; species Rhynchomys soricoides. The sequence continues at coordinate 72,814 of JADRCH010000564.1, read as the reverse complement.
CTTGCTATTTTTCACAAAGAACCAGCTCCTGGTTGTGTTAATTCTTTGTATAGTTCCATTTGTTTCTACTTGGTTAATTTCATCCCTGAGTTTGATTATTTCTTGCCTTCTACTCCTCTTGGGTGTATTAGCTTCTTTTTGTTTTAGAGCTTTCAGGTGTGCTGTTAAGCAGCTAGTGTGTGCTTTCTCCAGTTTCTTTTTGGAGGCACTCAGAGCTATGAATTTTCCTCTTAACACTGCTTTCATTGTGTCCCATAAGTTTGGGTATGTTGTACTTTTATTTTCATTAAATTCTAGGAAGTTTTTAATTTCTTTCTTTATTTCTTCCTTGACCAAGTTATCATTGAGTAGAACATTGTTCAAGTTCCATGTGTATGTGGGATTTCTGTTGTTTTTGTTGCCATTGAAGACCAGCCTTAATCCGTAGTGATCTAATAGGAGGCATGTGATTGTTTCAATCTTTATACGACCTGATATTTGTTTTGTGACTAATTACATGTTCAATTTTGGAGAATGTACCATGAGGTGCTGAGAAGAAGGTATAGTCTTTTGATTTAGGATGAAATGTTCTAGAGATATCTGTTAAATCCATTTGTTCCATAACTTATATTAGTTTCACTGTGTCTCTGTTTAGTTTGTGTTTCCAAGATCTGTCCATTGATGAGAGTGGGGTGTTGAAGTCTCCCACTATTATTGTGTGAGGTGCAATGTATGCTTTGAGATTTACTAAAGTTTCTTTTATGAATGTGGGAGCCCTTGTGTTTGGAGCATAGATGTTCAGAATTGAGATTTCTTCTTGGTAGGTTTTTCCTTTAATGAGGATGAAGTATCCTTCCTTATCTTATTGATGACTTTTGGTTGAAAGTTGATTTTATCCAATATTAGAATGGCTACTCCTGCCTGTTTCTTGGGACCATTTGCCTGGAAAATTGTTTTCCAGCCCTGTACTCTGAGGTAGTGTTTGTCTTTAACATGGAGGTACATTTTTTTTTATACAGCAAAATGCTGTGTACTGTTTATATATCCAGTCTGTAAGTCTATATCTTTTTATTGGGGAATTGAGTCCATTGATGTTAAGAGATATTAAGGAATAGTAATTGTTGCTTCCTGTTATTTTAGATGTTATTTTTATGATTGTGTGGCTATCTTCTTTTGGGTTTGTTGAATGATTACTTTCTTGCTTTTTCTAGGCTGTAGTTTCCCTCTATGTGTTGGCGTTTTCCATCTATTTTCCTTTGTAGGGCTGGGTTTGTGGAAAGATATTATGTAAATTTGGTTTTGTCATGGAATAGCTTGGTTTCACCATCTATGGTCATTGAGAGTTTTGTGGGGTATAGCAGCCTGGGCTGGCACTTGTGTTCTCTTAGGGTCTGTATGAGATCTGTCCAGGATCGTCTAGCTTTGATAGTCTCTGGTGGGAAGTCTGTTATAATTCTGATAGGTCTGCCTTTATATGTTATTTAACCTTCCCTTACTGCATTTAATATTCTTTCCTTGTTTTGTGCATTTGGCATTTTGACTATTATGTAACGGGAGATATTTCTTTTCTGGTCCAATCTATTTTGAGTTCTGTAGGCTTCTTGAAAGTTTATGTTCATCTCTTAATTTAGTTTAGGAAAATTTTCTTCTATGATTTTGTTGAAGATATTTACTGGCCCTTTAAATTGGGAATCTTCTCTCTCTTCTATTCCTATTATCCTTAGGTTTGGTCTTCTTATTGTGTCCTGGATTTCCTGGATGTTTTAGTGGTTAGAAGCTTTTTGCATTTTGCATTTTCTTTGACTGTTGTGTCAATGTTTTCTATGGTACCTTCTGCACCCGAGATTCTTTCTTCTATCTCTTATATTCTCTTGGTGATGCTTGCATCTATGACTCCTGATCTCTTTCCTAAGGTTTCTATCTCCAGGGTTGTCTCTCTTTTTGATTTCTTTATTGTTTCTATTTCCATTTTTATATCCTGGATGGTTTTGTTCATTTCCTTTACCTGTTTGACTGTGTTTTCCTGTATTTCCTCTTTAAGGGCTTCTAGCGGTTTACCTGTATTCTATTGTATTTTTTTTAAGGGAGTTATTTATTTCCTTCTTAAAGTTTTCTATCATCATCATGAGAAGTGATTTTAAATCTGAAACTTCCTTTTCTGATTTGTTGTGGTATCCAGGGCTCACTGTGGTGGGAGAACTGGGTTCTGATGATGCCCAGTTGCCTTGGTTTCTGTTCCTTATATTCTTGCCCTTCTCTTTCACCATCTGGTTATCTCTGGTGTTAGCTGGTTTTGTTCTCTCAGACTGTGACTTGTCCTTCTTGCAAGCCTTTTCATCAGTACTCCTTGGAGACCAGCTCTCTCTGAGAGGAATTTGGGTTTGGAGAGCTGTGGTACAGGGTCAGCTCTGGGGTGCAGACTGAAACAGAATCCTGTCCCTAGCTGTTCCTTGGATCCTGTGTCCTGATGGCTCTGCAAGGGTCCTTCTTGATTGAGGAATTTGAACAGAAGTGTTGGTCTTCCTGTGCTCGAAGGTGTGTCTGCACTCCTGGGAAACCAGCTCTCTCCTGGCACTGAGTATGGAGCCCTGTGTCTTGGGATCAGCTCACCAGCCTCAGAAGGAAACCAGAAGGCCACTTCTCAGTCCTGTGTCCAGAGGGTTCTTGTTGGGTCTCTCTGAGCAGAGGTGCTGGCCTTACCACTGATCACAAGCTTGTCCACACTCCTGGGAGGGTAGCTCTTTCCCTGTGTTATTTGGATATGGAGCCGTGTGGCACAGACCCCAGGTGTAAACCAGAAGGCTCTTGTCCCAGGTTGTTCCTCTGTTCCAGTGTCCTGCAGATTCTGGGTGGGTCCCGCTGAGCAGTGTCACCTGTCTTACCTCCACTTATGGGCTTGTCCACAGTCCTGGGATGCTAGCTTTCTCCCTGTGCTATTTGGTTATGGAGCTCTGTAGCACAGACTGGGGTCCCAGGCCGCAGAAGGAAACTGGAAGGCTCCTCTCCCAGGCTGCTTGTAGGTTCCTGTGTCCTGGACATTCTGGGCAGGTCCCTCTGAGCACAGGTGCTGGTCTTACCCTCCTCCGTACCCCCACTCCGATCACAGGCTTGTCCACACTCTTGGGAGGGTAGCTCTTTCCCTGTGCTATTTGAGTATGGGGATGCGTGGCACAGACTACAGGTGTAAACCAGAAGGCTTGCCTCTCTCAATTTATGATTAGAATCATTTTACGTTTTGTCTTTTTTATTTGTATGTGAGATTTTAAGAAATTTTAAGGTGGAATCTTCCAGGGCTGTCAATAATTTACTCCATGTTGTCTTTAAGAATTTCTACTTATATCTGTGAGCTTTCTTGAGATTCAAGTTATTATCTATGCAAGACATAAATGTTTACATTTTAAAAACATTTTGAATGTTTGACCATTTAATGACAAAACTGTAATCCAGTTAGAAATTTACTTTGTGTACATAGTAATTAATTTGTTTACAGTTCAGTAGGATAGAAGATATGATATTTTGCCTTCAATTTAGATGTTTTTGCATTGCATTCTTATTAGGTTTCAACACATAAATGGGGAAAGTAATAACTGATCTGAGCCTGTTTCTCTAATTGCTTTGTGTAGAAATAGCCAATTATTCATTTGACAGAATGTCAGTATGAACCAACTACACAGAAATTATATTGCAGATTTTGTGAGCAATAGATTCCCAGTAATACTTATTTCCTTACATAGCCAGTAACAAAAAATACATTATACTACTCAAGGGTGTTTTTAGTGATGGTAGTGAATATGAACACTTCTTGTTTTGGGCCTCACTCACTATTTAACCATTAATGACCCTGTTTGTATTAAGAACTGGTTCCCAAACCAAAACCACACCCTAGTAGCACCAAGTGTGCAGTATTTAATGCTAGTAGCACCATGGGTCCAGAACCAAATTCATTGGTTATTATAGATGTCAATTAATTTTCACATTTGGAAATTTCAAGACTTACTTTATTATCCTGAGAGAACCTCACAGAGAATGCACAGAAAGGAAGCCTGGACAATCAGCTGTCTCCAGTAGCCTCTGCTTATCTGTAATTTCCATGGTTTTAGTTACTCACAGTCAAGTATGGCTTGAAAAATTTATACAGAAATTTCTAGAAGCCAACAACTCATGCATTTCAAATAACATTTGCTATATTATCATCCGATAATTCTGTTCTATTATTAGCTTTATTGTCGATATCTTATGTCCATCTTTAAGTTTCATTTCATATCTATCTATCTATCTATCTATCTATCTATCTATCTATCTATCTAT
>JADRCH010000564.1:28933-68517 GCA_019843965.1 Rhynchomys soricoides | reverse complement strand
TATCTATCTATCTATCTATCTATCTATCTATCTATCTATCTATCTATCTATGGAAATGGGGTATGATTTGGACCTATCTACTAACTATCCAAGAACAGATGTTTATCATCCTCTGTTCCCTCAGTAAGCAGAAGTCCTTCCATATGGTCGATTACTTTTTAAGGTGTCAGGGGTTGAATTTGCCCAAATATTTTTGTGTGAAATCTTCCAGAATCAAATTATTTCTGTCTCCCTCCTTCAGATTTTGTTTTCGCTGTATATTATTAGCTCATGGTATTTTTGTAGCTGTGTACTGATTATATGTAAAATATAACAATTGAACTTGATAGCACCTGCTATTGCAGCAAGCTCTAATATACTTTATTAGTCATCAAGAAAAGAATTAGAAAAAAAGGAAAGTGTCCAAAACAAGAGCTTCGTGGGGCTGGAGAGATGGCTCAGAAGTTAAGAGCACTGACTGCTCTTCCAGAGGTCCTGAGTTCAATTTCCAGCAACCACATGGTGGCTCACAACCATCTGTAATGGGATCCGATGCCCTCTTCTGGTGTGTCTGAAGACAGCAACAGTGTACTCACATACATAAAATAAATAAATTTAAAAAAAAAAAGAAAAGAAAAAACAAACAAAAAACAAAACAAACAACAACAACAACAAAAACCCAACAAAAAACAAGAGCTTCATAGATTCCTGGGAGAAATGATATTTTGGATAGTCATTCACTTTTTCTGGAGAGCTTGATTCCTCAAGACTGTATGTCACTTATCCTCACTGATACCCACTCTAAGTGTCACCTTAGAAATATTGCTTTGAACATACAAAAATTTTAAGAACCCAAACTTAGAATATTAATTTTTTAAGACTACCTTTAAAATGAATAATAAAGAATAAATTTTATTTATCCACTTATGGCAATTTCATAAGGAGCACAGTTGTTTTAAGGAAAGACATAATTTATGTAGGGACCTTGTGTGCATGGAAACTAATAACAAAGTTACTCTAACAGGCTTATTGTTTTACTCCTTCAGGATCTGAATGGAGGACGTGGCAGCAGGAAACCACTGTACAGTGACTGAGTTCTTCCTGGCTGGGCTCTCAGAGAAGCCAGAACTCCAGCTGCCGCTCTTTCTCCTCTTCATAGGAATTTATCTGATCACGGTAGCAGGGAACTTGGGTATGATCATACTGATTGGTCTCAGTTCCCACCTGCACACACCCATGTACTATTTTCTCAGCAGTCTGTCCTTCATTGACTTTTGTCAGTCCACAGTTGTTACCCCTAAAATGCTGGTGAGCTTTGTGACAGAGAAGAATCTCATCTCCTACCCTGAATGCATGACTCAGCTCTACTTCTTCCTCATTTTTGCAATTGCAGAGTGCTACATACTAGCTGCAATGGCATATGACCGCTATGTTGCCATATGTAACCCCTTGCTTTACAAAGTAATCATGTCTTATCAAATTTACGTTTCCCTAATTTCAGGAGTGTACATTATTGGTGTGATCTGTGCATCAGCTCACACAGGCTTCATGATTAGAATTCGATTCTGCAAATTAGATGTGATCAACCACTATTTCTGTGATCTTCTTCCCCTTTTGAAGCTTGCATGCTCTAATACCTATATCAATGAAATGCTGATACTGTTTTTTGGTACACTGAACATCTTTGTCCCAATCCTAACCATTATTACTTCCTACATCTTCATCATAGCCAGCATCCTCCGCATTCGCTCCACAGAAGGCAGGTCCAAAGCTTTCAGTACCTGCAGTTCCCACATCTTGGCTGTTGCTATCTTCTTTGGATCTTTAGCATTCATGTACCTTCAGCCATCATCAGTCAGCTCCATGGACCAAGGAAAAGTGTCTTCTGTGTTTTATACCATTGTTGTGCCCATGCTGAACCCCTTGATCTATAGTCTGAGGAATAAAGATGTCACTGTTGCCTTGAGAAAATTAATTGAAAGAAAAACATTTATGTAGTTAGAGATAGTGTCAGGATTATTTATTAGACAAGATTTTTCATAAACACAAAGCTTGAATTGATATTATTCATTTTAATCTACGTGTTAATTTTATTTCTCATATTCTAGGACACTTGCATAATTTTTACTATTATAAATTTCAAATTCAATTTTCTATACATGTATTATTTCATATTGTTTCACAGAGTCAACAATATTTAAGTTAACATTGTAGTAAGTACAACATTGTAAATATAACATAGAAAAGATAACATTGTTCTATATACCTGTGTTCAATAGCCCATCATATTGGGTATATATATATATTTATATATTTTCATATTTTATGAACCTTCATTTAAAAATAAACTTAATTGTAACAAAATGATACTTTCTGAATTATTTTAATTCATTTTTGAGAATGTAATATTTAAGACCTGTAATTACACCATTCCTCCCATCTCCCTTCAACCATTCCCATGTTTCCTCTGTTTTTTTGTTCAATTTAATTGCCTCTCTATCTCTCTCTGTCTCTCTGTCTCTCTGTCTGTCTGTCTATCTGTCTGCCTGTCTTACTCTACAAAATAGGGGGCTGATCCATAGCAGATCTGTTATTACTAATCTTTAATCGCCTACAGCTCTTCATCTAAGGGTGGGATCCCCTGAAATTTACCCTGTCTACATTGGTATGCTAACTGCTATCAATGTTCATTCTTGTTTCAGGAACTACATTGTTGAAATTTCATCATGTTCCTTACCTGGCATATGTAGATGACACAAGATCACTGCAGACTTCCTTGTCCTCTTGCTTTTAGAACGTTCGTACATCTTCTTCCAAAATGTTCCTGGAGCCTGAGGTGGAGTGATTGTATTGTAGATGGAGAGAGTGTGGCTCTTCATTCCACCATCAGTTGTTCAGTAGGGTTATGTGTGTGTGTGTGTGTGTGTGTGTGTGTGTGTGTGATTTTAGGTTCACCTAAGTTAATGTAATCCCCTATGGCTTTTTCAAATGTACTTAATCGTATTTCTCTTCTCTGCTTCTCTCTCTTTGTTGATTTCCTTTCCCCTTCTCCAATGAAAGCACCTCCAGTTTTCCTTCCCCCTTCATCACACCTGCTATTCCCCTCTATAGAGTAGATGCCGAACCCCATCCTCAATTTTATTTTTCTTGTTTCTGCAGTAACTCTAGCTTATATACTCACACCCAAAGGTTTGGATCTAGGTTTCACCAGTAAGGAAGAGGCTGTGGTGTTTTTCTTCCTGGCTCTTAGATGCCTCAGTAAATATTGTCTAGTTTAATTTATTTACATGAATATTTCAAGATTTTATTCTATTTTCAGCTAAATAGAATACCATGGTATATATGAAGGATGTTTTCCTTGTTAATTTATCAGCTGAGGATCATTTAGGCTGTTTCCATTTCCTAGCTGTGGTGAATATTTTACAATGAACAAGGGTGAAAAATAATCTGTAGTACAGAATGTCAATTCCTTCGGTTATAGGCCAAGAAGTAGTATTGCAGGGTCATATGGTAGATAATTTATTTGTTTAGATTTCACCACTTCCCAAGTGGCTGCACCAATTTCAGTCCCATCAATTTGCAATCCCACATATGTGGCAGAGGAGGGTCTTGTTAGCCATCGGAGGAGGAGAGGCCTTTGGGCCAGAGAATGTTAGATCCCCCAGTAGAGGAGAAAGCCAAGGAGGGAAGGCAGAGTGGGTGGGTGGGTGGGTGGGAGAATACCCCCATAGTGGCAGGGGAGGGGGGAGGAAATGGGGAGGTTCCAAAGGGGAGATCTGGAAAGGGGGAAGTATTTGAAATCTAAATAAAGTAGGAAAAATAAAAAAACTAAAATTAAAAAAAAAAAAAGAAAGAAAAAGAGTAACAAGGATTACCCTTTCCTGCATCCTTCTCTGGTTTATTGTTTTTTTGTTGCTGTTTTTTATTCTGACTGGGGTGAGTTGAAATCCCAAATTGTGCATTTGTTTTGGTTGTTTGCTCATTTGTTTCTGTTTCTAATATGATGACTTCATCAAGCTGGGATGTTCCTAATCACATTCAAGAGAAGATTGGTATTCTTGTTCCTCAGTTCAACCTTTCAAGAAACATGCTCATAGACACTGCAAAAAGTGTATTTCCATTGTGATTCTGAATATAGTAGGTGGTAGTAAATATCACTCATCACAAAGATAGTGGAAGGAAAAATATTGAGTATTCCATTGAGAATTGTATTACAAGGCATTTGTTTTACATTCACTTGATTTCAGCTTGTCTCTGTCCTTATATTTTGTGAGAGATTCTTCTTCCAGCTAATATAATACGTTAAAACCTACTTTTTCATGGTGCAGTAAAGAACAATTTTGGTGATGTAAAACAGTCTGTATCCCAAGGTAGAATGCTTTGAATGGTTTATGTTGGTGTAATTCTAATCCTAATACTCAAGAATACCAAGTAACCTTTGATTATAATGATATATAATAGGTAAAAATATTCTTTATGGTATTATTATCTTTTGAAGCACTTATAAATACATCACAACTAGTAAAAAGTATTTAGAAGAGTAAACAGGTCCCACTCTTTTCATTGATAATGATAACCAGACAAAGAGACCATGAAAATATTAACATAAACAGATTGATTCTAAAATAGGGAATTGAAACACTAAAATGACATAGAAAAACAATGCTAAGGAAGAAGCAGCATCATGAAGAAGACAGAAACTAGCATAGGAGTTGTCAAATACTATTACAGAAGAAAGCAGTTCATCAAAATTTGATAATTGAATATATAAAGTAGATATTTTCATAAGATCTCTGACCTGTCTAGAAATAGGTGCTTGATTTAATTACGGTGCAAGATATGAGTTTCATCTTGTGCAGCAGGCCTTAAATCCAAACAGAAGGTGGTTTGATTTCCCGATATATTTTCGTGTCACTGTTATACCAGTGGGCATATTATTCTAGTCTAGTTATTACTATTGTTACTATATCTTAAAGGGTTCACAAAAAGGAACATGTGGCAGCATGCACAAGCTGGAATGACTCTTGTGCAAATCTCAACATGGAGATAAAAAGTGATCATGAAGTTATGCCTATACCTAAGTAGCTATTGATATTGAGTAGCTTGTGGGAGACTGACAGTCACATTTCTTTAAGAGTATAGCCCCTCATAAGTCAAACATGTTCCAGTTGAACACACAGCCACACAGCCAAGAAGATATGGTCCAGGAAAATTGGACTTGATAGGAGGGGACAAAAAAGAAGGTACAAAGTTGTGTAAGTAGGAAAATGGGTAGACCTGGAAAGAGTGAATGAAGGATGTGAATATTATCAAAAACATATTGTACACAATTCTCAAAAAATATAATGAAATATTTAAGGCTTCAAAAATACAAATAAGTGTGAAAGAAAGATATTCTTTCAATTTTTACTAACTTGGATGTGAATAAAAAGTGCTTTTATATAATCTTGAGGTAAATTTTTCAAAGTAAAATAATTTTGTGACTCACACTATCTAAGTACATTTGGTAGATGTTGACAGAGGTCAAAAAGTCCAAATCCTATTGTACTCCTTTCCCTTCCTTTCATCCCTCCAAAGCTTCCATACACCTGTCCTTCCTCTTTGTCAAAGCTACGACCTCTTTATTTTTCAATAATTGTTCTTACCTGCATATAGGTATTTGTTATTTCTTATAATTCCCTAAAAATGCTCCATTGACAGCCCTACCATCACAATTATAGACCGGATCATAGACCAGCATCATAATGGTGGTGTTCCTCCAGGAATTTTCCAAACACCATATCTATCCAGATGTGGTTTTAGCCTTACGTTCTGCAGGGCAGGCAGTCCTCCTTTGTCTTTCAATGCTGATGACCTATAAAAAATAGTATGCTGAACACTTAAATGTGCTTTTAGTTAATTTGTTTTGTTTTGCTTTGTTTTTTGATATAGAGCTGTGTGTGTGTGTGGGGGGGAAGGGTAGCTCTGGCTTTCCTGGAACTCACTGAGTTGACGAGGCTGGCCTTGAACTCAGAGAAATCCATCTGCCTCTGCTTTCCAAGCCCTGGGATTAAAGGTGTGTGACATCATTACCTGGCTTTAAATATGTTTTAATATCAGTTCATATTTTTAATATTTTAAGAAAATTTCTTTGAATCACTACCGTTCATACTATTTCTGACAATGACATACTAATTTCTCCTTTCCCTTCCTTACCTCCAAACCCTGTCACATACCTCTTCCTTCTCTCCTTCAAATTCATGAACTATATTTCATTAATTGTAATTGCACGCATGACTGTCTTCTGAGATCCTCCACTCAGCATCTGAATAAAACAGATGCAGAGACCCAGAGCCAAATATTGGACAGAACTTGGGGGACTCTTATTGAAGAGTTCTTGGAATGATTGAGGGCTCTGGATGGGGATAGGAACTGCACAAGAAGACCAACATAGTCAATCAACCTGGGCCCTTGTGTACTGTTAGAGGCTGAACCACCAACCTAGGAGCACACACGGGCTGGACCTAATACCCCATACTCACATGTAGCAGATATGCAGCTCTATCTTCATTCTGGTGCCTAAGCAACATGAGCAGGGGCTGTCCCTAAAGCTATTGCCCCTCTGTGGAATCTCTTCCCCTGGCTGGGCTGCCTTGTCTGGCCCCAGTGGGAGAGGATGTACCTAGTACTGCAGAGCCTTGATGGCAGAATACCCATGGGGACCTCCACCCTCTCAGTGGAGAAGGGGCTGTGGTTAGGGAGAGGGACTCTGTGTAGAGCACACTGGTGGGAGAGGCAGCAACTGGGATTTAAAGTGAATAAATAAATAATTAATTAATGGAAAAAATAAAATAAGTATTGAGATCGTCTCTGAGTTCCTGTAACTGTTAGAGTCCTTGATAGTCGCCTATACCATTCAACTATCCCATGCAATAAATTATTTATTAAAATTACCTTACACTCCTGATCACATTCTTTTATTCTGCTAGATAAGTAAATATGGCGTGGCACAAAAATTCTATATGTATATGATTGCTAAAAGTATTTACTGTGTTTGTTTATTTTAAATTCATCTTCTTAGATTCTTAGAAATTACTTAGAGAAACCATATTATTTTGTACATATAAAGAGTTACAAAGCAGGCATAAAGTCTGGGAACAGCTATCTGAAGGGGGTTAGAGTAACAAATTGTGATAGAATTTTTATGTACTTTTTTGGCGTTTCAATTTTAAAGAATACATGTATACAATTATAGCTGATGTATTAAACATTCTCCTTTCTCAAATGTACAATTCATTGATTTTTAGTGGACCTACAATTTCATCTGTCATCCCTTATTGTAGTTCTAGAAATTATACATCACCATATCCAGAGAAGCCCTGGACCCATGACCAGTGACACACTAGGACTTTAATTTCCTTAGCAATTGCTGGGTACTAGTTGTTTTCTGTTTCTATGGATTTGCTCAATAGATGTGATTCATATTAATGAAGCCTAGAGAGTGTGTCCACTGTAATTTGTTTTCTCTGTTTGGCGTGCACAATGTCTTTTCAGGCAATGGCATAAATCTGGTCTTCCTTACTCACTATAGCATAACATCCGTCCCAGGGATATGTGAAGTAGAGCTTTGTCTGTACCATTGCATGGACAGCCAGTGGATTTTGTTTTTGTTTTTGTTTTTCTGTTTTTTCATTTTTTTGGTTTGTTTGCTTGTTGGTAACTATTCCAAGTATTTATGCTTTGATCATTCCTTACAAGGTGTACGTGTGTCTATATACTTTTCATTCTTGTTAATATGTACCTAGCATTGAATGCTCTAGTTGTATAGTAAATCTGTTTCATATTTTACAGAACATTCATGCAATTTTTCTCAAACATTGTTTAATATAAAATATTAAAGAATATTCAATGTCCTTTAATATTTTATATTAAATAATGTTTAATATAAAACATTATACCCTGCCACACCTGAAACATCTACAATACTCATGGATCAGAGAATATTTAGGAAGGATGGAAACAAAGATTGTAAAACCAAGAGGACCAGGTTGTTGTCTATAAAATAATATCTTCCTTATTCAATTGGGGAAAATAAATGAAGACTCAGAACAATCTAATATGTGTTTATAATTTTTGTATCATGTGCTATTTACTACTAAATATGAATATATATAAATATATAAATAAAATATATAAATATTTTAATATTCATATAAAATATGAATGAGATAACTAAAGTAACCAGTTTTTAATTTATGATTTGTTACATGATACAGTTACAAATTATAGGTGAAAACAGAGAACAGCATCGCATAGTTATATGAATTCTAAAATTATCTAATTTTTATATGTAAGTTATTAATGTGTTATATTTTAGTTCTGTATGTGTAATTTTGCCTGCAGAATAGCAATGTATCAATAATTTGGGTAGTACAAAATAAGAAATTGGTATGACATTTATTAGAAATAGTGTTTTTATGTTCTGATAATGATTCATAACGATCTTGTTAGACTCTTAAGATGGACCAATATCAAAACAAATTTAAAGTGTTAAGCACATAGGATAGAAAAATAAGGAATACATATAATCTGCTCTTCAGAATTCTACAGTCTAGAAGGACATAGTAGACAAACAATTTTGGTATTTATAAATATCCTGAAGACCACAGCTACTATGATGCCCTTTCTGACTGAGGGGACGATATCAACAAAGGTATTTTAGAGGATCACAAGAAATAAAACTTCCTTTCTTTTGTTCCCCCTTTTTTGCTCCTCTTTATTTCCTGTAAGTCTACACTCTTTTCTCAAGTAGACAGCATACTGAATGTCTTTTACTTGCCTTTCCCTATTAACTTCTTACCTTGCCTGTTCTTGAAGGCAGGAAGGAGTGAATATCTCTTACTCCTCTTGGTATGCTATCAGTTTCTTTAGTAAGACTCAGTGGCTCTTGATGGCATCTGCCTTAACTGGTACCCTGTTCTCCACCTCTTCCTAGGTTTTCCTTCTTAGTTTTCCTTGCCACTTTTTCTGCATTGTTTAAAATATATAAGTTATTGTAACTTTGGTGGGGAGAAAGCTTCTTTTATTAAATTCTTGGGTAAAATTTATCTAGTAAAATGATTTTGCTCTCTCATACTATCTAAGCACATTTGATACGTGTCAATGAGAATTACAAAGTTCAAATCTTTTAGTAGTTTACACTGATTTTTAATTTTTTTGAAGAAAAAATTTTTAGAAAATCCATTTTGTGTGTAATTTTTAGGTTTCTAGAATATTGTAATGCTTCTAACATAAATTTATGATATCAATTGTTTAAAAAGAACTAAGAATCCCATGACCAGACTACCTTACACATTTGAGAACCACTGGGGAATATATATATATTAGTTCTGATTGTTGATTTCTCCAGAGATGAACCCTTAAGTGATGAGATAACTCCTATTATTCTTATTATAACCAATCTCTTGTTTCTGTGCCTAACATATAAAACGTTCATATTAACCAACTCTATAGAATAACACATGATTTTGAGAACAAACTTTAAGGAATAGTGGCTCAACAGATAATTTAGTATAATATGCCCCTCACATGTTCAAGGCCATTTTCTCTTCTAGGGTAAAGGAGAAGAAAGCAACTAACGTTGGGCTGTTTGTGAAGGAGAGGTATGTTCAGACACAAGTCCTTAGCTCATAAAATCTTAGTCTTTCCTACTCCTTTCTATACTCCCTTGTTAATAGACATATGTGACATTTTTTATCTCTCAAGACCTATTTTCATTCTACAATCTTCACATCCTTCTTAAAATACCATTGATAATATAGTTAATATTTGTTCCAACTTAAAATTGTTTTGGGGAATTTCATACATGAATACTCTGTATTTACACCATTTCAAACACTCCATCTCTCCTCTATAACTTCTCCAAATCTCCTAACTTCTATCAACTTATTGACTTCTTGAATTATTGTTACATACACCTCCATTCAGTGTTGCTCATATGTGTGTTTGTTTAGGGATAACCAGTTGGAATTGGATAGCTGTCATTATTTAAGTGAGAATAACCCCCATAGATTCATATATTACAATATCTGGATACCAGTTGGCAGACTACTTGTAAGGATTAGGACTTGTGACCTTTTATGGAACAAGTGTAGCATTGTTGGTGGAGGTTTGTCACTGGGGATGGACTTTGAGGCTTCCAAAACACATGCCAGCCATAGTCTCAACTGCTTTTAACCCTATTGCAGATCAGGCTGTAGGCTTCAGCTACTGCCCCAAAGATATGCTAGCCTGGTTGACTGTATACCTGCTTGCTGCCACACTCCCCATCAAAAATTAGCACTGACGAAGCATCTGTAATCAAGCCCCCAACTAAATGCTTGCTTTTGTACCTCAAATTGGCTATGGTGTTTCTTCACAGCAGTATACCAAAAAATTGCCTGTAGCTCTTCTTCTATGGGTGTAGTCTTGTCATTTCCCCATTACTTTGTTGTCATCTCTATTAAGTCCAGTTAAAAACTAGACTGTTTGATTTCTACAGCTCCCCTAAGCATTCTCCCAGTTCTTACTATAAAAAATCACAACAAACACTTCTGTGAATGCTGATTTAAATTCAGGCAGTATGAAGGTTTTACGGTTATTTTGTTAGTTAACTTAGCTTGTTGAATACTTTTTAATTCACGTGTTTAAACATGTTGTTAATTACTACAAATGTAACTTAATGTGGAACAAATAGTAAATATAAAGCTAAGTAACTACTGACTCTAAACATAGGAAGCATAAAATGAACATAAAATATACTAAATCCTCTGTGTATATATTATGACTTTCAGTTTAGTGTTGTATAGCATTCTTAAATGTGATCCTGATTCTTTCTTCTCTTGGATCTTTTTTTTTTTCCTCTGTTGTTTTGTCTTATGCAACATCAGTATTGTACTTTTTGTTTTACCTTCTCTGTTTTATTTTAAAATATAAAATGAATGAAACCTGGTCAGTATGGTAAAGTTTAACTGAACTGTCACTTATTTTTGCTGGGAGAGGGAAAAACATTTTTCTCCAATAGAGTGACACTGAGTATATAAACTACTCAGGACAGGCCTCATGATCAGCAGTAATTGACCAATATATATGAACTTCACCATGGGTGTGTGTATGTGTGTGTGTGTGTGTGTGTGTGTGTGTGTGTGTGTGTGTGTGTGTTTGTGTGTGGTATTGCTTTTATTTGGTTATAGTATGGTAGCATAGCATAGTATGGTTATAGTATTGGGGGGGTATGCTTTTCTTTTCTTTTCCTTTCTTTTTTTGATTTTGGGGGACTTTGTAGTTGTATTGGGTATTTTTGGTCTATTTTGAAAGAACTTAGGTTGGGTGAGTAAGGAGGGGGAGAGCATCTCAAATGATTTGGGAGAGGAGAGAAATATACTCAGATACTTTTAAATTTAAAAATTGTTTAAAATAATGAAAATAGCTTAATTTTTACTTGAGTTTATAAATGGCACTTATTTCCAAGACTAATATTGCTTTTTATTGTATTGTTTTTTAGATTTTACAAAAATAATAATTTATTTTAAAAATTATTGAATAAAATATAAATCTTACTTTTTAAAGTAGAAAAGCAAAATTTATGTTTAATAAGTTAAAGAGATAAGAGTAAAACTTAAAGAAAATTACAACTCATAACTATGACAATTTAATGTACTTTTCTGAACAGTCATGTCATGTGATACTTGAGACAAAAAGAAAGGAAGTTTTAATTCTTATGATCCTCTAAAATACCTTCGTTGATATCATCCCCTCAGTCAGGAAGAGAATCTTAGTGGCTGTGGTCTTCAGTACATTTATAGATACCAAACTTGTTTTCCTTCCTATGCCCTTCTAGACTGTAGAATTCTGAAGAGCAGATTATATGTATTTCTTATTTTTCTCTCCTATATGCTTAACTCTTTAAATTCAAGGCTATACTTTGTGGGAGACAGGCAACCACAACTGCTGAATCAAATAAAAACAAGGGTCAAAAAAGAACTCCACAATATCTCTTAGATTTGTTGATGATTTCTTCACATGTAAACATCTATACTGTGGTTTCTGTGTTCTTACATTACCTAGATATGCTGCTAAGTATATTTAATAGTTCTCCTTAACCAATTTTGGATTTTCTATATGCTCAACTGTATTTATGTACTAGTATAGGTTTTAGGTTCTTGATTTCTACTCTACTGGCTTTTTTGTTCACTTTTGTGTATGTGTCTAATTTCCCCAGACAGTATCTAGAATTAAAGGGAAGAGGTAGTCAATTCTCCTGTTCACTAATTTAGTGTAAAATCTTCAATTCTTCACTATCAACTGTAATTAGGCTATGAATCTCTTGTGGATTTTTTAGCTTATCACATGCAAAATAATTTATACTAAAAATGACATATTATAAATAAGTCATGAGTAATTATTGAATCACTCAATTAAAGGAGCTAGAATGGTTTGAATTGAACTGAAACATGGTAGGAAATGGGTATCAATAAAAAACTCTTACATTAAGTTCACAAGTATGTAACATATGTATGATTATATTTGCATGTCTCCTTTCTTCAGGACTGCAAAATCTCTGACTGCTCAAATCCAAAAGAGGATGGCAGATGATTGAAGATATCTGAAAATATTTGAATTGTGTTTCAAAATTCACCAAGTTATAGGAGAATAGATACTCAAAATTTTTCTTCTTTCTATCTATCTATCATCTATCTATCTATCATCTATCTATCTATCTATCTATCCATCCTATATCTATATCTATACCTATATCTATATCTATCTATATCTAATCTATTTACATATATTTTCCAGAAGACCATGGAAGTAGTAAATCATACCTCAGTGACTGAGTTCATCCTTGCTGGCTTAACAGATAATCCAGAGCTCCAATTGCCTCTATTCCTTATCTTCCTAGCAGTCTATTTGTTTACAGTTGTTGGAAATCTGGGCATGATTATCTTGATTCTGTTCAGTCCTCAACTGCATACACCTATGTATTATTTACTCAGCAGTCTATCCTTTATTGACTGCTGTCAGTCCACTGTCATTACTCCCAAAATGCTGCTGAACTTTGTGACAGAGAAGAATGTCATCCTGTACCCAGAATGCATAGCTCAGTTCTATATCTTCTGTGTTTTTGTTGTTGCAGAATGTCACATGTTGGCTGCAATGGCATATGACCGCTATGTGGCTATATCTAAGCCTTTGCTTTATAATGTAACCATGTCCTATCAAGTCTGTTTGTTGATGGTAGCTGTGGTATATGGTGTTGGCTTACTCAGTGCTACAGCTCACACTGTCTTCCTGCTAAGAGTGCTTTTCTGTAAGTCAGATATAATAAACCATTACTTCTGTGATCTTTTCCCACTACTGGAGCTCTCTTGCTCTAGTACATTTATCAACGAAATAGTAGCACTGTCCTTCTGTGCATTTAATATTATCGTACCAGCAATGACTATCGGTAGCTCTTACATCTTCATCATTGTCAGCATCCTGCGCATTAAATCCTCTAGGGGCAGAGTCAAGACCTTCAGCACCTGCAGCTCCCACATCTTGGCTGTTGCTATTTTCTTTGGTTCTACAGCATTCATGTATCTACAGCCATCTTCAGTCAGCTCCATGGACCAAGGGAAAGTGTCATCTGTGTTTTATACCATTTTTGTGCCTATGTTAAATCCCATGATATACAGCCTGAGAAATAAAGATGTCAAAGTTGCCCTAAAAAAGTTACTACAAAAGATTTTTCCTCAAAACAAAAGATAGATTTTCTTAGCAGTTACTATGCAGGAGGATATAATCTATAAGCAGCATTTGATAATGAATGCTAAATATGAGATTATTAGTCGTATATTTTTATTTGTAAAAAATATACCAAAGTAGAAGAGGATTTTGAGATTAATATTCATGGAGAAATGTTATTCTCTGGTAATACCTGTGTTCATTCACAGATAGCCATCTATTTCTCCTCCTGGAGATACTTCAAATTCCTTTGTTAGGTTGGTTATATTTACATATATGAATACTGCTTTATTAGTCAAGCCTCACAATATTAAGTTTGGAATAAATTTTCTTCTCTATCCTTCGGTTGTCTCAATGATTGTAGATGTCTTTTTTGGTTAATTTACCCAATATTTTAAAATTTTTTCTTTCTTGTGTAAGTTAAGCAATTGAAATAAACAATGCATAACTCTGATTTTCATAACAGTATTTAGAACTACAAATAGTGTCAATGGAAGCAAAGGACAGATTCTATTTCAGTCCTACACACAAGGTGATAACACTAACTTAATGCACAATGGCAGTGATAAAGAGGAATGGGTGTATTTTGCACTATCATGGCTATCTGTTCAACATTCTTATCGCTGCTGTTTGATTGCTACTCACTTATTACTCATACTTATTCATATGGGAAAAAGGGATAAAATTATAAAATTGTTTTCCAACTAGTGGTAAGGACCACTCTGAAAGTAAAGATCAATTCTGAAGGAGAAGAGGGGTTAGAAAAGGAGACCTCCAACTAATGCCTACTTTTGCTCTCCTTTGCTAATTAATCTCTTGTATTATTTAAAGGAAGAACATCAAATTTTGCTAATATTTTATACAATTAGATGTTTACTTCACAACACCTAAGGACAGATTCTTTATAAATAAAATGTTTTAGCAAGAAATTACAGAAAACAATTAAAAACAATTAAATTTATAAAGATTCATACTCTAAAGAAGCTATTAAAAACACATAAGTTATACACACAGACCAGTAACTTTAAAAATAGGTATTTAAAATATTTACAGGTAAGGTTTAATGAAGCAGGATGTCTGTCAGCATCTATTTTCCCCTGAAACAATAAGAGATTATAAATAACCTACAATTTCACTTTCTTAGTTTTTATTGGAGGAAAACTCACTGAAGAGGAAAAAGGCATTGTCCTCAAATAGAAAATCATCATCAAGTTTCTTGCATTCCTCTGAGTGGAGGAACAAATCTTCTCACTTGTTCAAAAGCATATTTTGACAATTATTAGACAAGCTAACCTGAGCTAGTTCTGTATCCTAATTGGAAGTTTAATGATACATTAATGAATACACAGAAAGCATTGTCTTATCAATAAGAATCTAATAACCAGATGTGAACAAAGTTGAACACAGCAAATATACTTTGTCAAAATCTTTCTTTACTTCACAATTGTGAATAGTTTCCTCTGTTCTATCAATACAACAATGATGTACAATTAATGTAGATCACTCAGTGACACACTTTCTATGGTAAAAACTATTTTATAACTCTGAGCCATCTTCTTTCTGTTTCCCTATAGATTGTTTAAATATGGAAAATAAGGAGTGTTTCTCATTAATTGAAAATTTCAAAGGAAAAAAATGGATATTCTTTGTAAAGTGGTAATGTTCCTATGTTCATGAGTCAGGGAAACTGTGTTCAAGAAATTGGGACATAACTTTGAGTTGGAATAGTAATGGTTTTTAAAAGTCAAAATAAATATTAGTACTTTATATACTAAGTCTTCCTACGTTAATAAACCATAAAATATTTGCAAATATTCTCTATGTCAAAAGAAAATTTAGTCAGTGTACATGATGCTAATACCTTTTAAGAGAAAAAGGAAAAGAAAATGACCCCCAAACTTCCTTATATCTGAAAGAAAAAGATTTAATTCACTGTTAGTATTATGAAAATATATCTGATCTTTCTTTGTAATCACAGATCCTGGTTTTCTATATTACTCATTTGAAGATAGGGTCATTGGTTGTTCTATGAAGGGAGTCAAAGAGATCATACAGTATGTTTCCTAATCTGAGGAGGGATGAAATAATGATTTCCACAGGATTTCTCTGCACACGTGTAAATATATACACACAGAGGTATACACAGAGATATGTAACTGCAACTCTAACATTTTCTAATTAAACTTCTTAAAGGAAACTTGAGCCTGGACATCATTCCATAGTAACTCTTTTCTTTCTGGCTGGTCTCTTCATGCAGCCAGCACTCCAGCTGCTCCTTTTCCTCCAAATTTACATCATCACCATAATAGACAATGTGGGCATGATCATACTGATTTGGCTTAGTTCACACCTTCAAACTTCTATATACTATTTTCCCAGCCTGTCTTTCCAGCCTTCTATCATTGCACTGTGATTACCCTCAGAATGGCAGCAAATGTTATGACAGAGAAGAACATCGTCCCCTACCCTGAATGGATGACTCAGCTCTACTTTTATCATTTGTTTTGTTATTGTAAATTGTCATATATTGGCTACAAGGGCAAATGACTACTAAGTTGCCATCTGCCACCCTTTACTTTATAATGTCATCATGTGTTACTATCTATGCTTCTGGCTCACAGTGGGAATTTATACTTTGGGTATTATTAGATCAACTGTTCCCACGTGTCTCATAACAGTATTTTGTGCAATGCATTGTGTATTTTATGCAATTTTGTGCAAGACCAAGGAGATTAGCTATGACTTTTGTGATATCTTTCCACACTTGGATTTGTCTTGCTATAGCACAATACTAATGAATTATTTATTCTTTTCATAAGTGCATTTAATAAGTACATCCTCTCTCCTACCTTAACTATCTTTACTTCGTATATCATTAGCATTGCCAGCATCCTCTGCATTTTTTCTTCTGAAAACAGATCCGAAGCCTTCAACACCTGCAGTTTACACATCTCTGCTGCTATCTTTCTGCTGTGTTCACGTATTTACAGACATCTTAGGTAAATTCAATGCACCAAGGCAAAGTGTCATCTATGTTTTATACTACTATTGTTCTCATGCTGAACCCACCCATGCAAAGTCTAAGAAATCAAGATGTCAAATCTTTCCTGAAGAGAATTCTAGACAAGAGACTACATTCATGAAATGAATTGATATTTTGTAAATTGAAACTGGCTTTTGATTATCTTGGATAAGTCATGATTTGGGTTTACTTTTTATGCTTTGAGAATATCTGTGTCATTTTTTTATGTTACAGACCTCCAGAACTCCTGCTTATGTCAATCTTCTTTGAATCTGTAGCATAAACACTATGCCTGGAAAATGTGAGTAATTAAGTTAAAAGAATTTCAAGTTTTAATCAAACATATACTCAAAAAATAATGGTATTTTACTCAAGTGTTAAAATATAAATAAAATAATCATATTTCCAGAAAATGGATGAATCTCAAAAGCATTATGTTATATGAGGTAACCCCAACTCAGTGTACCCTCATGCTGTTTGTTGTCCATATTTTTTGTCTTTCTCTTATTTAGGTAGTCAAATTACAACTTTGATATCTGTGTTACAGACATGTGAATATTTCGTGCGTGTGTAGACTGACACAGTTGTTTTTCCCTTATACTTGTTGAAAAAGCACTGAGATTAATAAGCAGCCTTCAATGTTAAGTATTATGGAATTCTCCAATAATAACTTCCTGATTTAGTGAAATACATGAAAATTTAGATGAGGCAGACAGACAAGAGATGCATACCTACAAGCAAACCATCTTGGGAGGCTGAGTCAGGAGGATAGTGTTTTGGTAGAGAGACTTGTCAACATACATAAACATCATCTAAAAATAGAATATAAAAGAGTTTTGAATGAGATATAGATATCAAAGATTTATAGATTGTAAGAAAATCAAACATTTTGTTCAATAGAACAACTGGTTTATTATTTTAACTTTATTAGTCCTAACATAAATAAGATATTTCTGGTTAGGGTATCTTCTAGCTTGATCAAACCTGTTAATCATAATGTGGCTTGTCAAGAAATATGAATGGCTACACACTTTTAAGAAATGTAGATTCTTAAGCCTAATAAGTATGATCAGTTTGGTTTTAGTACAGATCGTAACTATGTGCCAATCTTTGTCTATAAAGACATCTTTTGTCTAAAAGCCCCATAGAGAGCTTTCATGACAATATTCAGTGAGTTTGTCTTCTACAATGTTGCATGTAAATTTCAGCCTACTTAAATGGCTCTGTTTAAACTCTGGATTTTAAACAACTATGAGAAAATGTAACAGACAAACTCTTCAATAGTTTTGGTTTGTGCTTACGGTTATTGAGGACCAAATTTTGCTTTACATGAACATATAATTTTCAAAGTTCTATAATAATTTGTGAAGATTAATATAAATAAAAATCATATTTCAAGTAATAAAATTAAATTAAAAAAATTAAAATTCATTTAGGCAGGTGTTCAAAATTTGTGCCTCTCAGATTTTAATGTTTTGACCTTATTATACAGCAGTATTGTACATGTTTATATGCTTTCTATAATTGTTTATTTAATTTTAGAGTTTATGTTTATTGATCTTTTGCCTGCATATATGTATGTGTTCTATGTTCTTGCCTGGTCAGAAGCCAGAATAGGGCATCAGATTCCCTGCAGAGAAAATATATTGTGTCTGTATGAATGTGGCACCAGTCAATAATAAAATTAATGGTTTATAGCTTAGGCAGAAAATGGAAGGTGGAACATCGTGTAGGCAGAAAGAATTTTGAGAGAGTGCTAGGCAAGAGATTTGCCCAAGAAGATATGACCAGACAGATGTATGGTACCTGAGCATAGGTAACCAGCCATGTAGCAGAACATAGATTAGAATAAATGGGTTAATTTAAAATACAATATAGTCAAATAAGAGCCTATCTGTGTGACCAAGGTATTTGTACATATGTTTGGAGACTTAGTTTTATTTCTGGGAAGATGGCACTGGGAGGAAGAAAGATATAATTGATACAATTCCCTGCATCTTGAAGGTTGGGAAATGATCAACAGGTTAAGCCACATGTCACCAAAGCTGAGGACCATAGTTCAAGCCACAGGGTTCATGTGGTAGAAGGAAAGAATTGATTCTTTCTAGTTATCCTCTGACCTCAGTGGGAGCATTAGTGCACTGATACACCCACATCGTCACTAAATCAAAATGTAATATCTTAAAATGTACACAAACTATAACTTGAGACTGTTGTATGTACATTGAGAGTGATTAAATGTTGTTACGAATTAAGATGCTGTGCTCCTTTTAGTTAATTTTTCTCTACAGAAAATTGGTGACAATTTTCTTGGATAAAATGTGTGGTATAGAGTACTCAGTTTCAGTGTGTATATTTGTTTAAATTTATAATAAATCATGAGATTATTTTCTTAATATTTTTGACTTATATGTATGTGTTCACATGATTACTTGAAAGAATATTTAATGTATTTTGATGATACCTTAGTTGATAAATTCATTTTGTTTGAAAAAAATGTAACCTTAACAAAGTTAAAATTAACTACTTTCATAATTATGGTTTTGCTTTGCTTTATTTCTATTGGTATTCATGAAATTTCTTTACAAGCAAATAAACAATTTTTAGATATCAAATAATCTCTTTAATATTTTCTTTGATATATTTTTACCTCTAATTTTGTGCTTTGACTACATTGTATTTTCTACAATATTTCTACAAACATAATTCATTGTATTAGTAATACATATTATAAATGTGAAATATTTTATGCTTTTAATAAGTCACCTCCAAATCATTTAGGAATTTTCTTTGATAGACACACAGATTATGGTGCTTAACAGTTAAGATAACAGAGCATTAACACTTAAGAATCTATGTTTTCTCAGTACACATTTCTGCTTTCCATGCTATGATAATTCTCTCAAAATTAAATTGCTACTGAAAACTTTTTTTGCCATTTGGTAGACTATTATTAACAGCCACACTCATTAATTATTCATTTTCAGATAGATTTATCATGGCTAGTTTTTTCATATAGAGGTTAACAATTATTTATCTCATACAGTTATTAAGTCAAGGCAACACTGATATCAATGGGATGAAAAGGAGTCACTATAAAATGACTGGATGTGAGCAGGAATACAGGTACATTGACTCTGTGCCTGCCCTTTAACCACAACTGATTCTGATACTCTCAAGAATCAGTCCAGAAACAACAGATCGGATCGTCCAAATGTAAATTATACTATTCAGCTGATGCTATGATGCATGTTATACATGATGTTTAATTTTAATAAAATTAAATATCAAATAGCATCTCTAGGGCATGCTACTATTGTATTCTTGAACTCACAGCAAGTCTGGTTGTCTTCTGGGCTTACACAAGACTGACACAGACACAGTCATTTCTGGACAGGGGAGCTGCTGCTGGTGAAACTCTATATCCCTCAGTGTGAGCTAATGGCGACAGAAAATATCTGAGAGAGGAATAAATATTCTCTTGAGTTGTAAACTCATTGATAAGATCTCTACTCTTCAATAGATAGCTCAGAAGCACAGCAATGCAAATTGCTTCAGTAAACTAAGTGGATAACTAAGCAGAACCCAACCAACAAACAAAAACAAAAACACAAGAATGTAAGGAATTTTGCAGATGACAGGGGTCATTCCCAGACAGAGAAGGTAAGAATAACTAGAGCATAATTTTACATGTATGAAAATGAAACTGAGGAAGTTTAATTAATAAAAAATGTCTGATAACTTTATGGAAATACATTTTTTAAAAAATATATGAACATGAAATTTCTGAAAAGAATAGCTCTGCTCATTTCTGGCAGAATTTGGGAGAGTTAAAGCATTGATTTTAGGAACAGTCTGGTTTTAGATTTTCGGTCATATTTACTCATTGACACTGTGAGTATTAAAACTTGCAAGCCTCAAAATTTTTTAATTTTTTTTCATAATTTTATATATAAGTACTCTATTTTCATCATTTCCACTCTCCTCACTCCTTTCAAGCTCCCCCCTGCTCCCAGTTCACTGTCAGATTCATCACACATGCACACACACACACACACACATATGTAAATATATGTATATATGTATGTATATGAATATATTTATACATACATACATATACAAGCATACTTGCATCCATACATATATATCCTGTTGAGACCATTTAGTGTTACTTACATGTATTTAGGTCTGAACACTAGGATTGGAGAACCTATCAGAGAGCTCAACCCTGGAGAAGACTGATTCTCCCTCTCTCATCAGCTATTATTTGCCTGTAATCCTTAATGTAAGGGTAATGACTTATGGGATTTTCCCTATCCATTTGGTATATAACGGGTGTTGTCATTGTGCTAGTATTATTTAGATAAATGAAAGTTGATATTTTATGGGTGTAGTTTCCCTGTTGTTATACAAGATACTATCTAGCAGATGTCCTGGTCCTCTGATTCTTATATTTACTTTTTATGTATGCACTTTTATATTTGCTTTTTCTATTTACTTTTTATAATATGTATCTTTTTATGTTTCTCAAGCTGTAGTTGTATAAATAATATTGTAGATGTATAGATCTTGGCTGGGAAACTAACAATTAATTATCTGCATTTTGCCCAGCTATGGTTTTCCATAATGGCCTCCATCTGTTAGAAGCAGAAACTTCTGTGATGAGAGTAGAGTTAATTCTACCCGAAGATGAAACAAGTATTTCAAATACATTTAAAATTATAGCTGTTGAACAAGTTGGCAGGAGTAGGTTCTCTTCTATGGTCTATGACTTGGTAAGGCATGAGTAGTGGGTTGGGTTTACACTATCAGACTTGTTATGGGGCATTTCTGAAGACTAATCAAGCACACGGTTACCACCATAATTTTAGTGCCACTGCTGCACACTTAAGGACATATTGCTGGGCTTACAGTTGTCTGGATTGTAGGCTCTTTAGTTGGCTGGAACTACTGATTATTTTTTACCCTTGGCAGGTTCCATAGCATCTTAGATATGTTAGATATAGTTCTAAGAGAGCTAATGCAAGTTTCAATAAAGATGTTGCTGAGAAACCACTGAAATCTCAAGCTGTTCGTGGGCAGTATTTTACATTGTATACGTTCTGAAATTTTTAAAAAATAATGCCAGTTAAATATTAAGTTAAGAAATTTTGTTTATATAAGTTTCTGTATGTTTAATAAGCATAAAGGTTATAATTCTGCATAGCTAAAAGCTACAGGTATGTAGAATTCTATTATAAATTTAAGACACTAAGAAAAACCTCATTATAATAGAAATACATTTCTTTCTCACAATTTTAACACAGGATATGACAGCAGAAAAATATTGCAGGGTGCATGAGTTCATCTTAACTGAGTTCTCTAAGAAGAGAGTGGTCACTGTGGTCACAGATTCCCAAATCTGAGCAAGGTCACATTGATTTGCTTAGTTCCCACCTGCACACACCCATGTAGTGTTTTTCCAGTAGTCTGTCCTTAATTGATCTTGGCCATTTTGTGGTCATTAACCAAGTGTTTGTGAAAATTGTGACAGATTACAACCACATCTCCATCTCTCAATACATGACTCAGATCTATTTCTTCCTCATTTTTGTCACCAGAGTGTCACTTGTTATCTACAATAGCATATGACTCCTAAGTTGCCATTTGTCATAGTCAGAGTTTCTATTCCTGCACAAAACATGACCAAGAAGCAAACTGGGGAGAAAAGGGTTTATTCAGTTTACTCTTCCATGTTGCTGTTCATCACTAAAGGAAGTCCAGGACTGGAACTCAAGCAGGTCAGGAAGCAGGAGCTGATACAGAGGCCATGGAGGGATATTCCTTACTGGCTTGCTTACCCTGGCATGCTCAGCTGGCTTTCTTACAGAGTACAAGACTACCAGCCCACAGATGATACCACCCACAAGGGGCCCTCCTCCCTTGATCACTAATTGAGGAAACACCTTATGGCTGGATCTCATGGAGGCATTTTCTCAACTGAAACTCCTTTCTCTGTGATAGATAACTCCAGCTTGTGTCAAATGACACAAAACCAGCCAGTACATCATATAACTCCTCGGATTACAATGTGACCATGTTCTATTAGATTTCTCTGGTATTTGCTATATATATTATTGGTGCCATTTGTACATCAGCTCATGCAGGCTTCATGATCAGAGTACAGTTCTATTACTTAGAGGGGATCAACTGCCATTTCTATGATCTTCCCCACACAAAGCTTCCCCGCTTAAGATAAAGCTCTTATGTTAAAGATCTACAATCAAAGGAATAAGGATGTCAGTATTGCCCTGAAGGAAATACTAAAAATAAAATCTTCATCTAAACTGAACTAATGTGATATTTATTTATTAGAATAGACTCATTAACTGATACATTGTTTCAAGTATTATTCATTTTAATCCATTTGTCAATATTTAATTGTTCATTCAGATATCTTTGCTATTATATATATTTTAATTGTCCATTACTATTTCCTTTATGAAAATGATCATGTTAACATCATAGAGACAAAAGTAAATGAAGTGCTAGGGAGACAATCTACCTATTTACTTTATAATGTCAACCCCATCAACTTCCTATCTCTTTGATTGTGGTATTGATTAAAAAAATCTTTTTCACAATTATCATAAAGAACATACGTCTAAAATTTTGCCAGTCAGCTCTATTTATGTGAAAGAACACTAAGTTAAAACTATGATTCTGCTGATATCGAGTTTGGAGACTACCTTGGAAAATCTACTTCATGGCCTCTTCTTTATTTGATCTTACTTTCCTTTTTTCTTTAATATATGTTTTTGGACAGTTTATTGTCATTTGAAATCAATGTGATCAACACTTTAATATATTGAGCCTGTGTCTGATCCACTATTCTTATGGTATATGTATTGATTCTTTACTTTGTACTTCCTCATTTTAGCCAAAATCATTGTGAGTGGTATAGACAAAAAGAACCATTCAAATAATTACTTGGCACTTGGGGAATTATCAGAAATAATTGCTTATTTTCATCATTAGCATATTTCTAGACTAACAAGCATCCTTAAGGAATGTTTATTTCATAACATAGAGTAGCTGAAGAAGTTAAACTCAGAACAGAGCTTCACAACTTTTCAAGTGACTGTTGGTGTGATATTGAAACTGCAGAGGTACAAACTTGGTGAGTCCTGAACAAAAATGACTTTAGATGCAGACCATGCTCTAAGATAAGGTTGCCACTGAGCACTAGGCCTTGTCTTCTGAATATTTTCTTTGAAATACTGGGTGTTTCCTTCTCCCAAGTACCATATACAAACAGCAAATAAATGTAGGCATTGAGAATTTCAGAAGTAAGGTAGTGTTCAGGTAGAAATATAGTATGTGTTGTCTCAAATATTCAGACTTATCATTTGGAACTCTAAGGTTTGGAGTAATCACATTCAGAAGTTAGTCAGAAGCAGCTGAATATTCCCATTCATTCATCTAATTATTCCCTTATTACTAAAAGTACCATAAAATGTAAAATGTGGGTCAATGTATTATTGAGGAGATTGGCTAAGAAGTTCTACTGGTCATCTGGCTAGTAGTGTAGTTTTTCCCAAGGAAGTATGAGGCTCAGAAATTAGAATATAACGAGCATGTTTTAGAAAGGATAAATCCATTATAAGATTTTAGAAAATCAAAACATGCCAGTCATAGTTTTGGATGGGATATAAAAGGAAGTACATATTTACCAGGTAACTTTTTTCTTTGTAAAATAACAAACTGACATATAATTCCCTTACGATTATTAAAGTATGTTTCTTTTATGCTTTCAAACATCACAAACTTTTACAACATGTAAGCTGTGTACTGATTATATCATATTTAAGTATTTTTCATGCATCTGTCTACTACTGTGTTTCATCTTGCCAATGTCCTTTCCTTAGCTAGAACATCCACAGTAAATATCATGGCTTGAAATGTAGCATAATAGCTTTATATTAGTGATTGCTAACTTCATGGAACACAGAAGACATGGGAGCCTTAACAAGGCCTTGGGAAGGGGTACAACTATGATGAAAGATGATAACTAAGAGGCTGATCACTAATAGTCTAACCATCAGTCATTGTTGTAAGCTCTTGACTCAACAGCCTCTCCAATTCAATAGCTCCTCAGCTGAGAAGTCACATGAGAGATATTTCAGAAATCAATGTGTAATAATGTATTCAGATAAATTATAGTAGTATACTATAATTTGCAACATTCTAAGATTTTATTTTTATGAAAAGTTATGAATCTCCCTTCATTTGTGCTTAGTCCATGAATTGTGTTGTTTCATTTATTTTTAAGTATATATTTAGTTTTATATATGAATTGGACTGAATGTATTTATGTGGAATATTAAGAGTCACTTAAACACCAATTTAGGGGTTATTAAATTTGTCCTTGTTTAATTTATTTCATTCATATATATATATATATATATATATATATATATATATATATAAATTATAACCGATTTGGTATTTTATTTTTATTTTAATATATAATGAGTTCAAACTATTTTTGAGGTTGTTGTAGTAACTTTGAAGGGATGCTGGCCAAATGTTGTATCCCTTATTATGAGAAATGGGTGATATCCCTTTCAAATTTAAGTCAAAAAGGAAAAACTTTCATATTGTTAGAATGTATAAAAACCCTCTTAATCTGTGATTCCTACTATGATGCCTGTAATTCAAGTAACTAATTTCAATTATATGATTAAATATTATCTTCTATATTATAGAATTTATAGCACACTAAACTAAGTTTTTGTTAGGTATGCAATTTGTAACAATTATGCTTAAGTATAACATGTTTTATATTTTTATTTTATTCTGATAATCATTGAGGAACTAAAGTATTATGACAGTAAAATGAAGTTTGAAAGAACCACATTCATTCTATGGACATTGGAATAAGTGGATACCAAAAATCTTTTTTATGAATGTCAAATGTAGAAATGTATGTAAATTTATAAATAACATATAATGTATAATGTATAACCCTTTTTATGAATGATAAATAAATTTATATACATGTACAAAATTATAAAATATTTATAAAATTCATAAAATATTAGCGTAAAATCTTGGAATATTTATGACACTCAATTTTTATGGTTGTGAATATACTCAAATTTTTGTTTATTATTCAACATTACTATGAATATTGGTACACTTCTATATGTAATGTAAGCCTATGAGTATGTAATAATAACCAATTCAATTATATCTTTTTTGGCCTCTTCTTTTATTTTCTCTGTATATTTTATCACATATTTAGATACTCTTCTAATGCATATATGATAGTCAGGCAAATTTAGGTTGTGGATTCTTTAAAGTAGAGCAGATGTCACTTTAGTTAATACTACTGCACTGAAATATTCAGAGAGAGATGAAGAGGAAGAGTCAGTGAGGGAACTAGGA
Organism: Rhynchomys soricoides; assembly: GCA_019843965.1. NCBI lineage: Eukaryota > Metazoa > Chordata > Mammalia > Rodentia > Muridae > Rhynchomys > Rhynchomys soricoides. Next base: position 42,344 of record JADRCH010000564.1, on the reverse strand, counting down.
GGAAGGAAATATGGGCAGGGGAGAAAGATGCCAGAAACTGTCTTTAAAGCATGGTATTAGAATGATTTTACTCAACGTAATAGATTTCATGTAAACAACTATTTTGATATTTTTACAGTTTTATTTTTTCATTATATATATTTTTAGGTGATTCAGATTTCCATGCAACCAGAAGAGATTTTTATTAATGAAATTTGACATAAGGTTAAAAGCTCTATATTAAATACATTTTAAGAGATGAATAAATAATTTTAAGAATATTTTAATGATTGTATAAGCCACTGATATATATATATATATATATATACACAATAAAACTTAACTTCAAATATAATAATGAGCAAGGAGGTAATGGCACTGGCTTAATGTAACTAATTATAGATTGTAGACAGTTGGTGTAATATTAAAATTCAACGAGTCTAGAAATAGAATAGGAACTGTTTATTTACAGCTGTAATAATAATGTAGAGGTAATCTTGAGAAGAGCAAGAGATTAAACAGGAGCTGTTCAGCAGAGATTCAGTTCCCTTTTGGATGTAAGGCCAGGATTAAAATCAGAAAATACAATAGGTTTTTGGTTTTCTTCTTAAACATGTTTGTATTTTTGCATTGGAAAAGTTTATTAATGCTGTAATCATCTTACGTGACTTCTCAGAATTTTAACATTAGAAAATACATTAATGCATACTTCATATTATATGTTTTATATCTTAGTAAAAAGCAACTACATACATTATTCTCTTAGACATTACAGCACTAAAGGGGCAGACAAGATAACTCAGAAAAAATGCCCTTGCCATGCAATCCTGATTGCCTGAGTTCAATCCTCAGAACTTGCATCATAGAAAGTATCCTGTCCAAAGATATTCTTCAGCTTTCCAATGTGTAGTATAAAATTGATGAACAAAATATTTTAAAAAAGAAATTAATGCCCCTGCCAATAGTGTACATGCATATTAAATACAGAGAGATTCAAGAAGAAAGCTTAGTATTGAGCACTATATATATCCAGAGTTTCCAGATTCCATTATTTGTAATTTTTTAAGATGTACATTTTGAAATATGAGGCTATACTGATTTTTACTGTAAATCTGAAATGATCCAGTAGAAAAAGTTTCTTTTAATTACTGTATGGGTGTTTTAAATGCTATGACTTTATTTGCGAACTCCACTACTTGGACTATGACAAGACTACCGATAAGTCAGTGAGACTTGATTTCTTTATGATATTACATATTAAAAATAATTACTATGATAAATTCTTCTGTGCTTAAACTTTTCTTGAAATTCTCTCAGGACAACTTGAAATATCCAAAATATGAGAATTATTTGTATTTTATTGTATTGACTTCTTGATATTTGCTGCTAACTTGTTCATATTTTATGCCGTTTGTATTTTATTTTTTAATTTTATGAATTCAATTGAAATATGTCTTAATATAAGGACATAATATTAAAGTAGAACTACAGAATTCCCTTTTGATATACACAGAATAGCAAACATAAAGGTCATGGTGATGAACTTACAGAAGCAAAGCAGACTGAGACTTCTAGAACAGCAAATAGAAAAGATCTCATTGCTCAGTGAGAAAAGGGCCAACCCAAATTTTAAAAATTAAAGTAAGAAAAAGATAATCTCAAATTTTTGTGCAGTTATTGCTGTGATTTGCTTAATAGGTATTAGAACAGCATTCACAAAGCCATTTTGCATAGAAACAACTGTGCAAGGTAACTAAAAAAAAATAAATTACCAAAATATATACATGCAATGTTTCAAATACTCAGTATCTATTTAGAGACAGTATAACTTCAACATTCATGGATAATATTTTTAAAACTTTAAGAAGTCATCAAGTCCTTGGTTTGATAATAGTGTCGGGTATAGGTTTCATTTTGTAGAGAGAAAATGACTCAATACTCCCATGGTGTTTATGACACCATTCTACCAATGAAAATGTCTTCCAGATGTTAATGTAGCTCACAGGTTTCACAACTGTATAAGATCATTGAGCAGTTCTTTCCTCTGGTAGTGTCCATAGTAGCATCCAACATCATGAAAGCTAGCCATTAATGATGAAACTTCCAGGCCATGCGAGATATATTGAAATCTCCATGCTTTGTGACTCAACTATAGGGTGCTCTTAGCGAGCTGTGGAGTGTAACCAATAGCTTTGAGAAGAGTCTGTGATTTTTGAAGGGGCTGATGGGAACTCACTGGCTAACAACTCCAAAAGAGGAAACTCATTCAATAAAGATGGTGGATGAATACAAGGGAACAGTGTTATACAGACACAAGGAGACAGCTTCACATGTGAACTCACAGTGATATATAATTCATGTGCAAGCTCAATCCACACTAAAAGATCTATTTTTTCTAGCTATTCCAATAATTCCACTCTTTTGAAATACATGTTATTGCTTATATGGGAAATTTATTACTTTAAAATGCTAATAAGGAATGCTGTTCTATACAAAATATATGAGTAAATATTTGGTTTTTTCTTACTAAAGCTTTAGTAATGAATGGGTAAAGCTGCCAGAACATTTTTTTTTTCCACAATTCTTCGTACAGGAAAATTGCCATTTATCCTGGATAAAACCAAAGAAACATATAATTGAAGTATGCTAGTAAGCTAATTTTTCAAAGTTTCAAGATTTTGATTTTATTCCATTACCATATACCATGAGACACATTTAGACACTTCTCATCCACATTTGGTGTTGCTACAACTTTTCAAATGCCATTCTAAAACACTTATATGAATATGTCTCATTTTGATTACATAGATGTATGAGTGACCATAGATCATATAGATATATTTACTCCACACATACTGAATTTGTACATATATTATAAAGTTTATTTCTCAGTTAATATATATATATATGCATATGCATATATTATTTTAAAGATCTAAATGTAAAATATTTAAATGTATTTAAATTTAAAATACTTTAATTAACTCTTTGAGAGTTTTATGCACATGCTTTGATCATATTCACTCTCTACCCCCCAACTCTTCCCAGATCCATGCTCTTTCCTTTCCCATGAAGCTTTTTTCCTGTTATTATAGTTTTCTCATGGTGAGCAATTTGTCCCTCCCATATATTCTTGTATATATGGTTGTTATTTGTCACATGGTTACCTTTTCTGGTAATACACTTTGAGGGCAAACTGATATGCCCTCTCTCAGAAGTTATAGACTGCCAATAGTTCCTCAGTTGGGGTGAACACTGTCCAAACCCTCTTTTCCATGTCAGCATGACATCTGGCTTCTGCTTACACAGATCCCTGGTGTACAGCTACAATCATGGTGACTAGTAAGTGCAACGGCTCTACTGTGTCCAGATACATTGTGTTCCTGTAGTTATCAACCACCTTAATCTCACAGGCTTCCGGACTCCATTCACAGTGATTCCTGAGCCACTGGATGAGAGCTGTAGTTAATTTAGATGACATGCTAATTGATTTTTATCTTTTATTAAAGTTTTTGACAACTTTATACATGTACACACAGACACACATAGAAACATGCAAAGGCACACAGACACACAAAACACAGACACAGATACACACACACACACACACACACACATTCTAATTAGTATCACCCTCTACTATTCTCCATTACAATCTCTCCTCTCTAAAAGTCTGTTAAACACATTAATGACTATTTGCTTTGTTTATTTCTTACATATTCATTTTAACCATGTCATCTGCATGACCTTAAGTTTAGAACTATACATTGGATTATGGAGGTCTTATTAGGAAGAGCACAGTTAAATACAATGTCTGCCCCATTTTGGAATTATTAGTAGCCCATAGCTCAGTGGGCGGAGGAAGTGTAAGGTCTGTCCTCCTCACACAAAATCATGATGAATTGTCTAAGGTAGGTCATTGAGGCAGTCACTCTTTCTATGGAATCATGATTACATTGGCTAGGTTAGGTTAAGTGCAGAGGTTTTCACAGAACTTGTCATTTTATGGCTCCTACAGTTCTTTGGCGCCCTGTTATTTTATGATAAGAATCTTTATATGCTTTGATTTTTTTCCTAAGACATCCTGAAGCTGAATTCTTCCAGAGATGCCAATAATTTACACAATGCTGTCTTTAAGTCTTTCTCTCTTCCCTGTCTACTTATATCTGTGAACTCTTTGAAATTTAAGTTGTTATCTATGCAAGACATAAATGTTTACATTTTAAAAGCATTTCAATTATTTTACTTTTTAATGATTAAACTCAGTTCAGTTAGGAATTTACTTTGTGCACAAAATGATTAATTGGTTCAGATTAAAATAGGATAGAGAATAATCTTTATATTTATCCTAATTAATGTGTTTCTGTGCTGCAATTCTTTGTTCACAGTGTATGAATGGAAAGAGAAGAACTGAGTTGAGTCTGTTTCTTTAATTTTATTATGTAGAAATGCCCTATTTTTCATTGAGAGAATGTCAATATGAGCTTACAGCACAAAAGCCATATTGAAAGTTTCCTGAGTGATGAGAAAAATTGATATCTTAAAAAAGATAAAATAAAAATATATTGTATTAGTGAACAGTGTCATTGGTAATGGATTGGACTGAATAGGTGCACTTTGTCTAAAAGGTCTTACAGTCTAACCACTGCTGACTGACATTGTTCCTGTGAAGAGTGGTTCCCAAATAAGAATCCTGTTTTTCAAAGGATTTTTTCAGCCTCTAATGAGATGAGATGATCATGTGGCTTTTTTCCTTGAGTTTGTTTTATAATGTATTACATTGATGGTTTCCATTTATTGAACCATCCCTGCATCCCTGAGATAAAGCCTGCTTGAAATGGTGAAAGGTAGTTTTGATGTGTTCTTGGATTTGGTTTGTGAGAATTTTATTGAGTAGCATTGATATTCATAAGTGAGTTTGGTTTAAAGTTTTCTTTCTTTTGTTGGATCTTTGTGTGGTTTAGGCAGCAGAGTAACTGTGGCTTCATAGACTGAATTAGGTAGTGTTTCTTCTATTTCTTTTCTGTGGAATAGTTTGAGGAGTGTTGTTATTAGCTCTTGTTTGAAGGTCTGGTAGAATTCTGCACTAAAATTATCTGGCCCACGGCTTTTTTTGGTTCAACGGTTTTTGATGACTATTTCTATTACTTTGGTTTGGGAACTGTTTAGATAGGTTACATGATCTTGATTAACTTTTGTGTGTGGTATCCATCTAGAGAAACTTCCATTTCATTTAAATTTTCCAGTTTTGTACAGTACAGGTTTTGTAGTAGATTCTGATGATTTTTTGAATTTCTTTGGTTTCTGTTGTTATGCCTCCCTTTTCATTTCTGATTATGTTAATTTTGGTACTATCTCTGTGCTCTTTAGTTAGTTTGCCTAAGGGTTTATCTATCTTGTAGATTTTCTCAAAGAACCAGCACTTGACTTTGTTTATTCTTTCTATCATTCTCTTTGTTTCTAACTGGTTGGTTTAAGCCCTGCAATTAATATGAGAGACTATTATCTGCCACTCCTTCATGTTAAAAATCTTGGAGAGATCACGAATTCATGGCACATATCTAAAGGTAATAAAGGCAATATATAGCAAGCCAACAGCCAACATGATATTAAATGGAGAGAAACTAGAAGGATTTTTTTTCCCACTAAAATCCGGAAAAAGGTAAGGCTGCCAATTCTCTCCTATCTATTAAATATAGTACTCAAAATACTAGTTAGAGAAATGAGACAACAAAAGGAGATCAAGGGGATATAAATTGGATAGGAAGACATCAAAGCATCACTATTTGCAGATAGTATAAGTATCTTTGTATAAGATAGTATACATAAGTGACCCCCAAAATTGTACCAGAGAAATCCTATAGCTGGTAAACAATTTCAGCAAAATGGCACAATATAAAAATAACTCAAACAAGCCAGTAGCCTTCCTTTATAAAAATGATAAACAGGTTGAGAAAGTAATTGGGGAAAAATACCCTTTAAAATGACCACAAATATTATAAAATATTTTCATGTAACTCTTAACAAACAAGTGAAAGATCTCTATTACAGGAATGTCAAATCCATGAAAATAGAACTTAAAGACCTCAGAAGATGGAAAGATCTTCCATGTCCCTGGAGTGGTAGGATTAACATAGTGTAAATGGCCATCTTACCAAAAGCAATCTACAGATTCAATGTAATTCCCATCAAAATTCCAACACAAATTCTTCACTGACATGGAAAGAGCAATTCTAAACTTCATATGGAAAAACACAAAACATAGGATAGCCAAAATAATTCTCAACAATAAAAGTACTTATGGTGAAATAAACATCTCTGACTTAGAGCTATAACACAAAGCAATAGTGATAAAAACCTCATGATATTGCTATAGAAACAGACAGTTCATCAGTGGAATAGAACTGAAGACAAAGAAGTAAACCCACACACATATGAATCCTTGATCTTTGACAAAGAAGCCAAAAGCATATAGTGGAAAAAAAGAAAACATCTTTAATAAATGGTGCAGGTCTAAAAGGCAGTCTGTATGTAGGAAAATGAAAATAAAACCATATTTATCACCTTGCACAAAATTCAAGTCCAAATGGATAAAGAAACCCAACATAAAACCAGGTACACTGAATCTAATAGAAGAGAAAGTAGGATAGATCCTTGAACTCATTGGCACAGGGCAGGGGGGATTTCCTGAACAGAATACCAATGGCTTAGGCTCTATAGTGGGGAAGAGCCTGGAATGCATGGGCAGTGGGGAAATTTTCTTGAAGAGACCACCAAAGGCTTATGTTCTAAGATCAACAATAGACAAATGGGACCTCATAAAATTGCAAACATTCTGTAAGGCAAAGGACACTGTCAATAGGACAAAATGCAACTAAAGGATTGGGAAAAGATCTTTACCAATCCTACATCTGAAAGAGGACTAATATCCAATATATACAAAGAGCTCAAGAAGTTAGACTCCAGAGAATCAAATAACCATATTAAAAATGGGGTAGAGAGCTAAACAAAGAATTCTCAAGTGAGGAAACAGGAATGGTTGGGAAGCACCTAAAGAAATGTCCTTAGTCATCAGGGAAATGCAAATCAAAACAAACTTGATATTCCACCTCACACCAATCAGAATGGCTAAGATCAAAAACTCAGGTGACAGCAGATGCTGGTGAGGATGTTGAGAAAAATGAGCACTCCTCCATTGCTAGTGGGATTGCAAGCTGGTTCAACCACTCTGGAAATCAGTCTGGTGGTTTCTCAGAAAACTGGACATAGTACTACCTGAGGATCCAGCTATACCATTCCTGGGCATATATCCAAAGGATGGTCCAAGATATAACAAAGATACATGCTTCACTATGTTCATAGCAGCCTTATTTATAATAGTCAATAGCTAGAAAGAATCCAGAAGTCCTTCAAGAGAGTAATGGATTCAGAAAAATGTGGTACATTTACACAATGGAGTACTACTCAGCTATTAAAAATGATGACTTCTTGAAATTCTTAGGGAAATGGATAGAACTAAAAAATATCAACCTGAGTGAGGTAATGCAATCACAAAAGAACATGCATTGCATGAACTCACTGATAACTGGATATTAGCCTGAAAACTCTGAATACACAAGATCCAAGTCACAGACCACATGAAGTTCAAGAAGACCAAAATGTGAATGCTTCGATCTGTCTTAGAAGGGGGAAAAGTACTCATGAGAGAGGAAACACGGTGACAAAGTGTGGAGCAGAGACTGAAGGAGACTGTCCCACCTGGGGATCCATCCCATATATAATCAATTTATCCAGACACGATTGTGGATGACAAGAAGTTCTTGCTGACAGAAGCCTGTCTCCTGAGAGGCTCTGCCAGAGCCTGACAAACACAGGGGCAGATGCTTGCAGCCAAACGTTGGAGTGAGCAAGGGGTCCCTAATGGAGGAGTTAGAGAAAGGACTGAAAGAGCTGAAGGGATTTACAACCCCATAGGAAGAACAATGATATCAAGCAACCAGATCCTTCAGAGCTTCCAACCAAAGAGTACACATGGAGGGATGCGTGGCTCCAGTAATGTATGTGGCAGAGAGAGGATGGACTTGTCGGGCATCAATGGGAGGAGAGGGCCATGGTCCTGTGAAGGCTTGATGCCCCAGTGTAGGGGAATATGAAGGTGGGGTATTTTCGGTGGGGCACTGGAAAAGGGGATAACATTTAAAATATAAATAAAGAAAATATCCCATAAAAGAAAATAATTGATAAATGGGACCTCATGATACTGAAAGCCTTCTGTAAGGCAAAAGACACAGTCAATATTACAAATCTCCAATGTTGGAAGAAAAAAAATCTTCACTAACCCTACATCCAATAGAGGGCTTATTTCCAAAATATGTGAAGAACTCAAGAAGTTAACCCCCTAAAAACCAAATAACCCAATTAAAAATGGGATACAGAGCTAACCAGAGAATTCACAACAGATGAATTTTGAATGGCTGATAAACACTTAAAGAAATGTTCAGCATCCTTAGTCATCAGAGAAATACAAATCAAAAGGACCCTGAAATTGAGCTTCACACCTTAATAGCTCAAGTGATAGCACATGCCGGCAAGTGTGTAGAGAAAGAGGAACACTCTTCTGTGGCTGTCCAGCAGCCATGGATGAACTGGGTGTACCTGAAAGGAGAGCTGGAAATGAAAAGGGGACGAGGTTGCCAGAGAATGAAGCCAGGACAGTTTCTGAGCAAGTCGAATCTAATATTCCCTACTGTTTTATATAGGGAAAGCCCACAGACCCCCTCCTTTGTTTCTGGCAAGCTCAGCGGGTGGTCAACTCCTCAAGTCTCCTGTAAGAATTGCAAATACAGCGAGGCCAGACAGCTCCAGCCTGGTTGTAAAACCATCCTGGGTTTTTTAATCCTACTCAAGGCTGGGGGAAGATCACACTCTTCCATTGCTAATAGGATTGCAAACTGGTACAACCATTCTGGAAACCAATCTGGCAGTTCCTCAGAAAACTGGTGATGTTCAACTTGAAGACCCAGCTATACCACTCTTGGGCAAATATCTAAAAGACACCTTACCATACTTCAAGGACATGGGCTCCTCCAAGTTCATAGCACCTGTATTTGAAATAGCTTTAAGCTGGAAACAACCGAAGAATGGATGCAGAAAATGTGGCTCATTTACATAATGGAATACTTCTCAGATATTAAAAATGAGGACATCATGAATTTTGCAGGCAAACGAATGGAACTAGATAATATCATCTTGATTGCAGTAACCCAGACCCAAAAGGATATATAAGGTATATATTCACTTATAAGTGGTTACTAGCACAAAATACAGAATACCTAGGATACAAGCCATTGACTGTAAGAAGCATAACAAGCAGAAAGGCCCAAGCGAGGATGCTGCAATCATCCTTAGAAGGGGGAAGGAAATATGCATGAGAGGCAGAGCAAGGGAGGGACTTACATGTGAGAAGAGAGGGGTAGCTGAAAAGGAGAACATGATCAGGAAAGTGGTGTGTGGGGATAGGAGAGAAGCCCAGAGGGTCAAGAGAATGAATGGAAATAGGTAGAATCATGTGTGAGAGGTAGGGAGACCCTCTAGAAGATACCAGAGACCCAGGAGGTGAGAGACTCTAAGGAGTCAATGAAGGTGACCTTACCCAAAATACCTAACAGTGGTGAGAGGAAACTTGAAGTGTCTACCTCCAGTAGATAGACAGGGTCTCAAGCAGAGGGACAGGGTTACTAACCCTCAGTCAAAATTTCTGACCTAGAACTGTTCCTGTATAAAAGAACTGCAGGGACAAAAATGGAGAAGAGACTGAAAGAAAGGCAGTCCAATGGCTGGTCCAAACTGGGATCCATCTTATGGGATTGAGGGGCACCAAGGTCTGAGACTATCACTGAGGCTATGATGTGCTTGTGGACATGAGCCTGGCATGCTTTCCTCTGAGAGGCCCTACCAGAAGCTGTGACTGAGACAGAAGCAGATACTTACATCCAACCATTGGACTGAAGTCAGGGACCCCTATGGTTGAATTAGGGGAAGGATAAAAGAAACCAAATGGAGGGCAACCTCATAAGAAGACCAGCAGTCTCAACTAACCCAGAACCCAGGGAGATTCCAGAGACTGAGCCTCTAACCCAGAGCATACCTCAGCCTATCTGAGGCTCCTGGCACAAATTCAGCAGAGGTCTACCTGGCCAGGCCTCAATGGGAGATGTGGTTAATCCTCCAGAGACTTGAGGCCTCAGAGAAGGGGGAGGTTGGTAGGGAGGGAGCCCCCTCTCAGATGAGGAACTGTGGGAGGGGAGACCAAGAGTGGGGGCAACAACTGCAATGAAAATAAATAAAATTAATAAAATAATAATAATAGTAGTAGTAGTAGTAGCAGTAGTAGTAGTAGTAGTAGTAGTAGTAGTAGTAGTAGTAGTAGTAGTAGTAAAGGATTCCTTTTCAATTATCAACCATGTGTCCATTACTTAATTCTGGTAGCACCATGTGTCTAGTAATTAATGCCATGGCTTCTCCAGATATCAATTAATTTCCACATTTAGGTATTTAAAGACTTTATGTACCTTAAGAATTTTTGGATTACATTACATTTAAGTAAATACATTTATGGAAAGCTTGCTTCCTTAACACAGTCAGGCACTTTTCCACGTTGATACCCACTCGATATCTCAATTTAGAGACATTGCTTATAAGTCACAAAAATTACTAAAACATGTACTCAAATGACAGTATTTTATATGAAATGCATTCTTAATTTTTAAACATGTGATTTAAAATAATAAAATGTAAACTTTATCTAAACTCATTTGGTTAAGGTAATTACATGGAGGCCAAAGTTATTCTAAAGTTTTCCAGCTTAACAGGCTTAAAATCTTTTACTCTTTCAGGATCAGAATGGAGGACATGGCAGCAGGAAACCATTGCACAGTGACTGAGTTCTTCTTAGCTGGGCTCTCAGAGAAGCCAGAACTCCAACTGCCACTCTTCATCCTCTTCATAGGAATCTATCTGATCACTGTGACAGGGAACCTAGGCATGATCACACTGATTGGTCTCAGTTCCAACCTACACACACCCATGTACTATTTCCTCAGCAGTCTGTCCTTCATTGACCTCTGTCAGTCCACAGTTATTATTCCTAAAATGCTGGTGAACTTTCTGACAGAGAAGAACCTCATCTCCTATCCTGGATGTATGGCTCAGCTCTATTTCTTCATCATTTTTGGGGCTGCAGAGTGCTACACATTAGCTGTGATGGCATATGACCGCTATGTTGCCATCTGTAACCCTTTGCTTTACAATGTAACCATGTCCTATCAGATTTACTGTTCCTTGATTTCAGGGGTATATATTTTTGCTGTGTTCTGTTCATCAGTTCACACAGGACTCCTGACAAAGATTCAATTTTGCAAATTGGATGTGATCAATCACTATTTCTGTGATGTTCTTCCCCTCTTGAAGCTAGCGTGCTCTAATACCTATATCAATGAAATGTTGATTCTATTTTTTGGTACACTGAATATCTTTGTCCCAACACTGACCATTATTGCTTCCTATATCTTCATTATTGCCAGCATCCTCCGCATTAGCTCCAGGGAGGGCAGGTCCAAAACCTTCAGCACCTGCAGTTCCCACATCTCTGCTGTTGCTATCTTCTATGGTTCTGTTGCATTCACATACTTACAGCCATCATCAGTGAGTTCAATGGACCAAGGGAAAGTGTCATCTGTGTTTTATACTACTGTTGTACCCATGCTGAACCCCTTGATCTACAGCCTGAGGAATAAGGACGTCAGTGTTGCAGTGAAGAAAATACTTGAAAGAAGAAAATTCATGTAAGCTGAAATCATGTGAAGATTATTTATTAGAGCAAAGTTATTCAAAAATATGTAGATTGAATTGATACTATTTATTTTACCCTACCTGTCATTATTATTACTCATTTACTAAGACACTTTGATATTTTTTACTATTACAAATTTAAACTTTATATTTCAGGCTCTTAATAGCTCATGTTTCTCAGAATCAAAAATGTGGGCAAATGGTAAGAATGACATGGATCCTTATGCCCATAGTTGATAGCCAATCATGTTATATATATTTATTTCTTTGTATTGATAAACATTAGTTTAAAAATTATAATCTTCATTATTAATGACAACTAAAGTGATACTTTTTATTAATTTTAAGTCATATTTGAAATGTTCTGATGTCAGTGCTACGGTTATATCATGTTATTCATTGTCCTCTAGCCGCTCCAATGTTCTCCCTGCTGTCTCTATTGGTCTCTTTTCCTTGAATTCATTTCTATCCATACAAAGACTAATTCTGCTCTCAGCAATCATTAGTTGACCATAGCTCTTCATCTAGGAAATGCCTTCCTTGAGATGTCACATATGTATATTGGTATGTCACCTGGTATCATTTTTGGCTCTTGTTTAAGAAACCATATTATTGAAATGTACAGTGTTGCTTTCCTGTATGCATAGGAGTTACATTCTTATCACAGTCTTCCATGTACTCTGGTCATTAGAATATTCTTTTCTTCTCTTCAAAAAGGTTCTTTGAATTGTAAGCAGAAAGGTTGTACTATAGATAGATGAATTGTGGTGCCCCACCCTTCCACCAGTTTCTCTCTCTATTTAGAGCAGTTATGGAGTTCAGTAATTGTATTCATTTCCTGTAACAAGAGTTACAGGTGTCTGTGGATGACACAGTAAGTATTAGATATACAGTTAGAGATTAGACTAGTTTGTCTAGTTATCACTACGTGATTGTCTTCTAGGTTCCATAATCTTATCAGAAATCCATACATGACTATGTTTATAAACCTAGGCATGAATTTCTTCTATTGACCTTAAGAGCAATTTTGTAGCTATTGTTGACTGTCATGATGTAATTGGAACTATTGTAACTTTAAGTGTAACTTGCCTTGCTGGTTACTGTGATTCATGGGTATCACAGCTGGATATAACTATTAATTTTTTACACCTTTGGCAATTTGGATTGTACTATTTCATGTTATGGAAGTTAGTCTCCAGGGAGTATTCTTCTATGCCAAATCCAATTCTATCCTTCCAAGTTCTGTGGCAGAATCCCATGGTGTCAATAAAGGTTTACTTTCTGTTTCTCGGAAGCAAGTATGGGCAATAGCCATAGGATATAATGTTTTGGGAGGTGTGTGTGTGTGTGTGTGTGTGTGTGTGTGTGTGTGTGTGTGTGAACAGAATTATATTATTTTTTGATGGCTTTTTCAAACATCAATAATGGTATTTATCACTCTGCCCTCTTCCCTACTGCTTTCTACATTGATTTTTTCGTCCCTATTCCCAAAGTATTCCCAAATATTTTTGCTTTTCTCTCTTCTCTTCTCTTCTCTTCTCTTCTCTTCTCTTCTCTTCTCTTCTCTTCTCTTCTCTTCTCT
>JADRCH010000564.1:0-28923 GCA_019843965.1 Rhynchomys soricoides | reverse complement strand
CTTCTCTTCTCTTCTCTTCTCTTCTCTTCTCTTCTCTTCTCTTCTCTCTCTCTCTTTCTTTCTTTCTTTCTTTCTTTTTTCTGGTTTTTCAAGACAGGGTTTCTCTGTATAGCCCTGGCTGTCCTGGAACTCACTCTGTAGACCAGGCTGGCCTCGAACTCAGAAATCCACCTGCCTTTGCCTCCCAAGTGCTGGGATTAAAGGAGTGCACCACCACAACCTGGCTGTTTTTCTTTTCATTGCACCTTGTTCATCATACCTCTACTCTGCTATTTCCTTCTCTACAGTAGATGCTCACCACCATCAGTCCTTTGTAATCATGTGGTTTATGCAGTAAGGAGATCATGTGTTGTTTGTCTCTCTGGCTCTGAGTTGCCTCAATCAATATTTTCTAGTTGTACCTATTTACATGAAAATTTCAAAATATTTTTTTTATAACAGCAAAACAGAATTCTACCTTATTTTTATTATCAGTCCATCAAATGTAGGTCATTTACATCATTTTCATTCCTTAGCTATTTTTAACAGAGGTGCAAAGGACAATATTGTACAGTTAACTGTGGTCATAGGACAATGAGTGGAATAGCAGGGTCATATGGTATATTATTTATTTATTTACTTACTTATTTATATATTTACTTACTTATTTACTTTCTTAGTTATATATTTAATATACCACAATAACTTCAAAAGTAGCTATATTAGTTCATAGTTCCACCAACAATGAATGAAGGTTAGTTATCATTTCCCTACATTCTCTTGAGTTTGTTGTCTTTTGTATTCTTGATTATTCTGACTGGGGTAAGTTGGAATCAGAAAGTTGCAATTTTTTGTATGTATGTATGTATGTATGTTTATTTGTATTTATTTTTCTTTCCTTTTTTTCTTTTTTGAAATTCCATATTTTCTTTATTTACATTTCAAATGTTTTCCCCTTTTCCAGTCCCCCCACCCTCACCCCCTAGAAACCTGCTATCCCATCCCTCCTCTCCCTAGTTCTATGAGGGTGTTCCCCCAGGTATTTGTTTTCTAATTTGGTGGCTTGACCAAATTGGATGTTCCTAATCGCACACAGGAGATTGGTGTTCTAGCTCCTCAGTTAAACATTTCAAAAAACATGCTCATATAAAAATCATTTTTATTTGCCTGAAGAAATGGTTTCTGAGGCACACTTCCTTCATCTTAGATTCTAGACTCTATACAATCTTATCTAGGCCTAGAGTGTTTTCAGCCTCTGAGACTTACTACTGAATAATCTCATCATTTCTAGCTCTGTCTGAATATTGGCTAGCTAATTTAACTCAGCTCTTTGGCACAAAACTCCTCTGCTAGCTGACTGATTCAAACAAGCTTTCCTCATTTCTGAAAAACAGCTCCAATTGACCTCAAACTAATTCTAGATATCTGTTCTAATTTCCTGGAAACTTCTCATTATCTAGTTAGCTTTTTCTTCAATTGTAGCTATCTTGCTCTTTCTTCAAACTGTCTCTGTAAATCATTTCCAGTAAAAATGCCTCTCTCTCTCTCTCTCTCTCTCTCTCTCTCTCTCTCTCTCTCTCTCATCTGTCTCTGCTCTTTCTTATGTCACCTCTCTTTCCTCTGTGTTCTCATAATAGTAGGGTATATCCTATTCTGTCAAATCTTTCTCTGATTCTTCACATTGTCTGTCACTCAATTTGACAACACTTTCAAACATGGGCACTTGCTTCTAAAACCTAACTTTACCTTCATTGTTTAGAATTAAAGCTGTATACTAACAGTGTGTCTATATTCTTTCCAAAGTAGCCATGTTGCTAGATTGAAATCTCTCTACACTGATACAAACTTCCAAAGGAAGATTTACATTGTGATTCTGCATATTGTAGCAGACAGTAAATATTATTCATCACAAAGATGGTGGCAAATAAGACTTATTCTTAGATTTTAGTGATTCAATTCAATTGTAACTTGTGTATCTATGGCTATCCTGGGAAGATTTTTGCCCTGAGTAATTTTATCTTCTTAAATTTTCAAAGACATTTATGTTTCTTTTATGGCTGACCTTGTACCTTCAGAGTTTCAGTAGGTATTTACAATGATAACAAAAAAGAATGGCCCTCATTTCCTCTGTCAAGTCTAAAAACTCTAACCAAGTAGAGTACGTGTTAGGAATGGGAACAGATGTGACTAGGGGATTTTCTTAAGCAGTTTCACCATTTCACATTTACTTCTTTTCCTGTCATATCTTTCTGTTTCTTTTTTCATATTTTACCACCATCCTATAATCTATAAATTAATAATGTGTATGATCTATTGTCTATCTTTGGATTCTGAATGTTCCTTCTCACCAAGACTCCTTGCAAAGACACCTTCTAATTTACCATCTTAACTGAAGCAGTCCATAATATTTACATTTAATCTCTTACAAATTTTAAGGACAGGAAAAATATTCAAGTCACAAGAATATAAAATAAATGCCTTGCTATCAATTCAATGGGATTCTCATGTTCATCTGAAACTTCAGCATAATGTTTACCCTCTTTGCTTCCATTGGCATTCTGGTATTATGAGCTCATACAATAATTGCCCACTAAGATCTTCATATAACATTCATGTCTTCTCTAGTCCACATATTTACCCATCTAATATTTCCCCAAAGCCAGTTTCAGTGGCTGAGTATCATCTGCTCTTGTAGTTCTAATAATCACAGCAGTAAACCTGAAGATGGTATTTATATTCTGTGCCAGTCAGATTTACCCATCGTGAATACAATACCCATAAGAATAGACACATGAGAGGAAGTTTTGTTTTGCTTTTTTCTATCTTTTTTTACAAAGTCATAGACTTTATCATATCAAGCTTGCTCTGCTTATAACTAGATATCATGGTGGCTAGTTTTAGAGGAAAGAAAATCTGGTCCTGGTGAAATACTATTTATAGCTAGGTCCCACTTTGTATGATTTCTGACATCTCCAAAATGATGACAGAATGTAAGAACCAAGAGTTTATCATGTGACCTAGTAAGGAACATATTATATTCAATCTGGAGACCTATATATAGCAAATATTTTTTGTGTGCTTACTAATTTGAATACATACTGCTTGACAAGGTTGAAAGGCTTATGTGGATGCAAGTTTAATCATATTACTTAATAATATAAAGTAAAATTTTATCATAATCATGAGTAATAGAAAATATTCTTCATGGAATTGTAATTTTGGAAGGGCTTATGTATGGATAAAAACTATTAAAAAGTATATGGAAGAGAAGAGAAGTCCCACTGTTTCCAGTGTTTATGATAATCATAGCAGGATACTATGAAAATATTAACATAAATATCAGATTGATGCTGAAGTCGTGTGATGTGACAGTAAAAAATTTTTGACTCTGAGAAAAGAGTTGGATTATAAAGAAGGCAAATATTCATATATGGGAGTAATTATACACAATTATAAAAGAAAATAGTTCATCAAAAGTTTCAGTAATTCAATATAAGTAGCTTCTTTCCTAGGGTCTATTACTTATCTAGAGAGAGGTTCTTGATTTGGTTTGATACTGTATATGGGTTTCATCTTGTGATGTGGGCCTTAAGTCTAATAACTAAGTAGTTTGTTGTCCAGACATTTTCAAGACACTATTGTATGAGTGGAAATATCAGTCTATTATAGTTGTCATTGTATCTTATAGGGTTCACAATTAGGTAAGATGTGACAACATACACAAGATGTGTACAAGCCCAAACAAATTAAATATCAAAATGGACAACGGAAATAAGCATGAAGTTATACCTATAGCTAAGGAGCTATTGACATTTGACACTTTTGAGACATAGAGGGTCAGTTTTCTTTGTTTAAGCCTTCACAAATCAACCATGCCCCAGGTAAATGCTATACAACCAAGAGTGTGTGGGCTTGGAAATTATACTTGATGGTAGGGGACAGAAGGCACAATGTTAAGTGAATAGAGAAGGAGATGGATCTAGAAAGAGTGGATAGAAGATATAAATATTACCAAAACACATATGTACAAAATTCTCAAAAATCTAAGGAAAATTTAAAGCTTCAATAATGGAAATGAATATAAAAGATTGCCATATTCTATCATTTTAATAACTAAAAGATAAATGAAAACTTAATTTTTATTTATCAGAAAAAATTTCCCCCCAAAATATGACTATTTCATACTACCTCAGTACACGTAGTAGATGTCAATAATGGTAAAATGTCGAAATACTACATATTAGTTATTCTTCCTACTCTTACAGGTTTACTTCTTGACCAAATGTTTATCTCAAGTAATGTAACACTATTTGCATATATCTCTAATATGCCAAAAATCCAGTGCTTTAAAGTCTTGACAATATAGCTCACATATTTTTGTTAAATTCTTTATTAAACAAAAAACCCTGAGTATATTGAAGAATTGAGAATCAGAAGATTAAAGGAAATTCTTAAAATTTTTTATTGGTTGTTTTATTTATTTACATTTCAAATGTTATCCCCTTTTCAGTTTCCCCTCCAAAAAACCTTTATCACATCCCCTCCCCCCTGCTTATATGAGGGTACTCACCCACTTACCCATCTACTCCTGCCTCACTGCCCTAACATTCCCCTATGCTGGGGCATCAAGCTTTCACAGGACCAAGGGCCTCTCCTCCCACTGATGTTTGACAAGGCATATGCTGCTACATATGGAGCTGGAGCCATGGATCCTTCCATGTGAATTTTTTGGTTGGTGCTTTACTCCCTGGGAGCTCTAGGGAGTCTGGTTGGTTGATATTGTTGTTCTTCCTCTGGGGTTGCAAACCCCTTCAGCTTCTACAGTCCTTCCCAACTCCTGCATTTGGGTCCCCATGCTCAGTCTGATGGTTGACTGCAAGTATCCGTATCTGTATTTTTAAGACTCTGACAGAACCTCTCAGGAGACAATCATATCAGGCTCCTGTCGACAAATACTTCTTGGCATCAGAAATATTGTCTGGCTCTGGTCTTGGGGTATATGGGATGGATCCCCAGGTGGGACTGTCTCTGGAGGGTTTTTTCTTCAGTCTCTCCTCCACCGTTTCCTTTAGACAGGAGCAATTCTGGGTTAAAATTTTGAGAAGGGTGGGTGGCCCCGTCCCTAACACGGGGGCTGTGCTTAACCTCTGGATATGGTCTCTACAGGTTCTCCCTCCCTTTTGTTGGGCATTTCAGCTAATGTCATCCCTGTTGGGTCCTGGGAGACTCTTGCTTTCCCGGCATCTGGGACTTTCTGTTGGCTACTCCCCGTTCCCCATGCCCCACTGCTACACAACTATATTCAATTTCCTGTCCCTCTGTACATCTTCCCCATCTCCTCCCATACCTGATCCTACCTCCCGTTTTTTCCTATCCTCCTCTTCTCTTCCTCCAAAGTCCCTCCCACCCTCTACCTCCCGTGATTATTTTGTTCCCTCTTTTAGTAATGCGGAGACAACAACATGCTGGACTTCTGCAGAATAAAATACTCTGAATTTACTTACTATTTGAGGCCACAGTGCCATTCTTTGGTGAATCATGGACCCTTACACTATGGACACTTAATTTTTGACAAAGAAGTTGAAACTATACAATAGAAAAAAAGAAAGCATTTTTAACAAATGGTTTTAGTCTAACTGTTTGATTGTCTGCATGTAGAAGAATGCAAATTGATCTCTACTGATCACCCTGAACAAAGCTCTGGTCCAAATAAATCAAGGACCTCCACATAAAACTACATACATCAAATCTAGTAAGAAAGAAAGTGGGAAATACTCTTGAATGCATTGGAAAAGGGAAAACTTTTCCTAAAATGAAAAACAATGGCTTAGACCCTAAGAGCAACAATTGATAAATAGGACTTCATGAAACTGAAATGCTTCTGTAAGGAATAGTACACTGTCAACAGAACAGAAGGCCTACAGATTGGGAAAAGATCTTTACTCACCTTACATCCAACAGAGACTAGTAACCAAAACATATAAAGAACTTAAGAGGTTAGGCATCAACAAACCAAATAACCTAATTAAAAATGTGGGACAGAAATAAACAGAATTCTCAGTAGAGGACTGTTGAATAGCCAAGAAACACTTAAAGGTTCATTATCCTTTGTCATCAGGGAAATGCAAATCAAAACAACTCTTAGATTTCATGTTACACAAATCAGAATGGCTAACATTGAAAATTCACAGCACTTGCAGTGAGGACATGGTGAAAGGAGCTTACTCCTCCATTGCTGGTGGGATTGCAAACTTGTACAATCACTTGAGAAATCAATTTGTAGCTTTCTCAGATAACTGGAGATAGTTCTACCTGAAGATCCAGCTCTGCTGCTTCTGGTCATATACCCAAATGATGGTCCCCCATATACAAGGACACATGCTCCACTGTGTTCATAGCAACTTTGTTCTTAATAGCCAGAAATTGGAAACAACCCAGATGTCCCTCAGCTGAAGAACTGGATACAGAAGATGTGGTTCATTTACAACAATGAAATACTACTCAGCTATTAAAAACAATGACTTCATGAATTTGACAGGTAAATGGATGGAACTAGAAAATATTATCATGAGTGAGGTAACCCAGTTTCAAAAGAACACACATGGTATGTACTCACTGATAAGTGGATATTAGTCAAGGGGGAAAGAAAAAGCTTGGAATACCCATGATTCAACTTACAGACCATATGAAACCCAAGAAGAAGAAAGACCAAAGTGTGGATGCTTCAGTCTTACTCAGAAGGGGGAAGAAAATAATCTCTGGAGGTAGAGGGAGAGAGGGATCTGGTAGAGAGAGAGGAGGGGGAGGGAAAGGGGGCAGGATCAGGTGTAGGAGGAGATGGAGGAGAAATACAGAGGATCACAAAATTGAACGGAGATGTGTAGCAGTAGGGGATGGGAAACTGGTGGTAGCCACTAGAAAGTTCCAGATGCCAGGGACTCAAGAGGTTCCCAGGACCCAACAAGAATGACGTTAGCCAAAATACCCAACAAAGAGGAAACAGAACCTGTAGAGACCATATCCACTGGATAGGCATGACCCTCAGTTGAGGGATGGGGCTCCCCACACATCTCAAAAATATTAACCCAGAATTTCTCCTGTCAATAGAAAATGCAGAGACAAAGAGCAGAGCAGAGACAGTAGGAAGGGCCATCTAGACACTGTCCTATTTAGGGATCTATCCTATCTATAAGCACCAAACCCAGACACTGTTGTTGATGCCAAGCACTTGCTGAAGGAAACCTGGTATATCTCTCCCCTAAGAGACTATGACAGAGCCTGACCAATATAGATGCAGATGTATACAGCCAACCATCACACTAAGCCAACTCCAATGGAAGAGTTAGGGAAGGACTGAAGGAGCTGAAGGTGTTAGCAACCCCAGAGGAAGAAGAACAATATCAATCAACCAGACCCCTGGGAGCTCACAGGGACTAAACCACCAACCCAAGAGTACACATTGAGGGACCCAGGACTCCAGCTGCATATGAAGCAGAGGATTACCTTATCTGGCCTCAATGGGAGGGGAGCTCATTGGTCCTGAGGTAGGAGTGGCTGGTTGGCTGGGAGAACACCCTCATACAAGCAGGGGGGCCAGTGGAGGGGATAGGGTGTTTACCTGGGAAGGGGGATATATTTGAAATGTAATTAAATAAAATAACCAATAAAGTAAAAATAAGTTTAAAAAAAGAAGAAAATAGGTTTGTTTATGCAATTAAAAAAAGAAAAAGAAAAAAGAAGTTAGAAACAGCTCTACTACCACAACCCTAAAGTCCTGAAGTTCTACAAATGAGCATTCTATCAAAATGCAATTGCAGATTCAACATTATACTAATCCTTATGACTTTCCTGTCATTTCCACAGATATTGAAAAAGAATCTTAAAATCTATGGGGCAGTACAAAGATCTCAGATAGCTAAAGCCATCCTTACTGAAACATAACACAAAAAGGAGAGTCTTACTTAGTTTTAGTTATAGCACAGGCCCTCAGAAGTTGGATAAATTTCATTGTATTTGTAAAGTTTGTGAAAATTCAATCAGCTTTTGAAAGAGTCTTGTATTCTATAATTTGCTTTATTGTTTTCACCTCTAATAGTTATTATTAGCAGATTTTAAAGTTTCTATGGACTCAATTTTATGTATTATATTTATTTATATATAAAGATGGTTTTCCATTTTTTTCTAAAACAGCACCTTTAAATTTCAGAATAATGCACATGGCTTTGCTTAAACTTAGTGTGTGGCCAAATTAACCACCCACAAACAAATATGCACGAATGCGTAGAATTGTGTAGACAACAGGGGGTAGTAGCAAGAGATGGAAAGTGAGAATAATTAGAGAATATTTTTACTTCTTTTAACATAAAACTGAGAAACTTTAATTAGTAAAATGTCTAATAACTGTCTGGGAAATGGGTTTTCTGAAAACTATATGAAAGTGAAACTTCTGAAGAGAAGATGTCTGTTCATTTCTGGGAATTTGGGATAGGTAAGCCATTGCTATCAGGAAGGTTTTTCTTTCACATTGTCAGTCACTTTAAATATTGACACTGACTTTAAGGATTCAGACTTGCAAGCCCCAACATACTTTAATTTTTTTAAATTTAGTTTTAACAGGTTTTGATAATTTTATACATAAATATTTCTTTTTCATCACTTCTAAACACCTCTTTCTCATCCAATTCTACACCTACCCCCAACTTTCTCTCAAAATCATGTATATATGTACATATATGCATGTATATACATATGTATAGCATATACAGACACACACACTCACATACACACACATATACACACATATATGTCTATATACATACTTTTGTGTACATACATTTAGGGCTGAACACTGTGAATGGTGAACCTTTTTGAGAGCTCAACACTGGAGAAGACTGATTCTCTCTTTCTCTCTCTCTCTCTCTCTCTCTCTCTCTCTGTCTCTTTGTCTCTCTGTCTTTGTGTCTCTGTCTCTCTGTCTCTCTGTCTCTCTCTCTCTCATTAGCCATTAATTACCTGTGACTATTTATCTATAGGTAAAAGCTTATGAGATTTTCCCATCCAGTTGGCATGTCTACTGATGTTACTGTGCTAGTCTTGTTTAGGCAAACACCATTTGATATGTTATGGTTGTAGCTTCCCTGTCATTATAAAAGATACTCTCTCACAGCAGCCTTCCTGGTTCTCTACTTCATATCATCATTCCAACCATATTTTCTTATATACCCTGAGTCTCAGGTGTAGATTTCATGTTATAGATGTATCAGTTGGGACTGGAAAAACTCACTGTTAATTATCTGCATTTTGCCCAGTTGTGGCCCTCCATAATTGTCTTTATATACTAGAAAAAGTAGCTTCTGCAATGAGAGTGAAGAGTTAATCCTATCTGAAGATGCAAGAATAAGTACTTTAAATACATTTAAAATTATATCAGTTGAAATTTGCAGAAGTAGGTTCTCTTCTACAATCTATGACTTCTTGAACTCTCAAGCCCAGTATGAAGATGTCTTAAGTCTAATTAGGTAACTCGCGGTTACCTCCATAATTTTACTGCTACTGATGCACACGTAAGAACATCTTGCCGTGCTTGCAATTGTGCTGGAATGTAGGCTCTGAGGCTGGCTGGAACTATTGATTACTTTTCTCCCTTGGAAGATTCCATAGCATCTTAGAATATATTAGATGTAGTCTTCAGAGAGGATATGTAAGCTTCAAGTAAACACATTGCTAAGGAAGCCACAGATATGCTGAAAATGCTCATGGGCATTTATTTTACATAGTACACATTCCGAAGTGTTCATCTTTAATAATGTCAGATAATTATTAAATTAAGAAAGTTTGTTTATATAAGTTTTTATAAATTTAATAATCATAAAGAGATTAAAATTATACATAGATAAAAGTCACATGCATGCAGAATTCTATTTTAATTAAAAACAATAACAAAAATCCCTGTAACACACATATATTTCTATATTCTTCAGAATTTTAGAAGAAGATATGGAAGTATGGAAATATTGCATAGTGTATGAGTTCATTCTGTCTGGATTCTCTAAGAAGCCAGAACTCTAACAGTGCCTCCTTTTGTGAGTGGGTTGGTATCTTTTAACCCTCTACTGGGGTTGTGCCTGGCTAGAGGAAGTAGATACTTTGGGTTCCATATTCCAACTACTAGTAGTTTCAACTAAATTTACTTCCATAGACTCCTGGGAGCCCTCACCATCCCAGGTCTGTAGCACTCCCTAGAGATGCTCCTGACCATCCCACCCTCACAGCCTCTGATTTATATTCATTTTAGTGGGACTATGGCCCTCTCTCCCATATGGTCCACATCTGATCATGAATCCCCTGATTCCACTAGCCATCCCCCTTATGGTTAATATACATTTATAGGTTAGTACATACCTTACATTTTCTTTATGGTCTGGGTTACCTCATTCAGGATGATATTTTCAAGATACATCAATTTGCCTTCAAAATTCATGATGTTATTTTTAATTGCTGAATTTTATTCCATTGTGTAGATGTATCATATTTTCTTTTTATCTTTATTCATTTTTCATCTGAGGGACATCTAAGTCATTTCCAGTTTGTGTCTAATTATGACTAAAGTTTCATAGTTGAGCAAGTGTCTTTGTCATATATATATGTGTGTATGTATGTGTGTGTGTGTGTGTGTGTGTGTGTGTGTGTGAGAGAGAGAGAGAGAGAGAGAGAGAGAGAGAGAGAGAGAGAGAGAAAGCAAGCTTCAACAGATACAAGAAAATATAAATAATGCCTTTTATCTTATCAGGTCACCATAGAGCTGGACTTCAACAACAAAAAAACAAATACCAGAAAACCTACAAATTCATGGAAAGTAAGCAACTTTATTCATTGATCTCTGGGTCATGGAAGAAATAGATAAGGAAATTAAAGACTCTCTAGAATTCAATGAAAGCAATGGGAAACATACCCAAATTTATGAAACACAATGAAAGTAGTGCCAAGAGATAAATACATAGCACTTAGTGCCTGGTTATGTACAGAAATTAGAAGGTTCTCATACAAAAAATTTTAAAAGCATTTGAAAGCTCTAGTAAAGAAAGGAAAAGAAGGAGGAAGAGGAGGAGGAGGAGAGGAGGAGGAGGAGGAGGAGGAGGAGAAGGTGAAGCAAAGACACTGAAGAGGAATATACAACAGGAAATAATCAATCTAAATTCTTAAACTATCAAAAGAGAAGACTAAAGTGTCTTTATTGTAACCAATTTAATTTGATTTTAATAATTTGTTCTTTATTTTCTTCTATAAGCATTAAAGATAGTAAATATTAAAATTAATGGAGAGCATGTAAAATATAATCAAAACATTATGCCATTTAACACAACACAGCACTTTCATATTCTAAAGAAATTCAAAAGATGTTTGATGATAATTTTTATAAAAATTGAATTATAGGAAACAGGAATATACTCACAGAATAGTTGTACTAGTGTGCTTTCTTAGTGAGAAGACCAAGTTACATGAGATAGGGAAAATTTTGAAATTTTCAGAAAAAGTTTCATATAATATTATATAAATTATAGTAAAAGAATTAAAAATTACCAAATGGTAGTTTATTGAAGGTATAATAGCTATCTTCAAGTCTCCTGTATATCCTGTTCTTGATGGCACGGCTGTACACTCTCTCTGTATCTCTTCAATATAGTAGTTGATGTCCTATCTATAGCAATAAAACAACTGAATCAAGTGGATAAAAATTGGAAAGTAAGAGTCAAAATTTCTATTCACAGATGATATGATAGCATACATAAGTGACCTCAAAAATTCTACAAAAGAATTCCTACAGCTGATAAAAACTCCATCAAAGTGGCTGGATATAAAATTAACTCAAAGAAATAGGTAGAATTCATTTATTCAAACAATAAATAGTCTGAGAAAGAAATTAGGGAAGCACCAGCTTTTATAATAGCCAGAAATAATATAAAATATCTTGGTGTACCTTTAACTAAGCAAGTAAAAGTTCTTCTATGACTAGAACTTCAAGTTTTTGAAGAAAGAAATTAAGGAAGATACTAATAGATGGAAAGTTCTCTCATGCTCATGAACCAGTAGGAATAACATAGTAAAAAAGGACATCTTACCAAAAGCAACCTACAGATTCTATGTAATTCCCATCATAATTCCAAAATAATAACAGTATTTTACAGACATTTAAAGAACAATTCTCAAGTTCCTGGAAAAAAAAAACAAATCAAAACACACACACACACACACACACACACACACACAAACCAGGATAACTAAAACAATTATATACAATAAAAGAACTGGAAGTATCATAATCTTTGATTCCAAGCTGTACTACAGAGCAATAGTAATAAAAACTGCACGGCATTGGTATAGAAACATACAGGTTGATCAATGAAATCAAGTTGAAGGGCTGGAAAAAAATAAAAGACTTCAACATAAAACCAGATACACTAAATCTAATTGAAGAAAAAGTGGGAAATAGCCTTAAACTTGTTGATACAGGAAACGACTTTATGAACAGAACAACAATGGCTAAGGCTCTAAGAACAATTAATAAGTGGGATATCATAAAACTGAAAACTTTCTGTAAGGCAAAGGACACTGTTAATAGGACAAAATATCAGCCTACACATTGGTAAAACATCTTCACTAACCTTACATCCAATATACAGCTAATGTCTAAACTATATATTTAAAAACAAAAAGCTCAAAAATTTAGACAACACCAAACCAAACAATGCAATTAAAAATGAGGGCAGATGGAGGGAGGGAACTGGGTGGAAGATGGGGTGGGAAGGGAAATGGGAGCTTTTCAGGATCAGGTGTGGGGAGAGACAGGGGAGATGGTCATATAGTCATGAGAATGAGTGAAAATCTGCAGTGGACAAAGGTGGGGAAGTAGGAGCTTCTCGAGGATATGTCAGAGATCTAGGATAGGAGAGTCTCCCAAGAAACAATGGGAGTGAATTTAGCTCAGATTACCAGGAGTGGAGATATGACACCTGAGAAGGCCACCTCCTACAGCCAAGAAGGAACTACAGTGGAACAATGGGAACACCAACCCACCCACAAAACATTCAAACAAAAATTTATCTTGCCTACTAGAAATGCAAGGATGGGGGAACAGAGTGGGAACTGAGGGAATGGTCAAGTAATGACTGGTCCTACTAGAGATCCATTCCATGGCCAAGTACCAATTCCTGACACTATTAGATGCTGGGAGTCTGCCTGGCCTGGAATGGGTTAAGATGGGGCATAGCATAGAACACAGGCCAAAATACTGATATCCAACCTTTTGTCTTTTTAACTCTTCTGTGCTAAACTCTTACCTCTTTCTTACTTTTTACTGTTTCGTTAAGCACTGGGAAAACTTAACTCTTTATCTCTCTTAGTATTTACTTCATAATTCTCTGTGCTTGAATAAGTGCTGGGAAACTTAACTCTTGATTACTTTATAAACTTACTTTATAATTCTCTGTGATTGAATAAGCACTAGAAAACTTAACTCTTACTTACTTTGTATTTCTCTGGCAATTAACATATGCTATATAGCAGCAGGGAATTCAGTTGAAAATTTATTGCTAAAACTTCTTTCTCTGTTACCCAGAAGCTCCTCCTCTCACTGGCCAGGCAAGAGGGAGACTTGGAACAATTAACTTTTTTTTTTTTTTTTTAAAGCAATGCCAAATTTTAATTATATATTTTTCAACCCTCCAAAGAGCATACTTTAACATTTATACCCAGTGAAAAGCTGCCCAGCTTTATGACTGCTACACCAACAGAATCTTTGGAAGCAGTCTTATTTAATTCTTGAATGCAGGACCACCTAGCAGTATAAGTAGAGAAATTTTTCTCTTGTGCTAAAAGCGTTTCTATTCTCAAAGGTCCATGGCAATCCATCAGTGTTATCCTCTTGGGTAATTAGGCCCACTTCCCCTTTCCAGGCAGAGTTATTGGAAGATGTTGCTGAGCTCTCAAGCCAGTCTGGCTGAATTATAAGAGTAATGGTCTCTGGAACAATTAATTAACTTTTATTGAACTGGGAAAAGAAAGTCTCTCACACACACATACATAAAGAAAATATTTTACATAAGCAAATATGCATAGACATACATCTATTCATAGTTCATTCTTATATACACATTCATATATACATATACTTTGGCCAGGCCCAACCAACTGTTTCATAAACTTACACACTCACCTACATACACCTATATTTACATATGCATATATATAGATAGATCAAAAGCCTACAAACTCATTCATTCTTGATGAAAAAATAAGTGCCAATCTTAATTGCTTAGAGAAAGAAAAAACTTCTTTTTATTGAGTATGAAAAAGCCCTGTCCTTGTCAGTGAGTAGAAACTTGTTCAAAGAAAAGTCCCGTCTCAATGTAAAAAGAAGCCTGCCAGCTGCTCCACTCTGCTATGTTCTCCTCTGCACACCTCTTTTCTCTTCTTTATTTTCATTGCTCTTAGTTCTTATATTTTTTTAGGGTGCATGATCTCATGGTATTCCACGAATTTTTTAAAATAGTTCACAGGTTCAAACATAAATTCAAATCATAAATTGAACATGCAATAAGAACAGAGATGTTGATATGTCTTCCATTAAGATTAGTTGTCTAACTAAACATTCATTATCTGCTACTAGCTCCATAGGTTCATTGAGAGAGAGTTTAAATCAATAATTTTTATGTCTAAGTTAGCACAGTATATCAAGAGGCAAATCATATTTTTTTTTTATACTTTATTTACACTTCAAATGTTTCCCCCTTTCCAGATCTCCCCTTTGGAACCTCCCGATTCCCTCCCTCCTCCCTCTGCCTCTATGGGCGTATTCCCCCACCCACCCACTCTCATCTTCCCTCCTTGGCATTCTCCTATACTGGGGGAATCTAACAATCTAAGGTCCAAGAGCCTCTCCACCCCCTGATGTCTAAAAAGACTCTCCTCTGCCGCATATATGGCCAGCACCATGGGTCACTCCATGTTTATTCTTTGGTTGGTGATACTGTCTCTAGGAGTATCGAGGGGTCAGGCCAGTTGCCACTGTTGCCCCCTCCCTGGGGCTGCAAACTCCCACAGCAACTTCAGTCCCTTCTCCAAATCCTCCCTCTGGAACCTCACACTCAGCCCTATGGTTGCTATGAAGTGACTCTTGGGTATTTCGAACTTTTGGGCTAATAACCAGTTATCAGTGAGTACATACCATGTTCATTTTTTTGTGACTGCGGTACCTCGCTCAAGATATTTTCAAGTTCCATCCATTTGCCTGCGAAATTTCATGAAGTCATTGTTTTTAATAGCTGAGTAGTATTCCATTGTGTAAATATATCACATTTTCTGTAGTCATTCCTCTGTCTAGGGACATCTGGGTTGTTTCCAGTTTCTGTCTATTATAAATATGGCTGCTATGAACATAGTGGAACATGTGTCTTTATTACATGTTGGAACATCTTCTGGTTATATGCCCAGGAGTGGTACAGCTGGGTTCTCAGGTAGTATTATGTTCATTTTTTTCTGAATGTCTGCCAAACTGATTTCCAGAGAGGTTGTATCAGCTTGCATTCCTACCAGTCATGGAGGAGTGTTCCTTTTTCTCCACATCCTTGCCAACATCTGCTGTCACCTAAATTTTTGATCTTAGCCATTCTGACGGGTGTGAAGTGGAATCTCAGGGTTGTTCTGATTTGCATTTCCCTGATGACTAAGGATGTTGAACATTTCTTTAGGTGCTTCTCAGCCCTTCGGGTTTCCTCAGTTGAGAATTCTCTGTTTAGCTCTGTTCCCCATTTTTTGATAGGGTTATTTGGATCTCTGGAGTCTAGCTTCTTGAGTTCTTTGTATACTTTGGATATTAGCCCTCTATCAGATGTAGGATTGGTAAAGATTTTTTCCCAATCTGTAGGTTGCTGTTTTGTCCTATTTACAATGTCCTTTGCCTTACAGAAGCTTTGCAATTTTATGCGGTCCCATTTGTTGATTCTTGATCTTAGAGCATAAGCCATTGGTGTTCTGTTCAGGAACTTTTCCCCTGTGCCCATCTGTTCGAGACTTTCCCCCACTTTCTCTTCTGTAGTTAAAATGACAATCCTGCTGAAAAAGCAATCTACAGATTGAATGCAATCCCCATCAAAATTCTAACTCAATTCTTCATAGACTTAGAAAGAGCAATTCTCAAATTCATATAGAATAACAAAATCCCAGGATAGCAAAAACTATTCTCAACAATAAAAGGACTCCTAGGGGAATCAGCATCCCTGACCTTATGCTGTACTACAGAGCAGTAGTGATAAAAACTACATGGTATTGGTACAGTTACAGGCAGGTGATCAATGGAATAGAATTGAAGACCCAGAAATGAATCCACACAATTCTTGATCTCTGACAAAGGAGCTAAAACCATCCAGTGGAAAAAAGACAGCGTCTTCAACAAATGGTGCTGTTCAACTGGCAGTCTACACGTAGAAGATTGTGAATTGATCCATTCCTATCTCCCTGTACAAAGCTCAAGTCCAAGTGGATCAAGGACCTCCACTAAAAAACCAGATACACTGAATCTAATAGAAGAGAAAGTGGAGAAAAGTCTCAGATCATATTCCTAATGTCTTATTAATAATGAAGCTTTGTAGAGAGAATCCCAGTCAATAAGTTATCTTCTGTCCTTGCACCAACAATAAATGATTTTTCCTTTTTATGGCTTTTAGTTATCAGATTGTTGTTTTACAACCAGCTACAGATGAATATTTTTCTAAATCATGAATTTGTTTCATGTCTGCTTTCCATCGAGTGCAAATAGCTTGTGACACATGAAAGACTTGCAGGGCCTTAATTGTAGCCATTTCTATAAGAGGTTCACAATTTCTAGTATAAACTTGAAAATTCTATAAAATCACCATTAAGAGTTAAGAAATCATGTATTTGTCTGCACAGCATTGTTATAAAAGTGTACATCTTCAGAAATGTGCAGTAAATCTGCCTAATGTGATAGGCCAATGCCCAGAAATTATTGTATTAATTTTATAATGACAGGAAATGCTGCCTGAATCAATCCTAAGTTGAAGTCCCTAAAGGTCTTGCTTCCCAGAGATCATCCATCACCGTCCATGCAAAAATGGTAGACCATGTCAGGAAAGTCTTGCTAGCCTTTAGCTCTTGGCTTCTAACAATTAAAGATACTTTGTTATGCTTACAGGCAGAAGCTCAGCACAGCTGTTCTTTGAAAGGCACTACCCAGCAGCTGACTCAGAGAGATGTAGAGACCCACAGCTCAACATTGGATGGAAATGGAGACTATTATGGAAGAGTTGGAGGGAAGGTTGAGGGTCCCAAAAGGGATGGACACTTCACAGGAAGACCAACAGGGTCAACTAAGCTGGACCTGTGTGGGCTCTCACACCCTAAACTGCTAACCGAAGAGCATACATGATCTGGACCTAGGCACTCTCACATACATGCAGCTCAGTCTTCATAGTCTAGGTCCTGAGCAACTGAAGCAGAAGGTATAACAAAACCTGTTGCCTATCTATGGAATTTGTTCCCCCAAATCAGCTGTTTTGTGTGCCCACAGTAGAGGAAGAAGCACCTAGTGTGGTCCAGAGTCCCTAGGAAGTATCTCCACTCTCTCAGAGTAGGAGTGGAGAGGAGCTGGTGGGAGGGACTCTGGGTAAGTGGTAACCGGAGGATGTAAAGTGAATAAATGAACAAATAATTGAAAATACAAAAGAATTTAGTTTGTTCTGCCATCTAACTTTTTATTCCTGAAATATCTCAGCTGTAGCTATAGTCATATGGGTTCCACAATCCTTTTTCTTTAGGTCATTATATTGTTTTTCTAGGTTTCTTAAATTAGGAAAAGATCATAGCAATTTTGGTTTTGGGGAAACTGTTAATAATATTTATATGAATAGATTTATTATTTAAATAATGTTAAATTATAATCAATACCATATAACTCATCATTAAGAAATCCATTGTTCCTCTAAAACTTTGTTCCTTCACTGTGGACTCTGTCTGTTGTGTCAGCCAGTGGCAAATAAGAACTGTACTGAATCTTAAACCCACCAACACCTGTTGCATCATAGTAAGAGGTTAAAACACAATTCTTCAGTGATTCACCTACACAAAATATTTATTAAGTGTTGAAAGTTTAGAAATTACAAGAAATCATTTGAAGACTAACTTCACAATTGGGGAATTATCACTGATAATTGCTATTTTTCTCAGGAACACATTTCTAGAATAATGAATGTCCTTAGGGAATGTTTATTTCGTGAAGTAGAATATCAGAAGTAATTAAACTCTGGACAGAGCTTCACAACTACTCAGATGACTATGGGTATGAAATTGAAACTGCAGAGTTACAAACTAAGTGAGTTCTGGAAGATGACTTGAGATGCATACCTGACTCAAAGGTACTGTTGTCATTGAGGACTAGGCCTTGACTTCTAAATACTAACTGTAGAATGCTTAGTGCCTGTTTCTCACAAATCCAGGGTTAGTACTATTGGCAAGCAGCAAATAAAACTTGATATTGAGTATTCTAGGAGAATTAAGATAATGTGTTTGTCTCATATACTTACATTTGTCATTTAGGACTCTACTGCCTGAAGCAATCATGCTCAGAAGTCAGGTAGAAGTATCTGTATGTCTTCCATTCATTCATCTAATTCCCTTATTATTTAAAGTACCATAAAAACCTGTAATTTGGCAGTCATGTATTACTGAGGAGACTGGCAAGTAAGTCATACTGATCATGTAACTATTAGTGTAATTTATTTCCCAAGGAAGTATGAGGTTCAAAAATTACAACATCCTGAGCATGTTGTAAAAAGGATGAATTTATTACAAGATTTTTGAAGAATCACAACATGTCAACCATAGTTTTAGATAGGATGTAAAAGGAAATGTATATTTACCAGAAAACAAAGGAAAGCTTCTTAGTGATACTCTCTAGGAGAATGAACACCATTCTAAAATGTATATACTGAATAACTGCAATATAATCTAGGAATTCTAAGTAAATAAATTATCCATCACAGAAGGAGGGATTTGTATGCTTGAAAAATTTAGCAGGATCAACTAAGTGGACAGTGGTGATTTTACAAATAAATGACAGGGAATTGTTTCTCTAAGTCTGTGAATGTGAATTATTATCAAATTTAGGCCCTAGTATATTCCATAAGCTTGAATAAATGACTCTTTCACTCTTTGCAACAACAAGCTGACATAATATTACACTATGATTATTAAATGTATATTTTTTATGGTTTCAAATATCACAAACTGTCTTAAATTATGTAAGCTGTATACTAATTATATCACCTTTAAATGTTTTCCAAGCATTTGTCACCTTCTGTGTTTCATCTTGCCAATGTCCTTTCCTTAGCTAGATTATCCACAGTGAATACTATAACCCGAAATTTCATATAATTGCTTCACATTAGTTCTTCCTAACTTCATGGAACACAGAAGAAATGAAAGCCTTAACAATGCCTTCAGAGAAGGTACAGCTATGGTAAATGGTGATCACTATAGGTTTACTGGTTCAATGATCAGGTGTCATTGTGACCTCTTGACTGTGTTCCAGTTCAAAATCTCCTGAGCTGAGAAGACACATCAGAGATCTTTCAGAAATATCTGTGTAATAATGTATTAGAATAATGTAAAATAATATAGTATAATTTACTACATTCTAAGATTTGTTTTTAATGGAAATTTCTGTATTTGCCCTTCATTTTCTCTCAGTCTATGAATTTTATTGCTGTTTTTTTTTAATTTAAAGTTTATTTTAGTTTTATGTATGAATAGGGTATTATATATATTTTATATTAATAGTCATTTAAAAACCAATTTAGGAGTTAATAAATTTGTTGTTTAACTCAATTTTACTGTTTTATATATAATAAATCATTGTAACTGATTTGGTATTTTAAATTTATATTAATATTGAATGAGTTTGAATTATTTTTTTCTTATCTTTTATGATTAGGTTGTAGTAATTTTGAAGGCATGCTAGCCATAAGATATATTCCTTACCAGGATAAATGTGTGATTTCCTGTTCAATTTAAGTCAAAAAAGAAATCTGATCTATTGTTAGAATGTATAAAACTCATAATCTATGATTCCAACTACGATGATTGTAATTCAAATACTCAATTACTTGATTATTTTACAAAATTTATAGATCGCTTAACTAGGTTTTAGTTATATACATACTTTGAAACAACTATGTTAAAATTTAACATATTTTGTATTTTTAATTTTACACTGATAATCATTGGGGACCAAAATTCATTTCTCAGACAAAAATGTCAAATCTATAGAATTGCAAAACGTTTTTTAAATCCTTTATTTACTTATTTACTTATTTATTTTAAACTCCGGATTTTACTCCCCTCCCAGTCCACCTTCCAACTGTTCCACATACCATACTTCCTCTTCAAACCCCTGTCTCCACAAGGATGTCCCCACCTATCACCCTCTACCTTTAAATTCCCTGGGGCCTCCAGTCTCTTGAGAGTTAGATGCATCTTCTCTGACTAAATCCAGACCCCGAAGTCCTCTGCTGTATAAGTGTTAGGAGCCTCATATCAGCTGGCGTTTGCTGCTTGGTTTGTGGTCCAGTGTCTGAGAGGTCTCAGTGGTTCAGGTTAATTGAGACTGCTGGTCCTCCTACATGGTTGCCTTCCTCCTCAGCTTCTTCCAACTTTCCCCTAATTCAACCACAGGGGACAGCAGCTTCTGTCCCTTGGTTGGGTGCAAATATCTGCATCTGACTCTTTCAGCTGCTTGTTGAGTCTTTTGGAGGGCAGTCATGAAGGGTCCATTTTTGTGAGCACTCTATAGCCTCACTAATATTATCAGGCCTTGGAGCCTCCCTTTGAGCTGGAATCCCACTTTGGGCCTGTAGTTTGACCTTGTTTTCTTCAGGCTCTTCTCCATTTCCATCACTGCAGTTCTTTCAGACAAGAACAATTATGGGTCAGAATTTTGACTGTGGGATGGCAACCCCATCCCTCACTTGATGCCCTGTCTTTCTGCTGGTGGTAGGCTCTACATGTTCCCTCTCCCTAATGTAGAGCCTTTCATCAAAGGTCTCTCACTTTGAGTCTGGAGAGTCTCTCACCCCCCAGGTCTTTGGTACATTCTGGAGAGTCCTTCCACTTCCTACCTCTCAAAGTTGCCTGTTTCCATTCTTTCTGCTGGCCCTCAGGGCTTCAGTCCTTTTCCCCACCCAATCCTAGATCATGCTCCCTTCACTTCCCCCATCCTGTTTCCCTCCAAGATGCCTCCCTCCCTCACCCATTCTGGTTGCTTTCTTCTCCATCCCAAGTGGGACTGAGGCATCATCACTTAGGCACTTCAGCTTGTTGACCCTTGTGAGTTCTGTGGACTGTATCTTGGGTATTCTGTACTTTTTTTTTTTTTGTAGCCAATATCCACTAATTAGTGAGTACATACCATGCATATCCGTTTGGGTCTGAGTTACCTCACTCAGGATATTTTCCAGTTCTATCAAATGCCTACAAAACTCAGGATGTTCTTGTTTTTAATAGCTGAGTAGTATTTCATTGTGTAAATGAACCACACTTTGTGTATCCTTTCTTCTGTCATGGGACATCTGGGCTGTTTCCAACTTCTGGTTATCATAAACAAGGCCACTATGAACATAGTGGAACAAGTGCCCCTGAGGCATGGTGGGGCATCCTTTGGGTATATTTCCAAGAGTGGTATTGCTGGGTCTTCAGGTAGATCTATTTCCAATTTTCTGAGGAAACTCCAGATTGATTTCTCCAGTGGTTGTACCAGTTTGCAATCCCTCCAGCAATGGGGGAGTGTTCCTCTTTCTCCATATCCTTGCCAACATGTGCTAATGCCTGAGGTTTTGATCTTAGCCATTCTAATTGATGTAAAGTGGAATCTCAGGGCTGTTTTGATTTGCATTTCTCTGACCACCAAGGACTTTGAACATTTCTTTAGTTGTTTCTCAGCCATTGAGATTCCTCTGGTGTGAATTGTGAATTCACAGTTTAGTTCTCTACCCCATTTTTTTATTATTTTTATTTTTTTTGGTTGTTGGCTTCTTGACTTCTTTCTTTATTTTGGATATTAGTCTTCTATTGATTGTAGGGTTAGTGAAAATATTTTTCCTAATCTGTAGCTTGCTGATTTGTTCTATTGGCTATATCTTTTGCCTTACAGAAGCTTTCCAGTTTCATGAGGTCCCATTTATCAATTCTTGATCTTCGAGTGTGCCCCTTTGGAGTTCTGTTTATAAAATTTCCCCCTGTGCCAATAAGTTCAAGGCTCTTTCCCACTTTCTCTTCTGTTAGATTCAGCATATCTGGTTTTATGTTGAGGTCCCTGATCTGCTTGGACTTGATCTTTGTGCAAGGTGACAGATTCGGATCTATTTTCATTTTTCTATATATTGATAGCCAGTTAGACCAGCACCATTTGTTGAATATTCTTTCCTTTTTTTCTATTGTATATGTTGGCTTCTTTGTCAAAGATCAAGTGTCGTAAGTATGTGTGTGGTTTTTGTTTTAATTTTTATTTTTTGTTCTGTTTTGGATTTTTTAAATTTAAATTTCAAATATCCCTTTTCCAGGTCTCTCCTCCAGAAACCCCCTCCCCTGCCTCTATGAGGGTGTTCCTCCACTCACCCACCCACACTCACCTTTCAGCCCTGACATTCCCCTACACTGGGGCATCAAACACTCTCAGGTCCAAGGGCCTCTCCTCCCACAGATGTACAAACAAGGCTATATTCTGCTACATATGCAGCCTGCACCGTGAGTTTCTTTATGTGTATTCGTTGGTTGGTGGTCCAGTCCCTGGTAGTTCTGGGACAGTCTGGCCTGTTAACACTGTTACTCCCTCCATGGGGTTGCAAACCCAGTCAGTACCTTCAGACCCTTCTCTAATTCCTCCATCACAAATCCCCATGCTCAGTCCAATGGTTGGCTGCAAACATCTGCCTCTATATTTGTCAGGCTCTGGCAAAGCCTCTCAGGAGACAGCCATATCAATCTTCAATTAGCAAGCACTTCCCAGCATCCACAAGAATGTCCAGGTTTGGTGGCTATATATGGGATAGAACCCCAGGTAGGGCCATCTCTGGATGGCCTATCCTTCAGTCTCTGCTCCTCACTTTGTCTCTATATTTCCTCCTATGAGTATTTTGTTCACCCTTCTAGAAAGCTCTGAAGCATGCACATTTTGGTCTTCATTCTTCTTAGGCTTTATATGGTCTACGAAATGAATCTTGTATATTCCAAACTGTTGAGCTAATATCCACATATCAGTGAGTACATATCATGTGTCTGAATTTATTTCTGGGTCTTAAATTCTATTCCATTGATCAACATGTCTATCTCTGTACCAATACCCTGAAGTTTTTATTACTATTGCTCTGTAGTCAAACTTGAGGTCAAGGATGGTGATTCCCCCAGCCAATTTTTTTTTTTCCTTTCCAGATAAATTTGACAATTACTCATTCTAAGTCTTTCAAGTAGTGTGTTGGGATTTTGATAGGGATTGCAATGAATCTGTAGATTGCCTTTGGTAGGATGGACAT
Source organism: Rhynchomys soricoides (assembly GCA_019843965.1). Taxonomy (NCBI): domain Eukaryota; kingdom Metazoa; phylum Chordata; class Mammalia; order Rodentia; family Muridae; genus Rhynchomys; species Rhynchomys soricoides. Next base: position 5,347 of record JADRCH010000564.1, on the reverse strand, counting down.
TTTTACTATGTTAATTCTGCCAATCCATGAGCATGGGAGATCTCTCCATTTTCTGAGAACTTCTTTGATTTCTCTCTTGAAAGACTTGATCTTTCACTTATTTGGTTAGAGTTAGCACAAGATATTTTATATTGTTTGTGGCTATTGTAAAGGGAGTTGTTTCCCTAATTTATTTCTCAGCCTGTTCATCATTTGTATAAAGGAAGGATACTGATTTATTTGAGTTAATTTTAAATCTGCCACTTTGCTGAAGTTGTTTATCAGCTGGAGAATTTATCTGGTAGAGTTTTGGGGGTCGCTTATATCTACTGTCATATCATCTACAAGAACTTTAGACCAATCTTGCTTATGAATATCGATGCAAAAATACTCAAAAAAAATTCTTGCAAACTAAATCCAAGGACACATCAAAACTATCATTCACCACGATCAAGTAGGCTTCATCTCAGGGATGCAAGGTTGGTTAAATGTATGAAAATTAATAAACAAACAAACTCAAAAAATCACATGACCACCTCCTTAGATGTAGAAAAAGCATTTGATAAAATACAGTACCCCTTCATGTTAAAAGTATTGGAGATATCAGGAATTAAAGGCCTACATCTAAATAATAAAAGCAATATACAACAAACAAAGAGCCAATATCAAATTAAATCAGAGATACTTGAAGCAATCCCATTAAATTCGGGGACAAGACAAGGATACCCACTCTCCCTATATCTATCCAATATAGTACTGGAAGTGCTAGCTAGAAAAATAAGACAACAAAAAGAGATCAAGGGGATACAAATTGACAAAGAAGAAATAAAGGTATCACTATTTGTGAATGATAAACATATAAAAATATTAGCATCAAATATTTGAATGTTGAATGAATTGAGTAATATCGATGATACTCAATATTTTATTGTTGTGAATTTATTCAAAATTTTGCTTATTATAAAGCAACAATAAGAATACAGGTACAACTTTATATTTAGTGTTATCCCATGAGTATTCAATAATCAATTCAACTACACCTTTTACTTCCTCTTTCTTCTAGTTTTATTTTGGCTGTAAATTTTATCCCATATTTAAAGCCCTGCTCTAATTAATATATGCTAATATGGCAGATTTAGCTGGTGAACTCTTTAAAGCAGAGTAGATGTAATCTTAGTTTATACTGCTTCAGTGACTGAAGGCCATATTTATTTAAAATTCAGCAATATTTAGAAAAAGATGCAGAGTATGAGACACAGAGAGTTCTTAAATCAAGAAACAGGAACATGTGGATAAAATTTCCAGAAACTGTCTTTGAAGTATAGTATTAGAATGATTTTACTCAACCTAATGGCTCCCAAGTGTACAACTCTTTTGTCATTTCTATAAATTTACATTATTATTCTTAATTTTTAGGTGGTTCAAATCTACCAGAAGAGATTTCTATTCATGAAATTTGGCATAGCATCAAGAGCTCTATATTAAATAAATTATAACAGATGAACAAATAATTTTAAAACTATTTTAATGGTTGTATAAGCTACCAGCATATCTATGATAAAAAGTAACTTCCAAATATAATAATGAGAAAGGAAGTAATAACACTGGCTTAAAGTAACTGGGTATAGAATGTGGACAGATGATATAATACTAAAACTCAGTGCCTAGGTATAGAATAGGAACTGCGTTTTTACAGCTGTGGAGGTAATTTTGAGAAGAGGTAGAGATTAAACAGGAACTGTTCTGCAGAGATTCAGTTCTCTCTTTGTGATAAGTCTAAGACTAAAACCAGAAAATGCAATATTTTTGGTTTTCTTCATAGACATGTATACATTTCTGCACTGGAAATGTTTTAACAGTATACTCATCTTATGTGACTTTATTTCAATAACATTACTTAATGAGTTAACTCACACTTCATATTAATATGTGTTTTTCTTCTAAGTGAAAAGCAACTGCATTAATCTTTCAGAAATTAAAGCATTAACTAGTCAGACAAATAGATTGAGGGTAAATGCGTTTGCTACACAATTCTCATGACCTGAGTTCTATCCTCCAATCCTGCATTGAGGAAGGATTAAGCATGCCATCCAAATTTATAGTCTTCCTTGCTAATGTTCACCACAACATATCATATACCTGTTCACAATACTTCACATAAACATAATGATAATAATAATAAATACAATATATTAAAAAGTAAATTAAAGAACTTGACAGAAGTATATGAGCATGCTAAATACAGTGAGATTCCAGAAGTAGCTTTGAATTGAGCTATCTAGAATTTCTTGATTTCATTATTTTTAATCTTTAAGGTGCAATTTTTAAACATTACCTATACAGATTTTTCTGTAAATTCTGAAATGAATATAGATAAATGTTGCTTTAAGTAGTATGTTGGTGTATTTAATGAAATGACTTTATATCTGAAATCCAATAATTAGATTATGACAGACCTACCATAGGTCTGTGAGGCTTGATTTCTTTACCATATTTAACATTTTAAAATGCTACTATTGTGAGTTCTCTCATTAAATTTTTCTTCAATTCTCTCAGTACTACATGAAAGAACCAATACATAAGCATTGTGTGTATGTTATTTGATTGGCTTGTGGATAATTGTTGTTAACAGTTCATGTTTTATACTATTTTTATTTTATTTTTTAATTTTAGATATTTCACTAAATATGATTTAATATAAGGACACATAATAATAAAATAGGAATATAGAATATGATGCTTGTCATCCAAAGACTAGCAAGCATAAAGTTTGTGGTGATGTACTTACATATGACAAAGCAGGCTTAAATCTGTACAACAGCAAAACAAAAATATGTTAAAACTTAATGAGAAAAAGTGTAACAAGTTTGAAATATTAAAGTAAGAAAAAGTTAATCACAATTTTTAATGCAGGCATTACTTGACTTGTTTAATAGGTATTAGAATACCATTCAAAAAGTCATTGTGCACATAAAATAACTACAAAATATAATTAAAAATAAACTCTCTCTCTATATATGTATATATATATATATGCATATACATAAATAATACTTAACATGCTTCAATAAAATTTCAAAATGTTTTAAAACCAACAGGCCCTTTGTCTGACAATAGTGTCAGGTATAGGGTTCATCCTGTGCAGAGATGTTTCAATATTTTCATGATGTTTATGATACCATTGTACCAATGAGAATCTGTCTTCCAGTTCATATGTTAATATAGCTCACATGGTTTATAGGAACATAAGATTGTTGTGCAGTTCTTTCCTTGAGTAGTGTTAACAGTACCTTATATTATCTTCATGAAAGCTAGTCACTGGTGATGAATCTTCCAGGGACAGCCAGGTATATTAATATTTCCATGCTCTGTAGTTCAAGCACAAGGGGCCTTTTTAAAAACGCCATTCCATTGAGCTCTATAGTTTAACCAATAGTTTTGAGAAAAGCCTGTGATTTTTTTTACATGGTTTGATGGAATCTCAGTGGCCAAGAACTCCAAAAGAGGTAACCCATTCACTAAAGATGAGGGATGAATAAAGGGGAACATGGTCATCTAGACACAATGGGGCAGCTGTACATATGAACTTATAATGATTGTGACAATATAAATAATTTATGTGCAAGCTCAATAAAATTAGAAAGATCTGCTTTTATGTCTATTGCAATGATACCAGGCTTTTGAAATATATGCTAATGCCTGCATGAGATATTTGTTTCATTATAAATGCTAATTTGAATTCTATTCTATACAAAAAGTACAATTGAATACTTAGGCTGTTTCTTACTACAGCTTTACTAATGAATGAATAAAGTTGCCAGATAATTTTATCACAATTATTTTGTGGGCAAATATTCCTATTTATTCGAGAAGAGTACTAAGAAACATATAAGAATCAAACTAGGTTTTCAAAGTTTCAAGGCTTTACATTTTACCTCACAAACATATGTTGTGTGATGTGTATAGTTAATTACAATATGCATGTTTGGCATTGCCACAACTTTTCAAAAGCCATTGTAATATTCTTGTATGAAAGTATCTCCCTTTTACTTCATTGATATTTTATCTTAATGAGAATATGTTCATATACATGTTTATTGTTTATATACTAACTTTGTAGGTATTTTACTTATAAGGATTTTTCATTAGTATAATTTACTTTAGAAAATTGTTGTTTTTATAGGAGATTTTGTACAAATATTTTACCTAGTCTCTATATACCTTTTGGCAGATGTATTTAATCACTGTAGGTTTGTCACCTCTCTTTTATCTCTTTAGGTTTTAAAATATTTTTATTAACTTATTGTCAATTTGATAAACATACTTTGATCATATTCACTCTCCATCTCCCAAGTCTTCCCAGGTCCCTGCTCCTCCCCTTCCCATGCAGCTTTGAGTCCTCTTGTTATTATTTTCTCATCATGATCAATTTGTCTCTTCCATATATATTGATGTATGATTTTCCTCTGTCACACTATCAACTTGTCTGATACTTCCCTTTGAGAGAAAATTGATATGACCTCTCTCAGCAGTTTTAGACTGCCATTAGACCATTAAATAGGGTGAACTTTATGCTGGACTCTACTTTCCTTGCTGGTACTCAGATTGTGCTGCTTTACATTGATCCTGTGCATCCTGTCAAAATCACTGTGAGTCTTAAAAGCAACTGATCTGCTCTGTCCAAGACTTAATCCTAGTGTTACCATGTTTCCAGTATTTAATGCTAAGGATGGTCCAGATGGCAATTAATTTTTACTTGGGCATTTACAGACTATGTATCTTAGGAATTAAAAAATGTTAATGTCTAAAAAAAAAAGCTCCAGATATCCCTTTATGAAATTTGATTTTGGATAATAATTCAGGGTGTTTAGTGAAAGCTTGCTTCTGCAGCACAGTTGGGCACTTTTCTACACCAATACCCAGTATCCATCTCAACTTAGAGACATTGCTTTGAATTCACAAAAAATGTTTATCTTGAACTCAATGATAGTATAAAGTCACTCTAACAGGCTTACAATTGTTTTACTCCTTCAGGATCTGACTGGAGAATATGGCAGCAGCAAACCATTGCACAGTGACTGAGTTCTTCTTGGTTGGGCTCTCAGGAAAACAAGAAGTTCAGCTGCCCCTTTTCCTCCTGTTTGTAGCAATCTATCTGATCACTGTGGCAGGAAACCTGGGGATGATTGCATTGATAGGGCTCAGTTCCAACCTGCACACACCCATGTACTATTTCCTCAGCAGTCTGTCCTTCATTGACTTCTGTCAATCCACAGTTGTTACCCCTAAAATGTTGGTGAACTTTCTGACAGAGAAGAACCTCATCTCCTACCCTGGATGCATGGCTCAGCTCTACTTCTTCATCACT
>JADRCH010000562.1:11968-44965 GCA_019843965.1 Rhynchomys soricoides | reverse complement strand
TTTTTTTTAAAGGTGGTGTATATGGGAAGTTTTGTAGTATATTAAGAGCAGAAGAAATTTTTGTAATTATATTGTAAACTCAAAAAAAAATCATTTAAAAAGTAATAAATAGGAAATAGATGCCTCTGATCAGTCAGTGTTTCCATGAGTAAAAGAAGAATAAAAAATGTGTTGATCTTGGCAATACAGGTAAAGAAAACTCTTAGCCACACTGAATGTTTATTATATATATTACTGAAGAAAGTATAAATGAATGATCAAAACTGAAGGTAATGAAAAGTATGTATGACAGAATTGTGACCACTATTGCCCAAAAGATAGAAAACAGGAGCATTTCTTTTTCAAAGAAATAACACCAGGGAAGGTACTGTCACCACAATTAACAGTAAAATCATTGAATTATCTTCAGGTAAATAAGAATAGGTAAAGTAGTAGTGCTGTTCTTATAGCAAAACTGAAATTACATTATTCCTTATTCATTTGGATATATATTATTATTACATTTACATGACACAATTGTGTGTGTGTATGAAAGAGAGAGAGAGAGAAAGAGAAAGAGAGAGAGAGGGAGAGAGAGAGAAAAAGATTGCACATTGGTGTTTTCAAAATCCAATGTTAAATAAAAATAAAATAAGATCTTTAAATAAATAAGTTAATTAATTTTTAAAAATATTATTTAAATGGAAGCAGTTCTATTGTTGAATGTCAAAAACCAGGGTAATTATCCAAGTTAATGGTATTAATTGTCTGAACATAAATTATTTCTTTGAATTTATACATTCAATTATTTTGAATTCACAAATATCTATTAGTGATTTTCACTAGGTTCATGTTTATATACTCATCTACTCTGTGATAAAGATTATTGCTGGTGAGGGAGTTTAAAAGCCCATGGAGAGGGAACAACAGTGTCAACTGGTCAGGTCCCCTGGTGCTCCCAGAGAATAGACCACCAACTAAAGAATGCATATGGAGGGACCTATGGTGTTGGCCACATATGTGGCACAGGAAGGTCTTGTTGGCCATTAGTGGGAGGAAAGACCATTGGGTCTGAGAGTGTTAGATACTCCAGTATAGGGGAATGCCAGGGAACGAAGATGGGGGAGAATGTGTGGGTGTGGGAGTACCCTCATAGAGGCAGGGGAGGGGGAATGGGATAGGGGATTTCCAACGGGGATGCCTGGAAAGGGGAAAATATTTGAAATATAAATTCCAAATTGATATATACCCTTCCTTTATATTAAAGTCTTCCAATCATTATAAAAATTAATGGAAGACTGAGGGGTGAAAGATTTTCATATGCATGGGACAGCATAATAAAGGCTACAAAATTAGCAGAAACCAAAAGTTCATCTCAAAATTTCTCTAGAAACCTGTGCATATGCTTGTGTTTTGTTTGTTTGTATGTATGTGTGTGTATTTGTGTGTGTATGTATGTGTGTATGTATGTTTAGTATATGTGTGTACACACAAGGAAGAGGGGGAATAAGTTTTTGATTTAACATCATGACCCCTGTCATGTCAGGTACATGACAGAGCATATGCCATGATCAGTCTAAATTTTCAAAATAAACTGGGTTAAATAAGAATACACAAAAAAGAAATCTCAAACTTGAATGGGAAGTAGTAGGATTATGGAGAAGGTCTTTATCCGAGGAGATGGGATAGTACAAGAATATTTTATAAATAATATTTATAAAAAGAAAAAGGAGTAAAGAGTATTCTCACAGTTCTTAGTTATCAATGATATATAGATTAAAAATCATTAAAATTGTATCTTACTATACAGTTTTCATTAGGAATACAAATGATAACAAATGTTGGCTTGAATGTGTAGAAAGAGCAACTCATATACTGTTAGAGAGCAGTAGAAGATAGTGTACTCATGTTTACTGTATGTAGAGACTTTTCGTAAAATATTAGAAATAGAACTATTATATAAACAAAATTACTCCTGGTAATATTCTCATAGTACTTTATATTTTATGATAGAACTATTTGCTTTACAGTTATCATTATTGCTGTATTTACAATAGGTCAAAAATATACTGAAACCATTTATATACCAAATTATTAATAATGAAATATTTTGCATATGCCCCATGGAATATTACTTTTGGTTGTCCACCATTACTAGATGGTAAGGCTTTTGATGAAGACACCACACACACATTTTTCTAAATATGCATAAGTCAGTCTTGAACATACTGGCTGACTTCTGGCTAAATTTCATATTACCAAAAGGTGATATGGAACATATCAGTAATATAATAGAATACTAGACATTGAATATTATAATATGGGCTTGCTATGCCAAAGTGCTCACAGGTGCAATAATGTTAAAACTTTTTACAATTGTACCAAAACCTCACTTGATTATTCATTCAGGTGGGCTGTTGCACAGGATGAGCTTCAAGATCAAGATCTTGATAAGATCAAGAATTGATAAATTGGACCTCATGAATCTGGAAAGCTTCTGTAAGGCAAAAGACATAGTCAAGAAGACAAATTGACAACCTACAGACTGGGAAAAATTTTGACTAATACTGAATCTGATAGAGAGCTAACATTAAAAATATATAAAGAACTCAAGAAGGTAACCACCAAAAACCCAAACAACCCAATAAAAATATAGGGTATAGAACTAAGCAGAAAATTCTAAACAAGAATCTGGAATAGCTGAGAAGCACCTAAAGAAATGTTCAAAGTCCTTAGCGTTCAGCAAAATGCAAATCAAAATGACCTTGAGATTCCACATTACACCAATCAGATTGGCTAAGATTAAAACCTCTGGTAATAAGACATGATGGCAAGGATATGAAGAAAAAGGAACTCTCCTCCATTGCTGGTGGGGTTGCAAACTTGTACAACCATTCTGGAAATCAATCTGGAAGTTCCTCAGAAAATTGGAAATAGATCTATCTGAAGACCCAACAATACCACTCTTGGAAATATACCCAAAAGATGCTCCAACATGTGACAGGGGCATGTGTTCCATTTTGTTTATAGCAGCCTTATATGTGATAGCAAGAAGCGAGAAACAACCCAGATGTCCCATGACAGAAGAATGGATACAGAAAATGTGGTTCATTTTCAAAGTGAAATACTATTCAGCTATTAATAATGAGGACATCCTGAGTGTTGCAGGGTGGAGCTAGAACATGCTGAGTGAGATAACTCCGACCTAAAAAGACATGCATGGTATATACTCACTAATAAGTGGATATTATCCAAAAAAAATAAAAAGAAGAAGAAGAAGAAGTACAGAATATCCAAGACAGAGTTCACAGAACTCAAAAATTTCAACAAGCTGAAGGGCCCAGGAGACAATGTCTCAGTCCTACTTGGGAGGGAGAAGAAAACAATCACAAGTGGGGAGGGAGGGAGGGACCTGGGAGAGAAATTGGACTGGAGAGGGAGAATAGAACCTGATCTGGTATTGGGAAGAGACTGAAGTCCTGAGGGCCAGCAGAAAGAATGAAAACAAGCAACTTCAGCAGGCAGGAGGTTGGAGAGACCCTCCAGAGTGCACCAGAGACCTGGGAGGTAAGATACTCTCAAAGCACAAAGGGATGGATCTTAGCTAAAATGCCCAACCATAGGGAGAGGGAACTTATAGAGTACACCTCCAGCAGGAATACAGGGCATCAAATGAAGCAAGGGGTGGCTATCTCATACTCAAAACTCTGACTCATAATTCTTCCTTTCTGAAAGAACTACAGAGTTGGAAATGGAGTGGAACCTAAGGGAAAGGTCCACTGACTGGTCCAAAGTAGGATCCAGATCAAGAGGAGATCCCAAGGCCTGACACTATTACTGAAGCTATCGTGTGCTTAAAAAGAGAAAGAGAGAGAGAGAGAGAGAGAGAAAGAGAGAGAGAGAGAGAAAGCACACACAATGAACAACAAGCAGCTGAAAGAGTCAGGTGCAGATATTTACACTCAATCATTGGACAGAAGATGCTGACCCCTGTGGTTGAATTAGGGAAAGGCTAAAAGAAGCTGAAGAGGAAGGTGACCCTGAAGGAAGACGAGCATTCTCCATTAATCTGGACCCCTGTGATCACTCAAATACTGGACCATCCAGCAGGCATATACACCAGCTTATATGAGGCCACCAACACATATAGAAAAGAGGAATGCTGGGTCTGTGTTCAATCAGAGATTATGCACCTAACCCTCAAGAGACTGGAGGCTCCAGGGAGTTTAGAGGTCAGGTGGGGTGGGGTGTAGTTGGTGGGGACATCCTTGTGGAAACAGGGATATGGGGAGGAGGTATGGACGTTGGAACAGTCAGAGGGTAGACTGGGTGGGAAGAATAAAACCTGGAGTATAAAACAATAAATAAATAAATAAATAAATAAATAAATAAATAAGCATATGCAATAAAATTATCCTAGCCCAGAATAGGAAAGCACTTCAAAAAAATAGATAATGAATTAAATAACTAAAAATAAAAATTTTAAAAAAGAAACATCGTGGATGACATGGCATCAATAATTGCATTTGAGGATCCTCGAATTTGCTGTAATATCAAATGCTCCACACATAAAATCTCACAAATATGACTGGTGAAATATGTATTCCACAGGGAGAAAACCAACAGCTATGCCAAAGTGAATGTGGAAAAGCCCACATGGTATCAAATATTTATAGTCTGTGGGAGAAACAATCTTCTCCAGGGAAGACAATATTACATGTTTATCTAATAAGAAATATTGAGCCTTGAAAATACACACAATTAACATATAGACTGAGTAATACATATTTAGAAATATGCATATATATTCATAAGCATATACACATGCAAAACAAAAGAAAGGCTTTAAACTTGTAGAAGAGAAAATGGAGTATGTGTGAGAGATATAATATCAAAAATTTAAAAAGAAAGTTAAAAATTCAAACAATACAGAAATGACAATTTGAAAATGTTTGGGCTTCTCTAGTATGCACACAAAAATGTCTGCAGCAAAACAAGAGTACGAAGAAGGGAAATACTAGTGAAAACAAAGAGAGCATATACAATAAACATGGAAAATTTTGATGATGTCTCCTTCAGTAGGTAACAAATAGTGACAAAATAATCAGAAGTTATGAGGATTAGAAAATTATCTCATTTGAAAAAGTGCTTTTGATAGAATCATGTGTCCTAAATTTTATCTCCAGGATCAATCAGAAGTCAAACACATATCATCATTTCTTGTTCCTAATAGATTATATATATTCTATATTATAATCTATTATATTATACATATAATATATTCTGCTGGTTTAAATTGAGGGCTTTTTTTAATATCATGATTTCTTAGAAACAAATGCTAATTTTTATCCTTGAGCTATATCCTGCAAATCTTTGTATTAAAAATACTAAAATATGTATACACCACTGATATTTAGAGAAATTTATGTTTCTTTATTTTTCCAAAATATGTGGTCCATATGATCTAGCAGTTTCAATCCATGCAGAGAAGTACACAATTATGAAGTTATAATTATATATATTTATATAATATTTCAATATTTTTTAATAATTTTGCTTACAAAAGTTGACACCTTGTTGACATTTTACTATAATTTTAGTTGATGTGGTATATCCCATATTTAAAATAAATTAGCACATATGTCATAAAACATTTTTGTGTTCTAATATAATATATAAGCAAAGTGAGAAATCAAACCAACATATGTTACAATATGAATGGATTTTGACACACCCAGGACATTTGTTCAGATTCCAATCAATATTTCATGGGTAGAAATGTGCTCCCATTTTTTTCCATTTAAAATATCCAGTATTGAAGACCTTTATTATTCTTGTGTATTTGTAAATGCAGATGTCAGTATGATGATTTTTTGACAGTGTATATTAAGTTTAAGTACAAGCAGCTTAAAATTTTGTTCAAAATATAACTGTTGTTTTTTATTAGTGTCTTTAACTACATGCAGTTTTTTAAAAGGAATATACATTAAATATAGAAGATACATACGTATAAGCATCTATTATTCTAAAATCACAAATGACTTTACCATGTCTATATGAAATACTTGGAGCCTCTATAAAAAAAGGTAAGACAACAACAAACAAACAAATAAAACCCTTCAAAAAAAACATGTTTTACAAAGACATGAATTGATGTGGAAATTAAAGAAGTCCTATTCCTGGAATGTTCTATTTAAAAAATAACAGGTACTAATCATGAGTAAGTGGCTCTAAATGCTCAGTATACATAATAATATGTGTTTCTCTTTTAGAAATAAAAGCAGCAAAACAAACAAACAAACAAAAATTTAGCAAAAAAATAACTTAAAGCCACTCAGATAATATAAAAATGTTAATGTATAAAATAGTAAAAATAATCAAGGTGTATGGTAGTATGGCTTCATAAAGATCACTTTCCTTATTGGTCATTATTTGCAAAATACAAAATTTCTGTTATTGTCGATCATAGTCTCCCTATGTGTTATAACCAAAGTATAACTAAGCATAGGTTCCAATTTTTACATATAAATGTGATTTAAATAAGCCTCTTATCTATACCTATGCCATTAATGATTACATTTCAGAAACACATTGATGAAATTTTATAAAGAAAACAAAACTTTCATCTGCCTTTGCCCCAGAAGAACCATAAAAATAAAACATAAAATTTTTTCTGGAGCATCATACCCCTAGAAAGTTTTATTTTTAAAAAGGAAAGAATGAAAAAGAAAAATACACTGTCAAATTCAAGTACTACAGAAACTTTTAAGTTTACACATTAAAGGACTTAATGAAAAAGAAGTTAGTTAGTTTGGTACACCAATGTTTCTGTCATTCTGTTTCTGTAACCTTAATTTATGGAGAAAAGAAAAGGTGTCTCATGGCTTGCTTCATTTCCCTGTTCCTCAAACTGTATATAAAAGGGTTCAGCATTTGAGGGACCACAATATACATCATAGAAAAGACTATATTCTTAACAGAAGAGTCAGAAACTGCAGAACTCATATACACTCCAAAAGCTGTCCCATAGAATAAAGATACCACTGATAGATGAGATCCACAAGTGGAAAAGGCTTTACTCCTCCCTTGGACTGATGAGATCTTAAGAATAGAAGACACAATTTGAATATAAGAGAAAATAATCCCAGCAAGGGGAACACCAGCAAATACACTCGACACTGTGTAAATAAGAAGGGTATTGATGAAAGTATCAGAGCAGGCAAGTTTGATGACTTGAACAAGTTCACAGAAGAAATGAAAGATATTCTGGTTTTTGCAGAAAGACAGTTTTAACAGCATCAGACTATGCAGTAATGCATTCATGGTACTGATAAACAGTGAGAGTAAAACCAGCAGCACACAGAGACAAGGGTTCATGATAACTGTATACCTCAGAGGGTGAACTATGGCCAAATAACGGTCATAGGCCATCACAGCAAGGAGACAGCTTTCTAAGCCACCAAAAATGAATACAAAACACACCTGGGACAGACATCCTGTGTAGGTAATACTCTGATTCTGTGTTTCCATGTTCAAAAGCATCCTTGGGATTATTGTTGTACTTATACAGATGTCAGTAAAGGACAGATTAGCAATAAAAAAGTACATGGGTGTATGGAGATGATAGTCCAATCTTACAGCCAAGATAATGAGAATGTTTCCCAAGATGGTAACAAAATATATAGACAGGAACAAGCTGAAGATAAATGACTCAATATCTGGAGCATATGTCAGTCCAATGAGGAAAAATTCAGAAATACCTGATTGGTTTGACATTTCCATATTGCTAGTAAATATCACTAAGATGAATAGGTAAATGTGCATTGAATTTTGTTGCATAATGTTGATATAGTTTCATTAATGTAAGTTGAGTATGAAAATTGCTGTATCATCTTGTACTTAGTTTTCATAAAGTTGTTGGGATCACATTATTAATACATTTTGTAAAATATGTCACTAAATTGACATATTTGAATCTTGAAAGCTGGATGTACTTTAACTTTTGGGACGCCTTATTTATAGTGTGAATGACATTAGTAATCAACATTTTAATTGTTTATAGTGTAAATGACACTATTAATCAACATTAGTAATCAACATTTTCGTACACTTATCCTCCAGTCCTCTTGTCTCTTATACTTTAAATTTCCGTTCTTGTCAAAGAATATTGAAGCATTTGAAAGTATAGTGGTGAATTATCCTATTAAAAGGTATAAGGCGTGTTATTTCTTTGTGAACTTATCCAAATCTGAAAAAAGAAGAAGAAAAGGAAAAAAAACAAAAACAAAAACAAAACAGAACTCACAACAAGCATAGTAAACCTATTTCCCTAAAGCAATGGGCAGCAATATTGGCTTGGCCCAGAATTTTCTGAACTACTCATCGAATTCCAGAATCAGTTCCTGCTATCAATTCTGTTGCCTCATGCATTAATTTCATAAACATAAATTATGCAGGTAGAAAAATATAATGAGTCTAAATCTCCCACATTCTATTTTAATTTTATGAGCAGTCTTCACTCCTGTCTGACTCCCTGGCTCCAAAATTGCAACAAATTACAAGTAGCTCACATTATTTATTTTTCTGTGTCTAAAATAAAACACCCAAACCAAAGTATCTTGTGGAAGAAAATATTTGATTTGAGCTTAAAATTACAGAGAAATAAAAATCCATCATAGTTAGAAATGGAGGGAAAGCATGACAGCAAACATTAGGAATGCTATCAGGAACATTTAGGTGATCACATTTGCAACCACAACCATGAAGCAGAGAGAATTAATTGGAAGCAGGAAATAGGAAGAAGTTATTTTTCAGGGATGACCTATAATCTTTCTATGACACGATCTCTGAGAATCTTCTTTCTGTAGATAAAGAAGTAAGTAGTAACTACTCACTCCAATATTTAATTAGTTTGAATATGTCAAAGCATGTATACATATAAAAGCTATTTAAATACTATATTAAACATATTTTAAACATAGATCATAAATTCTTCAATCAGAAACTATATATTCTATAAAAACTCTACATGATGAAAATTTTAAAGATTTTTTAACATTGCACAGCCTAATGTTTTTCATAATTATTATTTCATAATAGAAATTGCCAAGTTGAGTATATGAAAATCAATAACAATAGATTTCCATATTCCAATTTTTTTAAGTTGTTTTTATCTCAAGAAATAATATAGTCATGATTGAAGTTACACCAGTTATCTACTTGGAGAGAACTGAATTTTCCTCCTTACTCTGGGAAAAACGCCATAGTGACATTTTATAAGTAATTTCATACAAACTTGTTATTCTTAATTTCATTCTTCTTAAATAATTCTGAAATCTGTGGCATTTTAAACATTTTAAATAACATGAAACCAGCTAAATCTGAGGAGACACCTAACATTTTGCCATTGTTATTATCAGTTACACTCTTAACAATGTTCCTTTTCAAAGAGTTTGGTACATTTAAAAGTGAAATAAAAAGACAGAATCAGATATATAAGACTTTCTGAACGTCTACATTTCCCCCCAGGCTCTTCAAAGTATGTCTACATGGTATTCTAAACATTTTTTAAAAAGTTTTATTTAAGAAAAAGAAAGGACAGGAAAATTTACTCACAGTCATGAGCTAATGTTCTCTTTAAAGTCCATATGGGCAATCAATAGGCTTCTAGTTCTCAAGATGAACTGTATTTATAAGGAGTCTCTGGGGAAAGAAATTAAGTAAGAAAGTGGCCTTCTATGCAGTGTGGAACAAATTTCTTTGTAATCATAAGATAATAAGACAGACAGACACACAGACAGACACAGAGCGAGAGAGAGAGATACAGAGACAGAGACAGAGACAGACACAGAGAGAGACAGAGTCTTGTTAGAACATTAAATATCAAAAGAAATGAACTACAACACCTGATCTTCTAACTACTTGCAACCTGAAGTTGTAACTAGAACTGTACAAAATGAAATCTTCATTTCTTCAGACATATAGGCTATAGAAATATCTTTCTGTAAAACCTAGTAAATAAATATGCACATCAAAAAATCTGTTTACTAACACAATATTTTTGTTTTTGAATAAAACACATCACGATCATTTTAAAGAATTAGAAAAACTGAAGAAAGGTAGGTTTCTGCCCAGCAGAAATGTATCCTGCTCTGGTAGACAATATTAAGCCTATATTAATGAAACCTATATGTTTGTAATCACAAATTTATTTTGAGTCTGTTTTAAGAGATTGTCAGTTAATCAGAGAAGTAAACATGGACTAACTTGTAATTTTATCTATGTTCTTTCTTAACTGTTTTTGTAATTGACTGACAAATAGTGATGTGCCTGACTGTCTTCGTTAGCAGTAAAGTTCAAAATCATACTTAGATGCTACTAAATTTGTTCTCAGCATATAGTCCTATCAGTTGATTCAACAGCCTCCTGAGAAAACGAGCCACTTTTACACACTAAGCTCCCATGTTCTCTTATAACAATAAAAGTTTGTTAATGAGGTGGTCATACTCTGAGTTTGAAAATTTATGTAGCCCATGGGAACAATATCCAAAGCATCCCATTAGACTTAGTTTTCTACTAATACTCTAACCTCAAGAGGGCAAGGATACGTTAAATGTAAACTAAGAAGTGAGACTATACCATAACAGATTATCAGAACTCTGATGGTAAAAATGCCATAATCTTTTCTCTTTATTATATCTTCATATCTTTATTTTTGTATTTGGTATATGGGCTATTAGAGTTCACTCAACAGTCATTTGGGAATTTTAACAATTAGAAAGAAAGCCTACATATTTTATATTGAGTTTCAAATACAGACAACACCATAACTACATGTTTAAAATATCCATGATCTAATTTCAGCACTGTCTAAATTTTTTTAATATATTTTTATTCTTAAAGGCAATAATATTTTCTATTGAGTTAAACAACAATTAATTGAAACCCAATTCAGTCTCAAGAAAGTTTGAAAGTTATGAAATGAAGGAATATATATATATATATATATATATATATATATATATATATATCCTAAATATTGGGGACCTCGTTCTCTGCCCAGTGGCTGGCTGCAAACATCCATCTCTGTATATTTCAGGCTTGGCAGATCCTCTCAGGAGAAGCTATATCAGGCTCCTTTCAACAAGCACTTCTTGGCATCCACAATAGTGTCTGGGTTTGGTGACTGTATATGGGATAGATCCTAAGATGGGGCAGTCTCTGAATGACCTTTGCTTCAGTCTCTGCTCTATACTTTGTCTCAGTATTTACACCAATGAGTATTTTGTTCCCCTTTCTAGGAAGGACTGAAGCACCCACACTTTGTTCTTCCTTCTACTTGAGCTTCATATGGTCTGGGAATAGGATCTTGGGATTCCAAGCTTTAGAGCTAATATCCACTTATCAGTGAGTGCATACTGTGTGTGTTCTTTTGTGAATGGGTTACTTCACTCAGGATGATAATTTCTAGTTCCATTCATTTGCCTAAGAATTTCATGAGCTCATTGATTTTAATACCTGAGTAGTGCTGCATTGAGTAAATGTACTTTTTCTGTATCTGCTCCTCTGTTGAAAGACATTGGAATTCTTTTCAGCTTCTGCTTCTTATACATGAGGCTGCTATGAACATAGTAGATCATATGTCCTTGTTATATGCTGGAGAATAGTTTGGGTATATGCCCAAGAGTGGTATAGCTGTGTCCTCAGATAATACTATGCCCAATTTTTCTGATGAACCTCCAGACTGATTTCTAGAGTGGTTGTACTGCTTGCAATCCCACCAAGAATGGAGAAGTTTTCCTCTTTCTCCACATCATTTCTAGCATCTGTTGTCATCTGAGTATTTTATCTTAGCTATTCTGACTATTTTGAATTTGCAAATTGCTCTTTCTAACTCTATGAAGAATTGAGTTGGAATTTTGATGGGGATTGCATTGAGTGTCTAGATTGCTTTTAGCAAGATGTCCTTTTTTTGCTATATTAATCATGTCAATACATGATCATGGGATATCTTCTTGTGAGATATTTGATTTTTTTTCTTTGGAGACATGAAGTTTTTATCATACAGATCTTTCACTTGTTTTGGTTAGAGTCATACCATGGTATCTAACAATATTTGTGACTATTGTGAAGGGTTTTGTTTCTCTAATTTCTTTCTCAGCCTGATTATCTTTTGAATAGAAAAAGGCTACTGTTTTATTTGAGTTAATATTATATCCAGCCACTTTGCTGAAGTTGTTTATCAGGTTTAGGAATTCGTGGGTGGATTTTTGGGGGTTATGTAAGTATACTATCATGTCATCTACAAATAGTGATATTTTGACTCCTTCCTTTCCCAATTTGTATGACTTTCACCTCCTTTTGTTGTCTAATTGCTCTAGCTAGTACTTCAAGTACTATATTGAATAGATAGGGAGAGAGAGTGCAACCTTGTCTAGTCCCTAATTTTAGTGGGATTGCTTCAAGTGTATTACGTTGATGGATTTTCATATATTGAACTATTCCTTCATTCCAGGCATGAAGCCTAGTTGATCATGATGGATGATAATTGTGGCTTTGTAGAACAAATTTTGTAGAGTTCCTTCTGTTTCTATTTGGTAGAATAGTTTGAAGAGTATTGGTATTAGGTCCTCTTTGAAGGTCTGATAGAATTCAGCATTAAATCCATCTGGTCCTGAGCTTTTTTTTTTTGAGAGACTTTTAATGACTGCTTTTGTTTCTTTAGGGGATATGAGCCATTTTAGATGGTTTATCTGATTCTGATTTAATTTTGGTACCAGGTATCTGTCTAGAAAATAGTCCATTTCATCCAGATATTCTAGTTTTGTTGAGTATAGGCATTTGTAGTAGGATGTGATGACTTTTTAAAATTTCCATGGTTTCTGTTGTTATGTATCCCTTTTCCTTTCTGATTTTGTTAATTGGATATGGTCTCTGTGCCCTTTGGTTAGACTGGCTAATCTAATTGATTTTCTCAAAGAACAAGCTACTGTTTTTGTTGATTTTTTGTATAGATCTTTTTGTTTCAACTTGGTTGATTTCAGGCAAGAGTTTGGTTATTTCCTGCCATCTAGTAATCTTGGGTGTATTTGCTACTGTTTGTTCTAGTGATTTCAGGTGTGATGTAAAGCTAATAGTACAGGCTCTCTCCAGTTTCTTTTTGGAGGCACTTAGAGCTATGAGTTTTTCTATTAGCACTAATTTCATTGTGTCCCTTAAGTTTTGGTATGAAGTGTGTTCCTTTTCATTAAATTATAAAAAGTCTTTAATTTCTTTTTTTATTTCCTCCTTGACAAATTTATCATTGAGTAGAGCATTGTTCATCTTCCATGTATATGTGGGCTTTCTGCTGTTTTTGTTGATATTGAAGACCAGCCTTAGGCCATGGTGATCTGATAGGATGCATGGGATTATTTCAATCTTTTTGTATCTGTTGAGTCCTGTTTTGTAAACCATTATATGGTCAGTTTTGGAGAAGGTACCATGAGGTGCTGAGACGAAGATATATTCTTTTGTTTCTGTTTATATCTAAATTATTTTTATTTTTCATTCTTTAATCCTTTTTTACATTCATTCCCCTACAGGTCTGCCCCCCTCCCCTGAGTACTCCCCTTCCCATACTCCATCCCATCTCCAAGAGGATGTCTCCACCACCCACCCCCACCCCACCAGACTTCCCCATTCCCTGGGGCCTCAAGTCTCTTGAGGGTTAGTTGCATCTTCTTTCACTGAGGCCAGACCAGGCAGTCCAGTGCTGTATTTGTGTCAGGGGCCTCATATCATCTAGAGTGTGCTACCTGGTTGGTGGCTCAGTGTCTGAGAGACCTTGGGGGTACAGGTTAGTTGAGACTGCTGGCTTTTCCATGGGTCCCCCTCCTCCTCAGCTTCTTCCAGCTTTTTCCCAATTCAACCACAGGGGTTTCTAGCTTCCGTCCATTTGTTGGGTGATAGCATCTGCATCTGACTCTTTCAGCTGTTTCTTAGGCCTCTCAGAGGGCAGCCATGCTAGGCTCCTGTCTTCAAGCACACCAGAGCATCAGTAACAGTGTCAGGGACCGGAGCCTACCCTTGAGCTGGAACAAAGGTTCAGCTTTGTTCAGACGATCTCAAGGTCGTCTCCATTTTTGTCCCTGCAGTTCCTTCAGACAGGAACTATTCTGGGTCAGAGCTTTTGATTGTAGGATGGCAACCCATCCCTTCACTTGATGTCCTGTCCCTCCACTGGAGGTAGACTCTCACAAGTTCCCTCTCCCCACTGTAGAGCACGTCATCCAAGGTCCCTCCCTTTGAGTCTTGAGTGTCTCTCACCTCCCAGGTCTCCAGTACATTCTAGAAGGTACCCAAACCTCTTACCTCCCAAGTTTGCCTATTTCTACTCTTTCTGCTGGCTTTCAGGGCTTCAGTCCTCCCCCCACCCCCAGTATTTGATCATGTTCCCCGTTCTGCTCCTCTCTCCCACCCAGGTCCCTCCTGTACCTTGCTGCTCCCATAAATGCTTTATTCTTTCTCCCAACTGAGATTGAGGAATCCTCACTTGTGTTCTTCGGCTTGTTAACCTTCATGAATCTTGTGGGTTGTGTCCTGGGCATTCTGTACCTTTTTGGCTAGTATTCACCTATCAATGAGTACATACTATATGTGTCTTTTGTGTCTGGGTTACCTCACTCAGGACAATATTTTCTAGTTCCATCCATTGGCATGCAAAACTCACAATATCCTCATTTTTAATAGCAGAAGCATAATCCATTGTGTAAATGATCCACATTTTCTGTATCCATTCTTCCATTGTGGTACATCTGGGTTGTTTCCAGCTTCTGGCTATCACAAATAAGGCTGCTATGAACATAGTAGAACAAGTGCTCCTGTGGCATGCTAGGGCATATTTTTTGGTATATGCCCAAGAATGGAATAGCTGGGCCTTCAGGTAGATCTATTTCCAATTTTCTGATGAATCTCCAGATTGATTTCCAGAGTGGTCGTACCAGTTTGCAAACCCACCTGCAATGGAGGAGTGTTCCTCTTTCTCCATATCTTTGCCAGCATGTGCTGTCACCTGAGTTTTTGATGTTACCCATTCTGATTGGTGTAAGGTGGAATATCAGGGTCATTTTGATTTTGATTTTCCTGATCATTAAGGACTTTGAACATTTCTTGGGATCAAAGCTTTTTACTGACATATTCCAAATTAGAAGTGAGTAAAAAGCAATCATGTTCTGCTCATTTTCTGAACAAATTAAGCTTAGGGATGTTTATGGCTAAATATAAAGACATGTAGAAAAAGTCTCATATTTAATGGAAAATAGATAAAACCCATAGGAAAAAGAACTGATGTTCCCAAAACACAGGCTCACACATGTATGTGAGTGCATGTGTGCATATATATGGGTGCACACACATGCACATGCTCATGAGTGGGAGACATTTATCTGTGCCTTTGTATTTCCTTATTATTTCTTCCTCTTTTTTTAAATACATTATTTACATTTCAAATGCTTTCCCCTATGCAGGTCTCCCCTTTGGAAACCCCCTAACCCTTCATGCCTCCACTTGCCTATATGAGGGTATACCCTCACTCACCCACCCACTCCCATCTTCCCTCCCTGGCATTCCCCTATACTGAGGCACCTAACACTCTCAGACCCAAGGGACTTCCCTCCCACTGATGACCAACAAGGTCCTCCTCTGCCACAAAAGAGGCAGTACCATGGGTCCCTCATATACATTCTTTGGTGGATAGTCCAGTCTCTGGGAGCACTGGAGCACTGGAGGGCTTGACCAGTTGACATGGTTGTTCCTTCACCATGGGTCTGCATATGTTCTTAGCTCCTTCAGTCTATTCTCCAACTCCTCTATCTGGGACCCCACACTCAGTTCAACAGTTTCTGTGAATTGAATATTGAGTGTTACAAAAGTTTGAGCCAATATCCACTTATCATTGAGTAGGTACCATGTTTGTTCTTTTGTGACTGAGTTACCTCATTAAGGATGATATTATCAAGTTCAATCCATATGCCTGTGAATTACAAGAAGTCATTGTTTTTAATTGCTGAGTAGTATTCCATTGTGTAAATGTACCACCTTTTTTGTATCCATTCCTCTGTTGAGGGACATTTGGGTTGTTTCCAGCTTCTGGCTATTATAAATATGGCTGCTATGAACATAGTGAAGGATGTGTCCTTATTATATTTTGGGACATCTTCTGGGTATATGCCCAGGAGTGCTATAGATGGGTCCTCAGGTAGTATTATGTCCAATTTTCTGAGGGTTCACCTAACTGATTTCCAGAGTGTTGTACCAGCATGCAATTGTACCAGCAATGGAGAAGTGTTCTGCTTTCTCCACATCCTCACCAGAATCTGCTGTCACTTGTGTTTTTTATACTAACCATTCAGACATGTGTAAGGTGGAATCTCAGGGTTGTTTTGAATTGCATTTCCCTGAGGACTAAGGATGTTGACAATTCATTAGGTGCTTCTCAGTCCTTCGAATTTCCTCAGTTGGGAATACTCTGTTTAGCACTATTCCCCAGTTTTTGATAGAATTATTTGGTTCTCTGGAGTCTAACTTCTTGAGTTCTTGTATATATTCAATATTAGCCCTCTATCAAATGTAGGATTGGTAAAGATCTTTTCCCATTCTGTTGGTTGTCTCTTTGTCCTATTAACAGTGTCCTTTACCTTGCAAAAGCTTTGCAATTTTATGAGGTCTTATTTGTTGATTCTTGATCTTAGAGCATAAGTCATTGGTGTTCTGTTCAGGAATATTTCCCATGTGCCCATGTGTTCGAGATTTTTCCCCACTTTTTCTTCCATGAGATTCAGTGGATCTGGTTTTAGGTGGAGATCCTTGACCCTCTTGAACTTGAGCTTTGTACAGGGATATAAGAATGGTTCAATTTGCATTTTTTTACATGTTGACCGCCATTTGACCCAGCACCAATTTTTGAAAATGCTGTCTTTTTTCTACTGGATGGCTTTAGCTCTTTTGTCAAAGATCAAGTGACATTAGGTGTGTAGGTTCATTTCTGGGTCTTCAATTCTATTCCATTTATCTACCTACCTGTCACTATACCAATACCATGAAGTTTTTATCATTACTGCTCTGTAATACAGATTGAGGTCAGGGATGCTGATTTCCCTAGAAGTTCATTTATTGTTGAGAATAGTTTTTGCTATCCTGTTTTTTTTTGTTATTCCAAATGAATTTGAAAAATTGCTCTTTCAAAGTTTATTAAAAATTGAGTTGGAATTTTGATGGGCATTGCATTGAATCTGTAGATTGCTTTTGACAAGATGGCCATTTTTACTATATTAATTCTGCCAATCTGTGAGCATGGGAGATCTTTCCATTTTCTGAGGTCTTCGATTTCTTTCTTCAGGGAACTGAAGTTTTTGTCAAACAGATCTTTCAATTGTTTGGTTAGAGTCACAGCAAGATACATTATATTGTTTGTAACTATTGCGAGGGTGTCATTTCCCTAATTTCTTTCTCAGCCTGTTTATCCTTTAAGTATAGGAAGGCTACAGATTAGTTTCAATTAATTTTATATCTGGCCACTTTACTGAAGTTGTTTTTCAGCTGTCCCTGTTCTCTGGTTGAGTTTTTGGGTTACTTAAATATACAATCATATCATCTGCAGATAGTGATATTTTGATTTCTTCCTTTCCAATTTATATCCCTTTGACCTTCTTTTGTTGTTTAATTGCTCTAGCTAGAACTTCAAGTACTGTATTGAATAGAGAGTGAGAGAGAGTCCCTGAATTTAGTGGGAATGCTTCAAGTTTCTCATCATTTAGTTTGATGTTGGCTACTGGTTTGCTGTATATTGCTTTTATTATGTTTAGGTATGGTCCCAAGAAACAGGCTGGAGTAGCCATTCTAATATCAGATTAAATCGACTTTCATCCAAAAGTCATCAAATATTTCATCAAAAAGAGATGAGGAAGCCCAGGCTGTGGTGGCACACACCTTTAATCACAGCACTTGGGAGTCAGATGCAGGCAGGTTTCTGAGTTCAAGGCCAGCCTGGTCTACCGAGTGAGTTCGAGGACAGTCAGCACTACACAGAGAAACCCTGTCTCAAAAAAAAAAAAAAAAAAAAAAGAGGAGCGATACTTCATACACATCAAAGGAAAAATCTACCCAGAAGAACTCTCAATTCTGAACATCTATGCCCCAAATGCAAAGGCACCCACATTCATAAAACAAACTTTACTAAAGCTTAAAACACATATTCCACCTTAGACAAAAATAGTGGGAGACTTCAACACCCCACTTTCATCAATGGTTAGATCTTAAAATCAAAAAATAAACTGAAACACATTGAAACTAACTGAAGTTATGGACCAAATGGATTTAACAGATATGTATAGAACATTCCATCCTAAATTAAAGGAATATACCTTCTTCTTCTCAGCACATCATATATCTTTTCTAAAATTGACCATATAATCTGTCACAAAACTAACCTTAACAGATATAAGAAGATGAAATTAATCCCATGCCTCTCATCCAATCAGCACAGATTAAGGCTGGTCTTAAATGGCAACAAAAACAATAGAACCCCCACATACACATGATAGCTGAATAATGCTCTACTAAATGATAACTTAGTCAAAGAAGAAATAAAGAAAGAAATTTTAACAATTAATGAAAATGAAAGTACAGCATACCCAAATGTATGGGACACAATGAAAGCAGTGTTAAGAGGAAAACACATAGATTTAATGCCTCAAAAAAAAAAAAAAACTGGGAAGAACATACACTAGTAGCTTAACAGAACTCATGAAAGCCCTAGAACAAAAGGAAGCTAGTACACTCAAGAGAGGTAGAAGGCAATAAATAATCAAACTCAGGGTGGAAATCAACCAAGTAGAAACAAAAAGAACTATACAAAGAATCATCAAAACCAGTTCATTGAGAAAATCAACAAGATAGATAAACCCTCAGCCGGAATAACCAGAGCATACAGAGAGAGTATTCAAGTTAACAAAATCAGAAATGAAAAGAGAGATATAACAACAGAATATGAGGAAATTCAAAAAAATCATCAGAACCTAATACAACAGCCTATACTCAACAATTTTGTAAAATCTGGATGAAATGGACAATTTTCTAGACAGATACCAAATACCATAGTTATGTCAGGATCAGATAAACCATCTGAACAGTCCCATAACTCCTGAAGAAATAGAAGCAGTCATTAAAAGTCTCCCAAGCAAAAAAAGTCCAGGACCAGATAGGTTTAAGGCAGAATTCTGTCAGACTTTCAAAGAAGACCTAACCAATACTCTTCAAACTATTCCACAAAATAGAAAGAAAAGGAATACTACACAATTCCTTCTATGAGGGCACAATCACAATGAAGCAAAACTCACAAAAACCCAACAAAGAATGAAAGATTCAGTCCAGTTTCCTGTATTAACATCAATGCAAAAACACTCAATAGAATTCTAGAAAACTGAATCCAAGAACACAACAAAACGATCATGTGCCATGATCAAGCAGGCTTTATCCCAGGGATACAGGGATGGTTCAATACCTAGAAATCCATCAATGTAATCCACTACATAAACAAAGTCAATGAAATAATAACCACATGGTCATTTCATTAGATGCTAAAAAAAATTTGACAAAATTCAACATCCCTTCATGATAAAAAGTCTTGGAAAAATCAGGAATTCAAGGCCTATACCTAAAGATAGTAAAACCAATATACAGGAAACTAGTAGCCAACTTCATACAAAATGGAGGGGAACTTGAAGTAATCCCACTAAAATCAGGGACTAGACAAAGCTGTGCTCTCTCTCCCAAACTATTCAATATAATACTTGAAGTTTTAACTAGAGCAATTAGACAACAAAAGGAGGTCAAGCGAATACAAATTGGAAAGAAATAAATTAAAATGTCACTATTTGCAGATGATATGATTGTATATTTAAATGACCCAAAAAACTTCACCAGAGAACTGCTACAGCTGATAAACAACTTAAGCAAATTGCACAGATATAAAATTAACTCAAACTAATCAGTAGCCTTCCTACAGTCAAAGGATAGTCTGGCTGAGAAAGAAATTACAGAAATGACATCCTTCACAATAGTCACAAGCAATATAAAGTATCTTGGTGTGAGTTTAACCAAACCAGTCAAAGATCTGTATGACAAGAACTTCAAGTCTCTGAAGAAAGAAATAGAAGAAGCCCTCAGAAGATGGAAAAATCTCCCATGCTCATGGATTGGCAGGATTAGTATAGTAAAAATGGTCATCCTGATGAAAACAATCTACAGATTCAATGCAATGGCCATCAAAATTCCAACTCAATTCTTCATAGACTTTGAAAGAGCAATTTTCAAATTCATTTGGAATAACATATAACCCCGGATAGCAATAACTATTCTCAGCAATAAAGAAACTTCTGGGGGAATCAGCATCCATGACCTCAAGCTGTACTACAGAGCAGTAGTGATAAAATTTGCATGCTATTGGTACAGTGACAGGCAGGTAGATTAATGGAATAGAATTGAAGACCCAGAAATGAACCCACACACTTATGGTCATTTGATCTTTGACAAAGGAGATAAAACCATCCAGTGGAAAAAAGACAGCATTTTCAACTAATGGTGCTGGGTCAACTGGTGGTTGACATGTAGTAGAATGCAAATTAAACTATTCCTATCTTCCTGTACTAAGCTCAAGTCCAAGAGAATCAAGGATCTCCACATAAAACCAGATCCACTGAATCTAATAGAAGAGAATGTGTGAAAAATTCATGAACACATGGGCACATGGTAATAATTCCTGAACAGAACACCAATGCCTTATGCTCTAGGATCAAGAATCAAAAAATGAGACCTCATAAAATTGCAAAGTTTCTCTAAGGCTAAGGAAACTGTCAATAGGACAAAATGTGCAACCTACAGAATAGGAAAAGATCTTTACCAATCCTATGTCTGATAGAGGGTTAATATCAAATACATATAAAGAACTCAAGTAGTTAGACTCTAGAGAACCAAATAACCCTATCAAAATATGGGGAACAAAAATGAACAGAGAATTCTCAACTGAGGAACCTCAAAGGACTGAGAAGCACCTAAAGAAACGTTTAACATCCTTATTCATCATGGATATGCAAGTCAAAACATCCCTGAGATTCCACCTTACACATGTCTGAATGGCTAAGATCAAAAACTCAAGTGACAGCAGATGCTGGCAAGGATGTGGAGAAAGAGGAACACTCCTCCATTGCTGGTGGGATTGCAAGCTTGTACAACCACTCTGGAAATCAGTGTGGTGGACCCTCAGAAAATTGGACATAATACTACCTGAAGACTCAGCTATAGCACTCCTGGGCATATACCCAGAAGATGTTCCAAAATATAATAAGGACACATGCTTCAGTATGTTCATAGCAGCCATATTTATAATAGCCAGAAGCTGGAAACAACCTAGATGTCCCTCAACAGAGGAATGGATACAGAAAAGGTGGTACATTTACACAATGGAATACTACTCAGCTATTGAAAACAATGACTTCATGAAATTGGCAGGCAAATGGATTGAAATTGAAAATATCATCCTTAATGAGGTAACTCAGTCACAAAAGAACAAACACAATATGTATTCACTGATAAGTGGATATTGGGCCAAAAATTCAGAATCCCAATTTTCAATTCACAGCAACCCTTGGACTGTGCATGAGATCCCAGATGGAGGTGTTGGAGATGGAACAGAAGGCACTCAGGGAGTTTGCAGCCCCATGGAGGTAGCGACAGTGTCAACTGTCCAGACCCTCTGGTTCTCCAAGAGACTGGACCACTAACCAAAGAATACACTTGGAATTTTCCTTGGTGCTGGCCACATATATGGCAGAGAAGGGCTTTGTTTGCTATCAGTGGGAGGAGAGGCCCTTGGGCCTGAGGGTGTTAGATGCCCGGGTATAAAACTATGCCAGGGAAGGAAGACAGAAGTGGGTGGGTGTATGGAGGTATACTTTCATACAGGCAGGGGAGTAGGAAGGGGATAGGGAATTTCTAATGTGGAGATCTGGAAAAGGGAAAACATTAGAAATGTAAATAAACTATCAAAGAAAGAAAAGAAAAGAAAGAAAGAAAGAAAGAAAGAAAGAAAGAAAATAATATAGCATCTAATGATTCTGAAAGGTCAACCATTGTATAGATTTGGAAATGTCTGTGAGATTTAGAGATGCACCATCAACTGACAGCCTGATTAAACATCATCTTCCCATAACACTGTTGTAAGCCAATATTAAATCTTGATCCAGATAGTGGGAGTAGAAGAAACAAAATTGGACATCACAAAACATTAATTTAAAGAGTTTTCACACTGATCCAAATATGTTAGCTGTAGTTAACATGAATCCCCAGGCTGTTGGGGTGTGAAGGTACTACAGATCAAAGACATCAGTGTCTGAAGTCCAGGGTTTTAAAATCCATCTTTGGTCTCTTAAATTTCTTATTTCATAAATCAAGTTAATAGATATGTACATTGTCTATGTTTATTCTCAAAATTGAATTTATGTGTTAAACTTTAATTATTTCCATGTTAAAAAAAGATGCTTCTTTTACATGAACAAAAGCATGGAACTTCATACAGTACGAACAGGAAGGGCATGATTCAAGGATTAATCTGCTAATACTCCACTTTACATTTTTTAACACTGAAATTTAGATACCTACATGCTGATAGACAACATTACCTGCTGTGTTTGTGTTCTTATTTAGAAAATCCATCATATTTAAATGTATGACAACACCATATTAAACTATATATGAGTATGCTTCAAAGCATGACATTGGGTATAGCCACAGCTCTGGTATTTCAAGATATATTTTGATACAGATTGACTTAAATAATTTTATATAAGTATGGCTTGCTCTTTTATGTACAGGAAGAATATTACCCAAAGAAAATTGATAATAGCAACTTTTAAGACATCAAAATAAATATGCTTTATAAACAAGTAAAGCTTTGACAGAAAAAAGAATAAACTAATGGAATAAATAAATTTGTATTCAAAGATACACATCTCAACTGGCTCTTGATGAACTATGGGAGACTATTTTACAGAGACATTCTTTGTCTATTTGAAAAATTTGATGTGGACAAGAGAGTGAGACAGATACTTGACTCATTGTCTCAAACACCAATTTCAATCTTGGTCATAACTTGAATTAGTCACATTGTGAAAAGAAAACAATGGGCAAATCCCAAATATTCAGTTTTGAAAACTCACATTCTGAAATACATCTGCATTGAGAAAAAGTGAACTCTTGGGAAATGTGGCTGCTCTGTCAGCAATGCATAATAAAGGAAATAAATGAGTAACTGAATGGAATTAGAATTGTTCTACATGAATGTGCCAGAAGTTGATTGAAATCCAGCAAACCTCAGCATTTGAAAAGATGGCTTTCATATTGGATATCGGCAGATCTTGACTTCTTCATGCTGAAACACAGAATCAACTCTTTCCGTTACACGTTTTACATTGGGTCAAAGCAGCAGTGAACAAGGATCCAACAGAATTTACTCTTTCAATTTGTAGTCAGTTCTAAAACAGAAAATATTATTTAATTGGCCTATATGAATATACCATGAGCTGACAGAACAATCTTCTTTACATGGCAGGCTATTTCACACACTATCCTTTCGTTCTAAGCCATCATTAATTTTCTGTGCCTGTGATGGTTAGCTTAATTGTCATTTTGATACCTGGAAAGCAAAACAATGAGGAATTGTCTACACTGAGTTGGTCTGGGGAAACTATCTGTTTTGGCTTGATTGATTTGTTAATCTAGCACACTGAAGATAGTACTACTCCCTAGGCAGTGGTTCTGACCTTTGTATGAGAAGAAAAATTGAGCTTAGCATAAGCAAGCAAGCTAGTAAGCTTGTATTAATTAATCTACCTCTGCTCTTAACTGCAAATATTAAATGACTAGGAGTATTTCATCATTGATTTCCATGTTGTAATGAAGTGTGGGCTGCAATTGTAAGATGAAATAAACTCTTTCCTTCTACTACAAAACAAAAACACAAACAAACAAACAAAACCTCAAGTGACAGCACATATTTGCATATGGCATATACCCAGAAATTGTTCCACCATACCAGAAGGAAATACGCTCCACTATGTTCATAGCAGTTTATACATAATAGCCAGGAACTGGAAAATAAAAAACAGGTGTCCCTGTACCAAAAAATGGATACAGAAAATATGGTTCAATTAGACAGTGGATTACTACTCAGATACTAAAAAGAAAGACATCATGGTATTTGCAGGCAAATGGATGAAAATAGAAAATATCATCCTGATTGAGGAAACCCGTACCAAAAATGCCATGCATTGTATGTTTTTACTTATAAATGGATATTGGCCTTAAAGTACAGGATACCCATGCTGCAATTTTCAGATGCAAAGAAGCTAAATAACAGGTAGAGTCCAAGGAAGAATGCTTTAATCTTGCTCAGAAGTGGAAATAGTCATAGGGGATGAATGGAAGAAAGGAACTGAATGGGCAAGGGGATGGGGAGAGATACTTGTGTAGGGAGGGTGTGAGAGAGAGTCAGAAGATTGGTGCAAAATCTGCTGTGCATGGGGGTTGGGGGGGTGACATCTCTCATGTGTGCCAGAAACCTGTGGTGGTAGAGGCACAAGGAAGTCTACAAGGATATCTCTAGCTGAGACTTTTAGCAGTGGGGTGTATGGATCCAAAACTGGCTTCCTCCTATAGCCAAGCAGGACTCCAATTAGTAGGATGAGGATACCAACCCACCCACAAAATCATAATCCCAGAATTTTTCTACCTACAACATGTGCAGGTACAAAGATGGAGCAAAAACTGAGGAAATGACCAATCAATGGCTCAAATTGAGACACATGCTATAGGCAAGACCAGTTTCTGACACTAATAATGATACTCTGATATGACTGCAGACATGAGGCTAGCATAAATGACCTCTGAGTGACTCCACTCAGTAGTTGCCTGAAACAGATGCATAGACCCATAGACAACCATTAGATAGAGCTTGAGGTGTCTTCTGGAAGAGTTAGGGGGAAAGACTGAGGCACCCAAAAGGGACAGGTACATTATAAGTGTAAGAAGACTGACAGACTCAACTAATATGGAACCTTGTGAGTCCCCAGAGAATGAACCACCTTCCAAATAGAATGAATGGGCCGGACCTAGGCCTCCCACACATACGTAGCAGAAGTAAGTATAGCTTGATCTCCATGATAATCACACAACAACTGGAGTGGGGCTTACTCTGACTCAGTTACCTGACTGTGGATCTTATTTCCCTAACTGGGCTGTCTTGTGTGGCCTCAGTGGGAGAGTTACAACTCTTTCTGTAGTGACTTTTTTTGACATAGTTGGGGCAAGGGTGTTTCACCTTTTCAGAGATAAAGGGAGAGGAATGGGTTGAAGGTTGTCTGACTAGATTCAGAGAAGAAGAAGAGGCTGTAATTGGAATGTAAATTAGGAAAGTAAATTAATTAATTAATTATAAGGATCTGGAGAATGGCCCAGTGTAATTTCTGGACACACAGATAGAGCAACAAAAACCAGGGGATTAAACA
Organism: Rhynchomys soricoides; assembly: GCA_019843965.1. Taxonomy (NCBI): domain Eukaryota; kingdom Metazoa; phylum Chordata; class Mammalia; order Rodentia; family Muridae; genus Rhynchomys; species Rhynchomys soricoides. Next base: position 19,388 of record JADRCH010000562.1, on the reverse strand, counting down.
TGTCCACTCCCAGATTTCTGGGAGAATAACAAGTTATGCATTACTTCTTTTGCAGAATGACCCTATGTTTAACATTCCAGGTTCCCCTATGCTTCTCTGTTAACACACTGACCTGCATGATTCCTACAAAATATTACAATAGTCATGACAAGTTTGGTCATCCATCTTCTCATTTTTATCCAAGTATCCCCCATCCAAATTTGAGATTCATTTTATTTTAAGATTTCATATATGAACATAATATGTTTTGTTAAACTCTACCCATTTCCTCTACCCCAAGTCTTCTCTCATGTTCCACTACTTTCACTTTTCCAACTTCATACATTTATACATCTTATAAGCTAATTTGTTCATCTACTGAAATATGAATAGCCTTTTAGAGAGCACATCCCCAAAGAAAATTGATTGTCCTTTCCAAGAGGTAAATGAAGTTGAATAGTTTCTTGGCCTTGGATGATATGCATATTTACTTTCATCATTATTGCTAGGAGTATGGTAATAACCAACTAATTTCAATGAATGCTGTGCCCATATACATCGATTTGTGACAATCATTTTTACCATGATAAACCTTCCAGTGGCTATACACTCAGAAAAATTGTTCTTCTTCCCTTAGAAACTATCAACTGTCAAAAATCCCTAAATATTGGAGAAAAGGAGGAAGGCCAAGATGGAGATATACATAAACCAGTGTGGCTTTAACCAGTCACAGGTAGTTATGATATCATAAAGGTTAGAATATTGGATTTAATAGAGGTAGACCCCCAGAGAACTAGATTCCAGTGAGTCAAAAAAAGTTATTTTGATGATACTAAAATTTTGTTTTGATATTTGTATATTACAGAATATACAGCCTTGGTGAGTCTCATCATCCACATGCTGAACTGACCTGCTTGATCTATTGATGTCTTGGACTTTCAGCCGGGTCCAGTCAGAATACAGGCATCAAAGACTAAATCAATTGTTGGGGTAGCCTTCTTAAGGCCAACCAAGTCTCCTATTTTCCCTACCCATCGCCACCCCTTCAAAAATATCTCAATGCTCATATTTAGCTTAGAGAAGTTACAATGAGTTATCATCCAGTACCCTGGGCTTTGGGGCTGGAGGTGGTTATCATAGGTTGCCTTTCTATGAAATTTAGAAATGGTTAAAATTGGAACAGGGAGAGAATAACTAAACTTGATTGCCTAGCCATGATCACATTTGGTATAAACCCTTTTAATTGTTACTAAGTTGAAGTCATAATTTCTTATTTTAGTACAGAACTTATTTTGATGCAAAATCAAGGTTTTCAATTGGCATAAATTTCTTCTACTGATACAGAATTTTTAAAAGGGCTTTGACCCGGTCCTTCTATAACTGTTATAAACTGATCTGAGATGTTTAAACCTGTGAGTTAAGGGCCAAATAGAAAGTTCATGGCTCTGAGTTTATTGTTAGGTGTTTTCAAGATATTTAATTAGAAATAGCCAAGAGTAGTTAATGGAGAACAGCCCAGATTAGTTTACATAGATAGTTGATTTTCAAAAAAATCAGAATGTCACATTTAATGTTATTTATTCACTTGATAAGACAAATCTGCTCCTAACAGCTTCCTATTTGTAGAATCAAAGAGCATCTTACCTTCAGGTGAGGCTATACATTTGTGGCTATGTAGCCAATGGGCAGAAAATTGCCAATCTCTCTTGCAGATATATACTGTTCTTGAAAGGACACAATTACAGGTTAGGACAGCTTGGTTTTGCTGAGGCAGAGTAGACTAGTCATTAATATACTGTTTCCCAAAGGTCTGGCAGATGATCTTGGGCCAGAAAGCTAAAGACACATGCTCCAACTTCCTGACTTACTGGGACTGTATATGTAGGCAGTTCTCTCTACAATTATTCTCAGTTCTGGAAACAGTGTTAGGCTTCCCATATCTTCAGATACGTTGGTCATTCTCAGATTTCTGACAGGATTGAGAAACTACTTATAGTCTTATAGCCAACTCAAGCTATTTACTTTGAGAAAACAGATTTGAGAAGATGGTTTTCAGATGGCATTCGATCTGAATCCAGGGCATAAGTCAGGTGCAGAATTACAGTCTTTTAAGTTAGAATAAAGGACAGTGCTTTATTTTATTGACAAAAATGTTGGACTGGGTGTTAAGGTTTAACTTATACCTTATAGATTACCAAATGGTATTAGTTATGCTCAATTTATATTTTCAAAGAAAGTCTTTTTTTTTTTTATTTTGACAGAAAGTGTGATATGGGACAGTATTCTCCTGTTAAATTACATTAAAATATTAGTGCAGCAGGAGACCTATGATTGGACAGTGGAAAAGGTGGCAGAGCTAAGAGTTGAAGAGACGGAGAATATTTGGGGTGGGGGGGAATGGAGGCCAAGATGGAGGCAGATGTGAACCAGCATGGCTTTAACCAGCCATAGGTAGTTATGAAATCATGTTGGTTAGAATATTGGGATAATTTGTCTAATCTATGTGGGCAGCTTTTATCATTATGAATTGGTTCTGAAATTAGTATATTATCATCTTGTGTATTGAGAATGTATTGATATATAAATCTGACTGTTTAGATACTGAAAATAAATCTCTAAATAGTCAACAGGTGTAGTGATCCTCCTTCTCATATATGCTAGAAAACATTTTTCTTGATATTGTGTAGATCACAATAACTGGTATAAGTTCATGCATGTGATAACCACGTTATGACCAGAAAAATGTCTTTTATAGAACTGTTCCATATTCTGAACTCCCTACTTTCATTTATCCTCCTCTTTTGTAATCACTTCTGAATTTTGGCTATATGAGCTTAATATACATATTGTATATTAGTACTGAGCATTCAGTCTTTTATTCTCAGCCCTCAGCCCTTTTAGGTGTCTTATAATTGAATGCTTTCCATATGAAAAGATGATTCTTTAGACAAGTTTGTGAGCAGCACACATTTTTGAGGATAAACAGAAAATATTCAGAAATCAATTTCACACCAAGGTCATTTAACAAAATAAGAATAGTATATTATGTCCTATGGTTTATATCATTTCAAGTCATAGGCTTTAAGAAATTTCTACCAACCTCATATCTTACAATTGTAATGCTTTCAATTACAAGGTTTTTCCAGAGATACTGTGATTTCCAGGCTAGTCTGAGGTATATAAAATGCCCTGTAAAACTCGTATAAAATATTAGAAATGATTGTATCTGGAAAATTGCATTGTCTTCAGTTAGTTTTCTCATCTACTAAATTCTCTTTCTTTATTTTCAAAAATGATGCCCTATACTATTTCTGTGCTTAAAAATCACTTTTAAATATCTGAAATTTTATACTTAGAAGTAAAGCTTCTGTCATATTTCATAAACAACAAAAAACTTCAATGTGATATGAAATTTTGGTTGATAGTCATTGTAGAAAATGGATAAAATGTATAGTACATTCAGCAGGCTCAAGACCCATCACTCCCTCCCAGCACTCTATTCCCCCACTTCCCAACTGTTCCTTATGCTAGGGCAGATCACTAGCTTGTCTGCTCCTCCAAAGACCCCAGAGTCTGAAGGACCTCCAGCAGTTCTTCTACATGTAGGGCACTCCCAAACAACTGCAGCAGAGAGAATACTCTTGGAGGCCAATGAAATCTGGAAACATCAAAATTAAGTCCTCCACAGGAACTCCAACCCATTTCTGGCCTGCTCCCACTGCTGGGGCAAATTGCCAGCTTGTCTGTTCCTCTGAAGACCCAACAGTCTGAATGTCTGCCAGGGGTCTTGCTGCAAGCAAGGAAACAGACAGGGGACCCTCCCAAACAACCACAGCAGCTGGAAACTCCAAGGATCCCAGCATAATTAGGACCCATTATACCCCACAAACTCTCCCTCCAAACTCTAACTCCGTTCCAATTGGTGCCTTCATTCAGGGCAAATCATGACATTGACAGCTTCTCTGAAGACCCAACAGTCTAAATCCTTCACAGGATATCAGCTGCATGCAGGGTAATAGATCAACACCTTGTCTACCTCACTGAAGATTCCACAGTCTGAAGGCATCACCGGAGGTCTACTATAGCCAGGGCCAAGGGTATCCCAGGAAAACTGCAGCAACCCACGGACACAAGAGGCAGGTTCTGGGCAGATACACCCAGGCCAGCAAATATCAGAGAAAACCAGATGGTGATAAGCAAGCACAAGACCATAAGTAACATAAGCCAATATACTTTGACATCTTCAGGACCCAGTTCTCCTATCACAGAAAGCCCCAGATACACCAATACTCCTGAAAACCAGGATGCTGACCAAAAATCCTATCTCATGAAGATAATAGAGCCCTTTAAGGAAGATATAAATAACTCACTTAAAGACATACAGGAAAACACAGGTAAACAGGTAGAAACCCTTAAAGCAGAAACAAATCCCTTAAAGAAAAGCAGGAAAACACAAACAGGTAAAGGAATTCAGAAAAGTTGTCTAAGACCTAAAAGTGAAAGTAGAAAAATAAAGAAAACACAAATGGAGACAACACTGGAAATGGAAAATTTTGGAAAGAAGTCAGAAAATACAAATGCAACAGAATACAAGAGAAAGAAGAGAGAACCTCTGGTATAGAAGATACTTTAAAAGATATTGACACAACAGTCAAAGAAAATTCAAACAGAAAAAAATCTCCTAACCCAAAACCTCCAGGAAAATGAGAACACTGTGAAAAGACTGAATCAAAAATAATAGGAATAGAAGAGAGTGTAGATTCACAGTTTAATGCACCCGAAACTATATTCAACAAAATCATAGGAGAAAATTTCCTCAACCTAAAGAAAGAGATGGACATTTTTGTACAAGAAGCCTATAGAATAACAAATAGATTGGACCAGAAAAGCAAATCCTCTTATCATATAACAATAAAGGCACAAAATGCACAGAACCAAGAAAGAACACTAAAAGCTGTAAAGGAAAAAGGACACATAACATATAAAAGCACACTTATCGGATTTACCCCAGACCTCTCAAGAGAGACTCTGAAAGTCAGAAGGATCTGGAAAGAGGCCATGCAGACCCTAAGAGAACACAAATGCTAGGTCAGGCTACTGAACCAAGCAAAACTCTCAATCTACAAAATTGGAACCAAACTCTTCCAGGAAAAAAAATCAAATTTAAACAATATCCATCTATCAATCCAGTCCTTCAGGAGATGATAGGAGGAAAAATGTAGCATAAGGAGTGTACCTACACCAAAAAAAAAAAAAGCAAGATATAAATCATTACACAAAAAAAGCTGAAAGAAGAGAATCACAACCACATAATGCCACCTACAAAACAAACATAACATGAACTAACAATAATCTGTCTTTAATATAAGGACTCAATTCCCCTCAAATAAGACAAACTAAGAGACTGGATATGCAAAGAGGACCCAGCATTTTGCTACATATAAGAAACACATCTCAATAACAAAGACAGTCACTACTTCAGAATAAAAGGGAAGAATAAGTCTTCCAAGAAAATGGTGCCAAGAAACAAGCTGTGGTTGCCTTTCTAATATCCAATGCAATAAACCTTCAACCAAAAGGTATCAAGTGAGATGGGGAAGGACACTTCATATTCATCAAAGGAAAATTCCACCAACAGAAAGCCTCAATACTAAACATTTGTGCAAGGCTGCCTACATCCATAACAGAAACTTCACTACAGCTCAAAACACACATTGAATCCCAAACAATAAGCCCACTCTCACGAATGGAGAGGTCATTGAAACAGAAATTAAACAGAGACAAAATGAAACTAATAGAGGTAACGAAACATATGGATTTCACAAATATCTACAGATCATTTCACACACACACACACACACACACACACACATATATATATATATATAATTTCTCAGCACTTCATGGTATCTTCTTCAAAATTGGCAATATATGTGGTTGCAAAACAAGCCTCAACCAATTCAAGAAGATTGAATAATCCCATGCATCCTTTCAGATCACCAAGGACTAAGGCTAGACTTCAATAACAATAAAACAACAAAAAAGCCACATACCCATGGAAACTGAACAACTCTTTACTCAATGATAACTTGGTCAGGTAAGAAATAAAGAAAGAAGTAAAAGACTTCCTATCAGTGAAAATGATAACAAAACATACATAAACTTATAGGACACAAAGAAAGAAGTGGAAAGTAGAAAATTCATAGCCCTAAGTGCCCTGGTAAAGAAATTGGTGAGATCCTACACGAACAACTTAATAGCAAAGCTGAATGTTCTAGAACAAAAAGAAGCAAACACACCAAAGAGGAGGAGACAACAGTCTATAGTCAAACTAAGGACCGAAATCAACAAAATAGAAAAAAAGAGAAAGACATAAAGAATCAAAAAACCCCAAAGCTGGTTCATTGAGAAAATCAACAAGATACATAAATCCCTAGCCAAACTAACTAAAGGTCACAAAAATGGTATCCAAATTAAGAAGAGCAGAAACGAAAATGGATACATAATAGCAGAAAAGAAAGATAAAAAAAATAAAATCATCAGATCCTACTACAAAGTTTATACTCAACCAAACTGGAAAAATGTAGATGAAATGGATGGTTTTCTAGACAGATAGTATATACCAAAGTTAAATCAAAAGTAGGTAAACTATCTAAACAGGCCTCTAAGGAAATAGAAGAAATCATTAAAAACCTCCCAAACAACAACAACAACAAAAAGCCAAAGGCCACATGGCTTTTATGCAGAATTGTACCAGACCTTCTAAGAAGAGTTAATACCAAAACTCCTCAAACATTTCACAAAATAGAAACACAATGATCACTACATAACACATTCTTTGAAGATATAGTTACTCTGATACCTAAGACACAAAAGGACCCAACATAAAGTTATCTTCACATGAATTTTGCTTATGATCATTGATGCAAAATCAATAAAATTCTTGCAAACTGAATCCAAGAACACATCAAAACCATCATTCACCATGATCAAGTAAGCTTCATCCCAGTGATGTAACATTGGTTTAATATGCAAAAAACCATTAAAATAATTCACCATATAAACAAACTCAAAGAAAAAAATTATATGATCATCTCATTAGATGCTGAAAAATCATTTGACAAAATACAACACTTTTTCATGTTAGAAGAATTGGAGAGATCAGGAATTCAAGGTCCTTCCATAAACAGAATGAAAGCAATATACAGCAAACCAAAAGCCAATATTAAATTACTTGGAAAGATAATTGAATCAATCCCACTTAAGTCAGAGAAAAGGAAAGATATACACTCTCCCCTTTTCTATTCTACATAGTACTCAAAGGTCTCAGTAGAGTAATAAGATTGTAAAAGGAGGTCAAAGGGACACAATTTGGCAAACAATAAGTCATCGCTATTTGCAGAAGATGTGAAAATATAGATAAGCAATCACAAAAATACAA
>JADRCH010000561.1:307428-380649 GCA_019843965.1 Rhynchomys soricoides | reverse complement strand
CAAGCATGAGAAACATAAAGCCAAAATGTTAGATATGCTTTGCAGATTAAGAAGGAAGTTGGTATTTCCTGTTCCAGGGACAGAAGAGGGGCTTAGCAAATGGAGTCCCCAGGCTGGAGACTGTGCTTGTGTCAGAAGTTGGTCTTGGCATTCACAACAAATCTGATCCCAGGAGCCTTCTCTTTTCTTGGAAGAAGGATGTCAGAATAGACAAGTGGGTGGCAGGGAGTTTAGAAAGTTGTACATGACTGCACGGAAGTCACAGACTACACAGGGGCTATTCCCTAAGTGGCTTTCTGAGTGCCTGTGCTCCCCAACCCTCTCCTACCCTCCTGTACTTTCTGTCTTCTTCCTCATGTACTTTCTGTCTTCCTCCTCTATTTCCTGTCCTCCTCTACTTCCTCACCTCCTCCTTCTTTACTTCCTGCCTTCCTCCTGTACTTCCACCCCTTCTCCTCTACTTCCTGCCCATCTTTTTAAATTCCTGCTCTTCTCTTACTTCTCAATTCCTCCCCCACTTCCTCACCTCTTCCTTTACTTCCTGTTCCCTACTACTTCTCCTTCTCCTTCTCCTTCTCCTTCTCTTTCTCCTTCTCCTCCTTCTCCTTCTTCTCCTCCTCCTTCTCCTTCTCCTCCCCCTCCTCCTTCTTCTTCTTCATCTTCCTCCTCCTCATTCTCCTCTAATTCCTGACCTCTTCCCCTGAAGAGCCTCAGTCCACACAGCTTCCTCTTATCTAAGTGTTGCCCAAGCATCATCTGGCAACCCTTCCATAAGCCATAACTGACAATTACCAGCAGGCTGTGTGGACCTGTATGGAGAGGCCAAGGTCTGTGCTAGAGAACTAGGTCCTGTTTTAACAGCATCTGAGATGAGTTTTCTTCATGTGTAAAATGTAGCTGGGTAGAATGATAACCAAGATAACTGCCAACAAGGGAAGTCTCTGATCCTAATGTTCATACCTGGAGTTTGGGCCAAGGCAACCAGGCATCAGATACAGCATAAAGTAAGAATAAACTCTTTTTGTTATATTTTCAGACACATAGAAAAGATTGCCTGGAACCACATTTTAAGTTTGAAGCTGCCCCATCTGGCTGTAGGAAGTCATCTCAGTGTGCTCACAGCCTTCTTACCTATGTACCATGGGTGTCTTAGTCACTGTTCTATTGCTGTGAAGAGGCACATGACCAAGGGAGCACTTATAAAAGAAAGCATTAAATTGGGGGCTTGCTTACAGCTTTAGGGGTTTAATCTATGATCACTATGGTAGAGAACATGTTAGCACACAGGGCACTGGACCTATATCCTAATTGAGGGGGGGCAGAATTTGGAGGCATGGAAACAAAACTCTCAAAGTCCACCCCCCCCCATGACATATAACAAGGCCACCCATCCTAGTCCTTCTAATCCTTCCAAAACGTTCCCTCCCTGGTGACTGGGCATTTAAATGCATGAGCCTATGGGGGCCATTCTTATTCAAACGACCATGGTAGGCTATGAAAAACATGAAAGCCCTGTGGGTTAGCATCCTGAATGGCCACTTGAGAACTGGATAATATCTCAGTTACTCTAAACTTCAGAAAAGAAAGTAACTTTATGGTGAGACATTTCACGTGGTATTTTCAATATGCTGGACACAGAGCCTTGTTTATCTGAAACTCAAACTTAACTGGTGCCTTACATTTTATCTGTCAACTGTGTTCAAAATTGAACTGAAAGAAGTTACAAAGATGCTGAGCTTGGTAAATGCTGCTTCTCTTTTGGTTTCCCTCTCAGAACAATTTAGTTTAATTTTGTCGTCCCCGTGATAGAATGCAACATAAAACACACTTCCATTTCCCTAAATGAAGTTTTTACAGGAGCTGGCAAGACGGCTCAACTGGTAATAGTGCTTGATGGCCAGAGTTTAGTCCCCAGGACCCACGTGATGAAAGAAAAGGACCAACTTCTGCAAGTTATCCTCTGCCTCTCACATGTGCTCTGTGGCACATGCACACCCAGCCCTCATAACAATAAATTCCTGTAGTAGGACATATTAACAAAAGAAAATCTCTCACATCATTCATACATGAGAAATGTTTTTAAAGCAGGTTTCTGGGGGGAATGATTTAATGTAATGGACACAAATATAAGGTGCTAATAAACAAACAAACATACGTATACGTATATAATATACATGAAACAGTTTCTGGATTAGAAATAATGGCCAGCTAGTATTGAAAATCTTTAAATTCACCTAGCTAAAAGAAATATGACAGCTCCGGCATGTAGTAGAATGCCACTGTAGACAGACCCCCAATATGTTATCAATCAGTTGGCTCCATCTAGGTATCATTATGAAAATAAATATGCATACAGTAATTCATAGGATAACAGTGACTAAAAAGCAAGGTGCACATAAAATAGGAGGCATTAACATGAATTCTCTCCTTACATGCACAGGCAGAATATATCACACAACAACAACAACAACAACAAAAATATAAATTTTGAATCAATTTCCCCCTTGGGACTGAGATAAGCTACATGTGTGGATTGCATCTAGAGAAAATGATACTTCTGAAAAACTCAGTAGAAATCACTGGATGAAAATAACTCTAATGAGATCCCAAGTTGATGAGAAAGTGGGCTTGAGGATTATGAGGCAGAAGGAAATAAAATATCCCCAATCACAGACTACAGACTCGAGTGCAGGAACAGTTGATCCCTAGGAGGTGGCACTGTTTGGGGGCACTTACTTAAACCTTTAGAAGATGGAGCCTTGCTGGAGGAAGTACATCACTGGGGGTGGGCTTTGAGAATTTGCCATGCATCACTTCCTGTTTTCTTGCTGCTTCCTGTGTAAGGATAAATTTGTAATTATCTAGTCTCCTTCTCCTGACACCCTGCCTTGGCTTCCCACCAGGAAATAAACTTCCTGGAATTGCTTTTGGTCATGACATTTCATCACAGCAACAGAAAAATAACAAATACTCATGCAGAAACAAAAACTACAAACATCACATTAGCAATTAGCGTACACCAAATGATGGGAGAAAACAGAATCAATTTTAGCAAACTCAGCTTACCAGAGAACTTATTATATAAAATTCCTATTGATGTCTGAAGCAGGAAAACACTGCAGAAGTCAGATATATAAATAAAACATGTAAAGAAAACAGAAAAAAAATGGTGTAAAATTTTCTGGGATTCTTGTTTTTGCTATTTGTGCTGAGGAAAATATCAGAATGGGAGATATATGTCCATTTCTTTACTTCAATGTCTTTGTTTGTATTTATTTGGTTGCCTGAAGGTAACAACTCCAGGATCCCTCTGGGACTCACTATTTCTAGCTCACACTGAAAGTGAGAAGTGACTGCTTGCTTTAAATTGGGATGTGGGTTGGGGGGATCTGTAAGAATTTTTAATTTTTTCCCCCTTATTTGGAGAAAACAGCATATATGTCGTGGCATGTAGAAATCAAAGGACAAGGTGTGGAATGAAAGTCTGCCCATCAGGCTTGGGGGCAAGTGCCAGTGAGACCTATCACCAGCTGCAGGAATTTTAAAGCAAATTGCTTTTAGGAAAGAAGCTGGCAGGCCTGGCTCAGCTTGCTGATGCTGGCAATATCTGATCAGGAGGATCAATCAGAGGGAAGACATCAATGTTATGATGGTAACAGGTATAACATTACTGTGTGTTTGTCATCCCAGTCTTCCTTCCCTCCCCCGCCTTCCCTCCCTCTGTGCCCCCTCCCTCCCTCCCTCCCTCCCTTCCTTCCTTTCTTTCTTTCTTTCTTCTTTTAATCTGTCTTTCTTACTTTCTCTCTCTCTCTCTCTCTCTCTCTCTCTCTCTCTCTGTTGTCACACTAACCCTGGCCTCTAGGGATATCCTTTATTCAGAAAGTGCCATTTAATCTAAAGGCCCAGGGACAACCATTTCCAAATTTCCAAACTTGCCTCTGAAATGCATAACACAAGGTAATGAAAAGATTCCCCTAGGCCTTCCGCACAAGTGGGTTTTGCAAGATGTTTCTTGCCCCATTTCTGACATTTCCCCTTTGACTGGTTTCTTTCTCTTTTTTTTCTTTCTTTAATCCCTGTCACTTAGGGACAGACAACAATTAGCTCAAAGATTCAGGCTTGGGCAAGCTTGAGTTCACAAAGGAGTCATCCTGAATGGGATTCTCCATGTGCAACACCGACACACACACCCCAACCTGCTGCTGTTACCATGAGGTAATTATCCACCATTTCCAAATAGAGCCAAGAACTTGGCTCATTTTGAAGCAAGCTCTAGATTCTCTCCTCTCGACCCCACTTCCACTCTCTCCCCTTCCCTTCCCTGTCCCTTTCCCCTCTTCTCTCTCTTTCTCTCCTCTCTACATCTCTCTCACTATTGATAGAATTATAGTAGAAGTGAATATTCTATATGGGGTGGTTGAAAACTAGATTGTGAGGAACCAAGCAGATTGTGACTCTGTAAGCTAAAAGTAGCACTGGAGTGAACAGGGGCTGATATCACCATCCTAGGACAGCAGGAAGGACATCTGTAGGAGCTCCTCTGAGACTGACTCCGGTATTATCTAGACCCAGTGCCACCTCTTCCAGGAAGACTTCCTGCCTGTCAATTCTAGTCTTCAACTTGCCTCACCTTTCCTTTCTTATGACCCCAGTGTTGACTTATAGACTTCAGCTACAGAAACCTAACAGAAAAAATAATTTAAAGAGAACCAAGAACATGGTATTAGTTAGTTACATGACTGAAGTATGGTGTGTTGGTCTCAAGTTGTAGTTGATCAAGGTGTCACTGGGTGACTCAATCCTTTACAGTGTCTTTGTTCTTATTCATAACAATAATTCAGTGGGGAATTCAAAGATGGTTTGTTTGGACTTGCAAGAGCAAAACAAAAAAGGAATTGGGGAGATTGGTTCAGTGGGTAAAGTTCCTCCCATGCAAACCCAAGGACTTGAGTTCAGATCCCCAGAGCCCACACAAAGCCAAACTTAATAGCACACATCTGTAATGCCAGTTTGTTAAAGTGAGGTCTGAGGTGAAGACAGGAGAATCCCCAGAAACTCACTGATCACTTAGCCTGGCATTCATGGTGGGGAACAAAGTGAAAGAGATTCTGTCTCATTGCAGAAAATAAGAACTGGCACCAACCAGAGGTTACCCTCAGATCTCTACATACCCTGTGGTCTACAGGTCTACAAGTGCCTGTACCCACTCTTGGGAGCATGTATACACATGAACACACACACACACGACTGTAGAGAGAAAAAAAAACAGAGCAAGAAGTTGGAAAGGAGAGAGTTGGACGGAGGGAGAGGGAGCATCAGGATTATCAGGAGCATCATCAGTGTGAACTCCCAAAGATAAGCTAGCTTTAGTCCTGTGAGTCAGCAGTTACCTGAGGGAGGGCCTGCTAAGGTAAGGAAGTACAGTCCTCATTAACAGGATAATTAATCCTTCTTATCCAATCTTCAGAGGGTAGACTTTCCCTCCCTCAAGGAAGCCTTGGGGAAGGAAGTCAGCTGCAGAAAGAGAATGCAGATGAGACCTTTGATGCTCACTCAGTGAAAGGAGCAGACAATAGCCTTCCATCATGTCCCTCTGCTGGTAATATGGTCTATGGATAATAAAGGGTGGATCTGATACAAAGTCAGTAAGCATAATTTGGCTCACCTGAGTCTGGGTCTTTGTATAGTTGACTGTGCTGTTTGACAATATCTGTGGACCTGACGGAAGAACATGGCTGTCATTAGACAGCTGCTGCTGCTGCTGCTGCTGCTGCTGCTGCTGCTGCTGCTGCTGCTGCTGCTCCTCCTCCTCCTCCTCCTCCTCCTTCTCCTCTTCATTCTCCTTGCCAGTAGATGAGCAACAGAATAAGTGGTTCTTACTAAGGAGAACATTCTCCTTGTAGCTCTCTGTTATTTACTTTGCCAGGAAAGAAGAAATTGTGGAAGCAGTGCCAAATCCTGTATGCAGTGAGATGAATCCCACCAAGGCATCAGAGTTACTGATGGGGAGGTTCTGATAACTTTGCACCTTTTGGGTTGTTTTTGGCGAAGCATGAGTTGTAAAATTCTGAGAATCTACGCAGCCCGAAGTATGATGTGCACATATGTGTACGTGTGTGCATGTTTGTGTCCTTGTTAATGTGTGTGTGTATGAGTGTGCAAATGTGTAACTGTGTATGAGTGTGAGTGGGATGTGTGTATATTCCTCTATTTTTATCACTTCCCCCTCGCTGCCAGCATGTACCACACCTTCCTACAGAGCATCTGCAAATGTCAAAGCCAATGTTCTGATTATTTGTGAATCATTAGAAAATGATCATTATCTCTCTTGCATGTTTTAATTTCTTGAAATCTACTGAGCCATGTGTACTCAGGACTTGAATGTCACATTAAGGTCATTTACATACAACCTCCAACAACCAGTAGAACTGAGGAAGATCCTTTCTCTGAGCAGCTGTCTCTCCAGGAGGCACAGCCTGTGAGAGCCAGGTCCTGCAGCCAGCATCCATACAGAAGTATTAGACCCTGCTGGGCTCTCAGCACCTCCTGTCTGTTTGTTGCATCTGACATGGTTTCTACCCTCCCCATGGCACTATCCTTAATGTCAGTGCCAGATTCTTGCAGCATGTTTTTCCAAACATCCTTCCTGTTTGAAATGGTGTCTCCCCTCTCTTCTCATCCTCTGAAGTTTGGGTCAAGAGCTGCACAGAAGGGCCAGAGCATCTTTGTTTGAATGTGAAAGAAAAATCAGACTGAATTTGCTCAGTGCAAGGACACAGCTTATGGACTGTGTCGGAGAGGGACCAGCTGGGGCTAGCACTTAGTAGATCCTGGACCAGGGTGCTATTGTTTCATAAATTCTCATCTATGTTCCAGTTTAACTGAGCCTATCTTGGGCTTAATCCGTCCAGCTTCATAAAGTGTCACTTCAGATGCAAGCATACTCCGTGCCCTCAGCCAGGCTTCATGCACAGAATAGAATTGGGTTCTGTCCCCGCTACTTTGGCCAACAACTAGAAAGCAGAGACTCTAGAATCTCAATAGGGATGTCTGAAAGTATGGGACCAATTTGTGTCAAGGAGAGGAGAGCACAATGGCAATTACCCCAAATCTGCTGAGTGAGTCAATTATGTCGGACTCCTATAGCTTGACCAGGTAACATCAGTCAAAAGAGGAGAAAGAAATACAAATGAAATGCTTTGTGTTCCTGTGAGATGGAGACAATTGGCTAATTAACTCATTTGTCATTTTTCTACCAGTTTATGATCAATCATGAAAATTCATTTGTACCGTGTTTTGTCATTATAGAGAGCTTTTACACAGACTCAACAAAATTTGCACTAAACATGTGAGCCATGTCTGTGTTCTTCTGGCTGTGTTCTTGTGGCATGGAGATAGATTTAGGAAGGCAGTCCTGAGTGTGAATATTGCCCTAGTCACACCATGTGGAGCATCAGGGGAAGTTTCTAAGATCCATGTCCTCTGTGTTATCCTCTGCTCTATGGAGACAGCTGTAATCATTTCCACTACAGATGTGCTAGAGAACACCTGGGTACAGACAGAACAGCAGCCACGAGGCTTGACACAAGATCCACCATTCCTGAGGAACAAGGCTTCAGACAGCAATGGTGTACCTGACAGTTTCACAGGGCACAAATCTGGCCTGGGTCTCACTGAGCTAGATTCCCAGTGTCTGCAGATTGGTTTCCCATCTGTTAGACCTGCCCTACCATGATGGAGTCTATTCCCCACAAACCACAAACCTTCATTGACATTATAACCTTCTTCAGGCTTCCCACATAGATATAATACCAGCAGCTCTCCAGAAATCCCCTGGGACTTCAGCACCAGTTTAGAACTGCTGAGCCATCAGGGCTGAAGTACTATTAGGCTTTTCTAGTATGAGACAGCCATTGTCAGACTACATCTCCTAAGCAGATCTAACAAATTCTCTCAATAAGTATACTCATTCATTGGTCTGGTCCTTCAGGGAAAACCCAACTGGCACAGATTTACCATTTGGTTTCAGTGGTATAAGAGGTCTGAGTTCAGTTTGTTAGAGCCACAACTTGTTTATTCAAGCTGAGGAAGACTACTACACTGAGATCTCTCTCTCTCTTCCCTCTTCTTCTTCTACCCTTTCATTCCTGCTAGGAGATGGTGTCTCTTTGCTTTATAGCCTTCTTTTCCTTGGTTGGCGTAACACCATTAAACCAAATGTACATTTTGTACTTTCAAAACTTTAGCTCAGCCTACACTCCAAAATCTCTGCAGATGGATGAAGGCCCTAGGAGTCAAGACTATGGCTTAAAATGAGATCCTCTTTCCATTAGGCCAGGCAAGACAAATGACATCTGTCAAAGGCCAACAGTCAACAGGGTCATTAGCATTTCCTTTATTTAAGAAATATGACAGGTACTTCCTTCAAGACATTCCCTTTGTGACATCCCTTCAAGTTCTTGCTCAGATGCCTGGAACCAGAGCAGGGAGAAACCAGTGAGAGACTGCCATTGCATTGCAAAGGGCACAGTGGCTGGGTTAGATTACATGCTTCATTTGGCACTAAGAGCCCCTCTGATGCTGTGCTGAAGATTTTATCCTGGTGAAATGGTCTTAGAATTTAGATTATTGGGTTTCCTGTCTCTTGCTAAAGGTCAGCTTACATGTGGCTCAGTTTTAGGTTTGGGCTCCTGTCCCCTAGAAAGCAGTTGTTTTAACTTTATTCTTCCACATATCCATCCAGCAGTGCGTGCGGACGGCTGCCATAGCAGCAGGCGCCATTCACACTGCTGGGCTTGCCACTGCTCTGGTGGACACCGAGATGCTAGTCCCAGAGCACTGGTGAACCAAGCATGCATTCCTTCACATGGCTCATTACAGTATCCCAGAGGCATGGACGAAGAGCTTAGGGGTGGTCTTAACTACTTTTCTTATTGCTGTGACCAAATAAATACCTGAAAAGAAGTGACTTAGGGTAAGTAGGATTTATTGAGGCTCACAGGTTGAGGGTGCAGTCCATGATGGAAGGAAGGCATGGTGGCAGGAGTGGCTTCCTACTAAGGCAGTAAGAGCTTGAGACTTCTTGCTCACATGTTTATAGGCCAGGAAGCAGAGAGTGGGAAATGTCAGTTTGCTTTAGTTTGCTCTCTGTTGCCCAAAGCACCTAGTGGAGTTAAGGGTTTATTTCAGCTTATAATGAAGCCAATGCAGGAATTCAAGGCAAGAGCTTGTAGCAGAAACCATGGGGAAACAATGCTTTCTGGCTTGCTCCAATGGGTTTGCTCAGCCTGCTTTCTTCTACAGCCCAAGCCCACTGGCCTAGAGCAGGAACCAGCCATAGTAGGCTGGGCTCTCCCACATTAATCATTAAGAATATGCACCACAGGTGTGCCCAGGCCAATTGAATGGAGGCAATTCCCCAATTCAAAGTCCCTCTTCCCAGGTGACTCTACCTTTGTGTCAGGTAGAGGGAGGAAGTTGTCTACACACCAGTGCCTGATCTGCTCACATCCTTTTTTCTCCTTTATGTATTCTGGGGCTTGTGCATGGAACAGTGCCACTCCCATTCATGGTGGATTATTCCCTCCCTCAGTTAAGCTCCTCCCAGAAGCCTTTATTGCAGCAGATCCCAACCATATGTCTTAGCTCATACTTCTTTCTCTGGGACATACTGACACGCTGATCCGGAAAGAGTTCACAAATGAAGCACTCTATCATGCCATACACATAGTCACACTCTCATAGTAAGTACAAAAATCCAGGAAACGTGGACAGAGTGTGGATAGGGGACACAGACTCTGTCCAAGACAGCCTTGGACAGTTTTTCACGTGAAGTGATATTGATACTGCAGGAAGATAGAACAGCTTTGGGAGAAGGGGGATAGTGGATGGGGGGGTGGGAGATCTGTGACTAAGGAAATCATGGGCAATAAGTCTAACTTGTAAAAAGCTAGGAGTACTTGATATGTGGTAAGGGGTTTGAGGATGGAACTTAGGACTTGGGGGTGGTGAGGCATGGCAGGGTTGATATTGGAGAAGTAAGCCAGGCCATAGGTCTGGCCCAGATGAGCCAAATGCACCTGGTGCTAAGCAGGCACCATGCACATGTTATATAAGGAGGTCAAGAATGATACTTAGTGGACAGTATGAGGATCTGCTATGGACAATCCCAAGGGGCCATCATTACCTAATGTTCTCAGGTCCTGTTAAACAGTGCTAAAACCCACTAAACAAACAAACAAAAAAAAGTCCTGATTAAGAGAACAGAATCTCTGGCTTGGATTGAGATCTGACATTCCAGTTAGGGCTGGTTAGTCACTTGGCCATCACTGGGAAGAAAGGCAAGCTCATCTTAAGTCATCTTAAAGAAATGGATGGAATCATTAGTCTTTTAATGAGATGCTCTATTTCTCCTTCCCAGAATTCCCACCTCTAACACAGTGGCAGACCAGGTTGCAGCAAGTGGAGTCCTCAATCAAGAAGCTGTAACTTCTCCTTAGACATTTCCCTAATACTTTGGGCTTCCCTCAAATTCTGAGCTTTCAGACTCTTTCCATAAACTCCCTTCCCTTAGTGGCTTCTTGTCCTCTGTGTGTCTGACACTAACCTCTATGCCAGCTTAACGCTCCTGGCTTTCTTTCGATCTGCCCTCTATCCTCCTCTAGGCAGATGCTGAGATTATAGCTTGCCAGCTCTGGGGTTTTTCTCTTAAACTCTAATTAAATTGTGCGTTAGCTGCAGTCTGGTTACCTACTTTCCTACAGTTCTGTGTGCCCCTTCACCCACCCACTCCTCTGTAATCTTTAATCACTTCTTCTATTGCCTGCACTGAGCCACAGCCTGACAACACAGGATGAGCAGAATGCCATTGGTTTTTTTCAGTTATGGGGGAAACTGACTGGTATTGAGTGGTTCACAGATAGCAGAGGCACGTCTATGAATTTATGTTGTCCCAGAGTGAAATTATCTTGTCTGTCAACTTGACTACACCTGGAATTAACTAAATCCCCTGGGCACACCATCAAGGGAATTTTACTTAATTAGATTATTTGAGCTGGGAAGAGCCATCTTAAATCTATGCCATACCTTCTGGTGGTAGCCTATACAAAGGACATGGAAGAAGAAAGCTTCTGCTCTTTGCCTGCTTGATCTGGCTGTTGCTAGCAAGCCCATTCCTTCACTGGCATTAGAGCTCACTTCTTCAAGAGTCCATTGTATACTGAAGGTCAGCTGAAATACTCAGCCTTGTGGACAGAACAACTACTAGATTCTTTTACTTTTCATTGGGAGACAGTCATGGTTGAACTAACTGGCCGCAGCCTGTAAGCCATGTTAATAAATCCGCCCTCTCTATATCTATCCATATAACTATATGTATATCTATATGTATGTCTGCATCTGTCTCTATGTATCTATCTATATCATCTATATAGAATCTATCTAATCCATATATCATCTATATCTATATCTAATCATCTATCTATATAATCTATACCTAATTATATCTATATCTACTATATATTGAATCTATCTCTATCTATATTTACCTATATTTATATCTATACCTGCTTAATCTGTATATATCTATATACACATACACACACACACACACACACACACACACTCATTCATCCTATCAGTTCTGTTCCTCTAGAGAACCGTGACTAATACAGAGATGGTCACAGATTGTGCTGAGGGTCAGGGAGAAATTCTTAGGTAATGAGCAAAAGGGGTCCAGCCACCCCCCCAAAAAAGAGTTATTTGTTAATATTTACTTTATTTATTTTATTATTCTTTGTTTTACTTTTACTTATATTATTGCTTATTACCTTTATTTGGTCTGTTTTACTGTATAGGTATTTATTATTATTTACTTATTAGTAAGTAGGCTATAAAGTGAGCTAGAAAAGTATTGTGTCCCAGGAAGCCTCAAATATTTCCTGTCTCTCACAAGACCCTCACTTCAGGAGCACTCGCAGCCTAGGAGTTGCTGAAAGCCTTTTCACCCCTGTCTGTGATCACCAATTATTTCTGAGCTCTTTTACTCTCTGAGTTCTGTAACCCCGGTTTGTCCAGCCACAGAATATTCTACAGACAAAGGCTGTCTCATCCACACTCTATCTTCTCCAAGTGGCAAAATCACAGGGTTCATGAGGAGGATCCACCGATGGATTAAAACTGATGGCAGAGTCCTCCAAATGAGTGTGAACCACAGTGAGAATTTCAGCAAAGCCAGTGTTCTGGGCTTTCATTGGTCTGATTACCCACTGTAAGTGTCATATTGGAGGCATGCACATGGCTGTTGTGAACAGTCCTAGACACAATCCATAGGCAACTCCTCTTCGTTTGATTGAATCATTATATCAGAGGTGTGGAAATCATTCCTCAAATGGGAAGAGTTTCAGACCAACCCCTTAGTTCTGAAGATGGCAAATGTTCTCCATAAAAGGTCCAATAAGTGTCCAATACATGCGCTGTGCTCGTAGACAGTGAAAGGTTTAGGGTTTGGGGTTCAAGGGAGACACTGAGACAGATTGCCCTTTGGGGTAAGAGCTGTATTGAGATTTACTAATGTCACATACAGAAGGACAGCAGCATGTCATCATCTCAGGAAGTGGGTGGGGACTGTGGAAGGACCCCTTCCTACAAGTCTCAGAGGAAGTGGGTGTGGGTGTGTGGGAGTGCTCCCTTCCCACAGGTATTAGAGAAAGGAGGATGTGTCCTTGCACCATTTGGTTCATGACCTTGAACCAGACCAATGACTAATTGCAATGAACACTTGCAAGTAAAGTTGTTGGACGAAAGGGTGTGCTCTGTGATACACCACAGCTTCCACAGTGGGATGGTTTTTTTTGTTTGGTTAGTTTGGTTTAATTTTTCTTTTTTTAATGATAATTTTTGTTTTCTTTTGAGGGAAGTTTACAAGAGCATAGGGTGGATATGAAGGGACATGGAGATGAGTGGGATTGGAGAGCATGATCAATAAAATTTTTTTTTTAAAAAGAACGGTGCCTGCATCCTAGAATTCAAGCACCTGAGAAATGGTTGAGAGTCAGAGACTCACAGGTAGGTTCTCCTAAAAGGCCCTGTCAGAAGCTGGGAGGGAGGGTGGGACCTGCTCCAGGGGGCGGAGCCTGTAGCTGAAGACAAAGTTCGGTTCCAATAAAACTTTATTTATGGACAATGACATTTCAATTTCATATTCCTCTCAAATGCCACCCAGTAATATCTTCCTTTGGTTTAGTTTTCAGTGCTCAGAATGTAAAACTTATTCTTCATTCCTGAGTCTGACTGAACCCGATATTAGGTTGGATTCATCTTTCAGACCTCACACCCTGCTGAGACCTGTGAAGAGAGTCTTAGTTTCCATAGCTGTGGAGTAGCTACTGGAGCTAGGGTCAGAGCCTGCTCCTCAACAAAGGGGGTTGGGCACTGTATCGTCAATAGTTCAATTAAAGTCACAGCTAATGGAGAAATTAAGAAAGAGAATATTATACAAGGTGGCCACACTGGGAAGAACAAAGCAATACTGTGACCTTCGAGTCTATCTCAGGGGTCCTGGCATGAGGTTTATATTGATATGAAGGACAAGATAGCTAAGCAGTCCTGCTTAGTGCACAGATAGCTAATCAGTCCTGATCGGGGAATGATCCCACTCATCATCCTTCTCCAACCTCCAGTCTCTCCTACAAGGTGGTCAGACAAGTTGTCAGGATTGAGTAAATTCTTATTCCACAAGATGAGCTCCTTCCCCCTTCCACCGCAATCCCTGCCCGACCCCCACCCCTCACTGACTGTCCCTGCTGTGACAGGCCTTAGGGCTCAGCCCCTATCTTCTACCAACATGAGACTCTCCAGGAAATTCCAACTTCTTGAGGTTCATTATTTCAGTAGTTTGGTGGCCAAAAAGAGAGGCTTGTGTGTTTTTAGACTGTCCTCATTCTTTCCAGGCAGTTTACAGAATGATGGTCGCCTGTTGCTGCTGATCTCTGACCCCGTTAGCTGGTGAGCCGAAGGGGCAATTTGTTCCAATGTACCATGGAAGGCTCCTCTCTCACATTGGCTCCCCCAGGGAGCAAAGATCTTATAGACACTCCACAAAATACCTCAAATGTACTCCATTGTTTTTTGTTTTTGTTTTTGTTTTTTTACAGTTTGTACAGAAAGGTTGGTCTTCCATGATTCAAGTGGCCTTCCTGGGAGACAATGGGACTCTTTCAAACACATGGGCAAGATGAAGAAAACACAGAGAAAATGCTGGTCCACTCTCTTGGGGGCCAGGGAGCTTACAAGCAGCTGGCAGTACCAAGAGGTCACTAGGGCATGTTAGTCATCATATTTTCAAGCTCTGGAGTGTTCTCCAGTACTGCCCCTGGGAAAAGTTGGCCTTGAGCTGCTCTGTGCTCAGAATACCGTCTCTGTGGCCCCTGAACACAATCCTTATAGAACATTCCTTCTGCTCATTATTACATCAGAACTCTGAGAGCAGGGAGGTACCTGTTGCTGGGGCAACCTGCTGGTTCTTGAATGTAGGTAGCCAACCTCTTGCATTTGGTCAGACAAGAAACCCCAGAGGTCATTCTTCTCCTTGCTTCTAAGGCAGGAGCTTTTGGCTTAGAAAGCAGCTATAGTTAAGTTTCAGCTTTTTGAGATATAGATATTTTCTTAAAGCCTCTTTTCAGCTCTGCCACCTCAGGCTATGCTTCCCAAGGACCTAAGAGCCCTCTGCTCAGCTGGATTCCCAAGGAAGACAAGAAGATAAACTCCCTGCCTTCAGTCTCCTTAGGCAAAACTTTCTCCCAGCCAGAAAGGCACAAAAGAGTTTGTTTTCCCCTTGAGCAAAGTCAAAGTGAACCTCTCACTTTCAAAGACTATCTTGCCTGTGTTTCAGACAAAGTGAGATTAAACTGGGGCCTGATGTATTTCTCCTATTAGAGCAGCCAGGGGTGAAGTCATTCTTAACTTTTATTTTAACATGGTGGAAATTTTGCATTGATTCTGGCCATATTTCCACACTCGGAAAGGAGGAGTGTGAGTGTCATTTCAGATACACTCATGCTACAGTCTGCTTTTAAATAAAGGAGAGTCAAAGCCATTTGACTCGGCAATGACCCAGGGTGCATGAAAAATCACCATCATGCCAGAGGCCACCTTCACCTGGGGAAAAGAATAAATCCCCAGGCCATTTAATCCCAGCATTTCAGGCAGAGAGTTTGAAGCTAGGCTGGTCTGTTAAAGGGTAAGTTAAATACCTAAATGGGCAACATAGTAAGAATCTGCCTCATAACCAAAAAACAAATGGAGACCCTTGCCTTGTCTATGTGACATGGTCATCATCCTGAGTGCTCATTCCCCATGTCTATTTCACAATCCCTGTTGTTGTTGGCAATGGTGACCAAAGAACAGGGAAGCATTTCCAGCTAACCATGGGGATGCTTCTCCAGAAATGATGGAGAACAGAAGAAGCCTTACAAGCAATTTTGTCAATCACCACAAGGGGGAAGAATGTACCATCTTTCCAAAAGCCAAAACTTTAGGAACTCAACTGGCAACAGGACCCTGTGTCTGGTGAGCTGCCTTTAAAAATGATGAAGAGAGACAGAAGACCATCTACAAAATGAGAGATTGAGGCCAGGGCAAGATAGCTTAGTTGGGAAAGTACTTGTCCTACAAGCATGAGGACCATAAAAATGTCTTTGGACAGTAGCCTCAGTCCTCCCAGCACTGGGGAGGCAGAGATGGAAGGATCCCTGGGCTATGATGGCCAGCCAGACTAGCTGAATTGCTGTATGCTGGGCCAACAAGAGACCCAGTGTCTATAAACGATATGGACCACATCTGTCTAATAACATCTGAGGACTGTGACTGAGGTTGACCTCGAGATTTAACACCTACAGGCATATGTATGCATTCACACCAAAAAAGAAAGAGGAAGATAAGAATGAAGAGGAGGAGGAAGGAAGGAAATAGAAAGAGGAAGAAAAGGAATAAGAGGAAGAGAACAGGGAGGAGAAAGAAAGGGAGGAAGAAGAGGAGGAGGAGGGAAGACTTGGGCAGAGGCAAACTAGCACAGTCACATACTCTGATATAAACATGTTCTCAGACTGTCTTAGTTAGGGATTTACTGCTGTAAACAGACACCATGACTAAGGCAACTCTTATAAAGAACAATATTTAATTGGGGCTGGCTTACAGGTTCAGATGTTCAGTCCATTATCATCAAGGTGGGAGCATGGCAGCGTCTGGGCACGCATGGTGCAGAAAGAAGGAGCTGAGAGTTCAACATCTGAAGGCGGCTAGCAGAATACAGCTTCCAGGCAGCTAGGATGAGTGACTTAAAGCCTACACCCATAGGAACACATCTACTCCAACAGGGCCACAACTTCTAATAGTGCTACAAACCATCACACAGACCAAGAACATTTTCAAGAAAATCTAAGTTTAGCAGTTATGAGTACACCTTATATCTTGTGGATTCAAGTAATGATATTTCATCTCATTGATTTGCTGGGAATGAAACTTGAGCCACACAGACAGACATGGAGGCTATTTCTTCTGGTGGGCACTGTTTCTCTATTGGGTTGGCTTTGTTCTATGAGGCATCTGTTTCCTTTGTTACACAAGTGCAAGTGTGTTAGTGGTGGGGTTGGGGGCGTAAGATGTTCCACTGCCTTTTTACATTCATCTATCTGCCTCAGCTGGTGCCTGCATGGAGCCTGTGGTGGTTTAAATATGTTTAGTACAAGGAGTGGCACTATTAGGAGGTGTGACCTTGTTGGAGTATGTGTGGTCTTGTTGGAGAATGTCAGTGTTGGGTGGCAAAGAAAGCTTCCTCCTAGCTACCTGAGGATGACAGTCTTCTCCTGTTTGCCTTTGGAACAAGAAGAATTCTCAGCTCCTCCAGTGCCACTCCTGCATGTACTCTGCCATGCTCCCATCATAATGATAATGGACTGAACCTCAGAACCTATAAGCCAGACCCAATTAAATGTTATCTCTTTTAAGAGTTGCTTTGGTCATGGAGTCTCTTTACAGCAATGAAAACTCTTAATACAGTGCCCCAGTAGATCATAGGAAATACTGGTATCAGCGTAGCTATAAGTTCACTTAATACATCCCCTGGAAGAGACTTCTCCAAAGGTACACAGATGTCTCAAGGTGATGCTAATAGGAAGTCTATCTTCATTCAAGTCAGCTCCTTGTGTAGATGTTACACATAGCAAGGCTTTCACATATCATGTGTCAATGGCACTGGTCTTAGTGTGCCATGTGGGTCTTTGATGTAAAGAGCTGAGGTCAAGGAGAAGGCTCCACTGGTTCTGTTGTCTCCACTAGAGCAAGCACATCCTTGTCTCTTTCAAGAGTGATTGGCTGGGAGGAGGCACTGGGTGCTAATCATCAAGTGAAGTTGTCAGAGAGATGACTACCCTTTCACTGTGGCCAAAATGCCTACAGATAGGTTGAGAGGTCCAATGGACACTGTCTTTCCACACAGGCTATGTTGAAAGCAGCAAGGAGCCTTGAATTATTTCAGAGATGGATCAAGAAGAAACTTACACGTCTTCCTCCACTTATGATACCTTGGGAGAAAAAAGAAAGATCAGAAATCACTAGTGGAAAGTGACCTCAAGATTTTAGTGAACCAATAAATAGTCTATCTCCTCACTATAGGATCTTACCTTTTTTGGACATTTACTGAAACAGAAATGGTAGGGTATGCTACCATTTGTGTCTGGTCTCTCTCACTCAGCAGTAAGCCTGAAGTAAAGACTTGAGTGAAAGAAAAGGTAAATTAGTGTGGAAGTTGGACCAGGCATGAGTGAAAGAACTGGGAAGGTAAAATAGAAAAGTTGATCTAGAGGTAAGATATAAAGTTCTTTGCCTTTGGGACTCCTCAGCACCAAAGGTCCCTTGAAGTATATGGTAGTGTGAATATGCTTGGCACAGGGAATGGCACTATTAGGAGGTGTGGCCTTTTTGTAGTAGGTGTGGCCCTGTTGGAAGATGTCTGTCACTGTGGGGTTGGGCTTTGAGATCCTCCTCTTAGCCTTGTGGGAGAGACAGTCTTCTCCTGTTTGCCTTCAGAATAAGATGTAGAACTCTCAACTCCTCCAGCACCATGTCCTGCCTTGATGATAATGAACTGAACCTCTGAACCTGTAAGCCAGCCTCAATTAAACATTTTCCCTTACAAAAGTTGCCTTGGTCATGGTGACTCTTCACAGCAATGAAACCCTAAGACAAACAACCAGAGTACATCTCCTGGACCTGTTGGCCTACAGGGCATGAGACTGGATCTCAGAGTCATTCCTTTACACTTCTTGTCATTAGAGAGTTGTATGTAAAGAACATATCACCCATGCATGTAATGGTTAACTGTAAATGAATGTCCCATACAGTCTTATGACTATTAGTAAAGATTTAAAGCAAATTCACTAAGCCATAGCACTACACTGAGAAGACATGAAAACTACACTGGTCTCCTCTACCTGGACCTGTTCCCGACCCCACCCTAAACCCCAGTAGCTGAGAATAAAACCATAAAACATTCAAAGGGATGCAGCAGATGTCAATCATCTCAGTGGGAGCATTACCCGTGCCTGCCTTCCTCAGTACACACATGTGTTCTTTACCACACAATAATTTCTCAGGTTTTGGTAAGTAATGAAAACATGTTCATAGGCAAATACAAAACTATTTCACTGTGGAGAAAAAATTATAAGCAAATTTCATGTTAAGCATAAGAAGACTGGCTGAGTGTGGTGGCTCATACCTTCAATCCCAGAACTGAGGAGTCAGTGGCAGGTGAATCTCTGAGTTCAAGGCCAGCCTGGACTATATACATACTTCCATCTAGGAACTAGCTATATAGCTAGGCCAGCCAGACTTCCTAGTGAGACCTTGTCTCAAATAAATACATAAACAAACAAACAAACAAAAAACAAGCCTCTTGTCTTCTTGTTCAATGGTGTATTTGCAAATGAGTTTAAATAACAGAAAATAGATTACAATATAAATCCATGAGCTTATAAAATCTTCTTGTGAAGCAAAAATAAGCCATGCCTCCAAGACTCCCTGGTTTCATTCTTTCTTTTAAAGGTTTGTTTTAGGTGTGTGTGTGTGTGTGTGTGTGTGTGTGTGTGTGTAAATGCAGTTGCCCAAGGAGAACAAAAAAGAGTGTGGGATCCACTGGACCTGGTATTAAAGGCTTGTGAGCCACTCTGTGCTGGCTCATGTTTTGTCAACTTGACACAAGCCAGAGTCATTTGAGAAGAGGGAACTTCAACTGAGAAAGTGCCCCAGCAGACTGGCCTGTGAGAGAGCCTTTGGTGAATTTTCTTGTTTGATGATTGGTGTGAAAGTGCCCAGATCACAGTGGATGGTGTCATCCCCTGGCAGATGGTCCTGGGTGCTATAAGAAAACAGGCTGAGCAAGCCATGGGGAGCAAGCCATGGGGAGCCAGCCAGTAAGCAGCATTCCTCTGTGGTCTCTGCATCAGCTGTTGATCTGACTTTTCTGAGTGATCCATGTTATCTAGATGTCTAAGAAGAAATAAATCTTTCTCCTTTGAGTTGTTTTTGGTCCAGGTGTTTTACCATAGCAATAGAAACCATAATTAAGGCATACCCCCAAAGGATGCAAGGCTATATACACAGAGGACTTAGATCCATCCTGTTTGTGAAATGTTCCTATTTGGTCTGTGGTGGGGTGGCTGGTGAGTTTATAAACCCACAGGATAAGAGCAGGTTTGTGAAGGCAGCTATGTGCTGCTATTGGCTCCCTGATGCCTCCTGCTCGCACTTCTAGCCTGCCTTTGGAACACTTAAGCTGGATCAATAGCCCTTCCGTGTGTTTTTTCCTTTCAGACTATTTGTACTTTTTCACCTTCAAAGGCAGGCAATCAATCAGACATGAGTGAATATTGCTATAGCTTGTATTGACCATTTGTGGTGGATTTTTTGTTAGTTTTTTTCCAAACACTAGCAGTTTGCAGTTTTAAGGGATTGTTACCCAGTTTCATACTCATATGTTGAAAATTACTTCCATTCTCAGAGTCATTTTCCTACTTTCAGATCAAGCAGTGTCTGACTTGAATCTGAATTTTGTTAAGAATTTGTAAGAAATGTGAATAAGGAACAAATCAGCTAAAAAACTCCATTTTTACTTTTTACTTTTATTTTTATTTTTGATACTTTATTTATATTTCCCAAGTTTTCCCCTTTCCAGATCTCTCCTTTGGAACACACCTATTCCCTCCCCCTGCCTCTATGGGTGTATTGACCCACCCACTTTCATCTCCCCCCGTATACTGGGGCATCTAATACCCTCAGGCCCAAGGTCTCTCCTACCTTTGACGGATAACAAGACCCTCTTCTGCCACATATGTAGCCTGCACAATGGGTCCTTCCATGTGTATTCTTTGCTTGATGATCCAGTCTCCAGGAACATCAGAAGGTTAGGCCAGTGGACACTGTTGCTCCCTCCAGGGGCCAGCCAACTCCCTCAGCTCCTTTAGTCCCTTCTCCAACTCCTCCATATGGGACCTCACACTCAGCCTTATGGTTGCTGTGAAGAGGCTCTTGGATATTGCAAACTTTTGGACTAATAACCACTTATCAGTGAGTACATACAGTGTTCATTCTTTTGTGACTGAGTTACTTCACTCAGGTTGATATTTTCAAGTTCCATTCATTTCCCTAAGAATTTCATGAAGTCATTGTTTTTAATAGCTAAGTAGTATTCTATTGTGTAAATGTACCACATTTTCTGTATCCATTCCTCTGTTGAGGGACATCTGGATTGTTTCCAGTTTTTGGCTATTATAAATATGGCTGCTATGAACATAATGGAGCATGTGTCTTTATTACATGTTGAAGCATCTTCTGAGTATATGCCCAGGAGTGGAATAGCTGGTCCTCAGGTAGTATTATGTTCATTTTTCTGAGGGTGCACCAAACTGATTTCCAGAGAGGTTGTTTCAACTTGAAATCCCACCAGCAATGGAAGAGTGTTCCTCTTTTTCCACATCCTCGCCAACATCTGCTGTCACCTGAGATTTTGATCTTACTCATTCTGACTGGTGTGACGTGGAATCTCACTGTTGTTTTGATTTGCATTTCCCTGATAACTAAGGATGCTGAACATTTCTTTAGGTGCTTCACATCCATTCGAGTTTCCTCAGTCGAGAATTCTCTGTTTAGCACTGTTCCCCATTTTTTGATAGGGTTATTTGGATCTCTGGAGTCTAGCTTCTTGAGTTCTTTGTATATATTGGATATTAGCCCTCTATCAGACATAGGATTGGTAAAGATCTTTTCCCAATCTGTTGGTTGCCATTTTGTCCTATTTACAGTGTCCTTTGCCTTACAGAAGCTTTGTAATTTCGTGAGGTCCCATTTGTCAATTCTTGATCTTAGAACATAAGCCATTCATATTCTGTTCAGGAACTTTTCCCCTATGCCTGTGTGTTTGAGGCTTTTCCCCAATTTTTCTTCTATTAGATTCAGTGTATCTGGCTTTATGTAGAGGTCCTTGATCCACTTGGATTTGAGCTTTGTACAGGGAGATATGAATGGATCAATTTGCAATCTTCTACATGTAGACTGCCAGTTGAACCAGCACCATTTGTTGAAGATGCGGTCTTTTTCCATTGGATGGTTTTAGCTCCTTTGTCAAAGATGAAGTGACCATAAGTGTATGGGTTCATTTCTGGTTCTTTAATTCTATTCCATTGATCTACCTGCCAGTCACTGTACTAACACCATGCAGTTTTTATCACTACTGCTCTGTAGTACAGCTTGAGGTCTGGGAGGCTGATTCCCCCAGAAATCTTTTTATCGTTGAGACTAGTTTTTGCTCTCCTGGGATCTTTGTTATTCCATATGAATTTGAGAATTGCTCTTTCTAAGTGGATAAAGAATTGAGTTGGTATTTTGATGGGGATTGCATTGAATCTGTAGATTGAGTTCGGTGGGATGGTAATTTTTCCTATATATATCCTGCCAATCCATGAGCATGAGAGATCTTTCCATCTTCTGAGGTCTTCTTAGATTTCCTTCTTCACAGACTTGAAGTTCTTATCATACAGATCTTTCATTTATTTGGTTAGAGTCACACCAAGATATTTTATATTGTTTGTGACTCTTGTGAAGGGTGTCATTTCCCTAATTTCTTGCTCAATTTGTTTATCCTTCAAGTATAGGAAGGCTACTGATTTGCTTGAGCTAATTTTATATCCAGCCACTTTGTTGAAGGTGTTTATCAGGTGTAGAAGATCTCTGGTGGAGTTTTTTGGGTCACTTAAGTATACCATCATATCACCTGCAAATAGTGATATTTTGATTTCTTCCTTTCCAATTTGGATCCCTTTGTCCTCCTGTTGTTATCTAATTGCTCGAGCTAGGACTTACAGTACTATACTGAATAGATAGGGAGAGAGAGGGCAGCCTTGCCTAGTCCCTGATTTTAGTGGGATTGCGTTGAGTTTCTCTCCATTTAGTTTGATGGTTTCCACTGGTTTGTTATATATTGCTTTTACTATGTTTAGGTATGCTCCTTGAATTCCTGATCTTTCCGAGACTTTTATCATGAAGGGATGTTGAATTTTGTCAAATGCTTTTTCAGTATCTAATGAAATGACCATGTGGTTTTTTTTCTTTGTGTTTGTTTATGTAGTGGATTACATTGATGGATTTCTGGGTATTGAACCATCTCTGCATCCCTGGGATGAAGCCTACTTGATCATGATGAATGATTGTTTTCTGTATTCTTGTATTTGGTTTGCAAGACTTTTAGTGAGTATTTTTGCATGGATATTCATAAGGAAAATTGGTCTGAAGTTTTCTTTTATTGTTGGATCTTTGTGAGGTTTTGGTATCAGTGCAACTGTGGCCTCATAGAATGAATTGGGTAGTGTTCCTTCTGCTTCCTTTTTGTGGAATAGATTGAAGAGAATGGGTTTTAGGTCTTTTATGAAGGTCTGACAGAATTTTGCACTGAACCATCTGGTCCTGGGCTTTTTTTTGGGGGGGGGTGGCTGGGAGAATTTTAATGACTGCTTCTATTTCTTTAGGAGTTATGGGACTGTTTAGATGGTTTATCTGATCCTGACCTGACTTTGGTATTTGGTATCTGTCTAGAAACTTGTCCATTTCATCCAGATTTTCCAATTTTGTTGTGTATAGTCTTTTGTAGTAGGATCTGATGATTTTTTGAATTTACTCAGAATCTGTTGTTATATCTCCCTTTTCATTTCTAATTTTGTTAATTTGGATACTGTCTCTGTGCCCTCAGGTTAGTATGGCTAAGGGTTTATCTATCTTGTTGATTTTCTCAAAGAACCAGCTCCTGGTTTTGTTGATTCTTTGTATAGTTTTTTTGTTTGTTTGTTTGTTTCTACTTGGTTGATTTCAGCCCTTAATTTGATTATTTCCTGCCATCTACTCCTTTTGGGTGTTTTAGCTTCTTTTTGTTCTAGAGCTTTCAGATGTGCTGTTAAGCTGCTAGTATATGCTCTCTCCAGTTTCTTTTTGGAGGCATTCACAACTATGAGTTTTCCTCTTCACACTGCTTTCAGTGTGTCCCATAGGTTTGGGTATGTTGTACTTTCATTTTCATTAAATTCTAGGAAGTCTTTAATTTCTTTCTTTATTTCTTCCTTGACCAAGTTATCATTGAGTAGAGCATTGTTTGGTTTCCAGGTATATGTGGGTTTTCTGTTGTTGTTGCAATTGAAGGGCAGTCTCATTCTGTAGTGATCAGATAGGAGGCATGGGATTCTTTCAATCATCTTATATCTGTTGAGGTTTGTTTTGTGACCAATTATATGATCAGTTTTGGAGAAGGTACCATGAGGTGCTGATAAAAAGCTATATTGTTTTGATTTAGGATGAAATATATAGATATCTGTCAAATTGATTTGGTTCATAACATGTTATTTTCACTATGTCTCTATTTAGTTTGTGTTTCCAAGGCCTGTCCTTTGATGATAGTGGAGTCTTAAAGTCTCCCACTATTACTGTCTGAGGTGCAATGTGTGATTTGAACTTTAATAAAGTTTCTTTTATGAGTATGGGTGCCCTTGCATTCAGGGCACAGATGTTCAGAATTGAGAATTTTTCTTGGTAGATTTTTCCTTTGATGAGTATGAAGTGTCCGTCCTTATCTTTTCTGATGACTTTATTTTTGAAAGTCGATTTTATCAGATATTAGAATGGCTACTCCAGCCTGTTTCTTGGGGCCATCTGCCTGGAAAATTGTTTTCTAGTCCTTTACTCTGAGGTAGTGTTTGTCTTTAACACAGAAATGCGTTTCCTGGATGCAGCAAAATGCTCGTTCCTGTTTATGGATCCTGTCTGTCATTCTATGTCTTTTTTTTATTTTTTTTTTTTTTGAGACAGTGTTTCTCTGTGTAACTATGGCCTATGGCTGTCCTGGAACTCACTTTGTAGACCAGGCTGGCCTTGAAGTCAGAAATCCACCTGCCTCTGCCTCCCAAGTACTGGGATTAAAGGTGTGTGCCACCATTGCCCAGTAGTCTATGTCTTTTGTTTGGCGAATTGGGACCATTGATCTTAGGAGATATTAAAGAATAGTGATTGTTGCTTCCTTTTATTTTTGATGTTGTTTATATGTTAGTGTGGCTATCTTCTTTTGAGTTTGTTGAAACATTACTTTCTTGCTTTTTCTTGCGTGTAGTTTCCCTACTTGAGTTGGCATTTTCCATCTATTATTCTTTGTAGGGCTGGGTTTGTGGAAACATCTTGTCCAAATTTGGATTTGTCATAGAATATGATTATTGAGAATTTTGCTGGGTATAACAGCCTGGGCTGGCATTTGTGTTCTCTTAGAGTCTGTATGAGATCTGCCTAGGACCTTCTAGCTTTCATATTCTCTGGTGAGAAGTCTGGTGCAATTTTGATAGGTATGCCTTTATATGTTACTTGCTCTTTTTCCCTTACTGCTTTTAATATTCTTTCATTATTTTGAGTATTTGGTGTTTTGACTATAATGTGAAGGTGGAATTTCTTTTCTAGTCCAGTATATTTGGCCTTCTGTAGGCTTCTTGTATATTTATGTTCATCTTTTCCTTTAGGTTAGGGACGTTTTCTTCTATAATTTTGTTGAAGATATTTACAGGTCCTTTAAGTTGGAAATCTTCACTCTCTTCTAAACCTATTATCCTCAAGTTCTGTCTTCTCATTGTATACTGGATATCCCGGATGTTTTGGGTTAGGAATATTTTCCATTCTGTGTTTTCTTTGACTGTTGTGTCCATGTTTTCTATGGTATCTTCCACACCTGAGATTCTCTCTTCCATCTCTTGTATTCTGTTGGTGATGCTTGCATCTATGACTCTTGATTTCTTTCCTATGTTCTCTATCTCCAGGGTTATCTCCCTTTGTGATTTCTTTATTGTTTCTATCTCTATTTTTAGTTCCAAGATGGTTTTATTCATTTCCTTCATCTGTTTGATTGTGTTCTCCTGTAATTCTGCCAGTTTGATTATGTTTTCCTGTAATTTTTGAAGGATTTTTGTATTTCTTCTTTAAGGGATTCTAGTTGTTTACCTGTGTTCTCTTGTATTTCTTTAAGGGAGTTATTTGTTTCCTTCTTAAAATTTTCTATCATCATTATGAGATGTGACTTTAAGTCTGAGTCTTGCTTTTCTTGTGTGTTGGGGTATCCAGGGCTTGCTGTGGTGGGAGAGATGGGTTCTGATGATGCCAAGTAGCCTTGTTTTCTGTTCCCTGTGTTCATGCCCTTGTCTTTTGCCACCTGGTTATCTCTGGTGTTAGCTGGTCTTACTCTCTCTGACTGTGGCTTGAGCTTCCTGCAAGCCTCCGTGTCAATACTCCTTGAGGATCAGTTCTTTCTGAGAGGAATTTGGGTTTGGAGAGCTGTGGTACAGGGTCAGCTCTGGGGTGCACACAGAAACCAGAAGGATCTAGTTCCCAGCTGTCTTTTGTTTCCTGTGTCCTGATGGCTCTGCAAGGGTCCCCCTTGGTCCAGTGAATTTAAAAAGAAGTGATGGTCTTGCCTGTTCTTGAAGGTATGTTGGCATTCCTGGGATACCAGCTCTTTCCTGGCACTATTTGAGTATGGAGTCCTGTGTCACAGGATTTGCTCTCAGGCCACCGAAAGAATCCAGAGACCCACTCCTCCATCTCTGTGTCCTGGGTATTCCAGATGGCTCCCTCTGACAGTCAGGCTTGCCCACACTCCTGGGAGGCTAGCTTTCTCCCACCACTATTTGGCTATGTTGTCCTGGTGGCCCAGGCAGATTTTTCCTGCCACAGATGGAAACCGGAAGGCTCCTTTACAACTTGTTTTTTAAAACTTGTATTTGTTAGAGATAGAAAGATGGCTCTATGGTTAAGAGCACTGGCTGCTCTTCCAGAGACCTGAGCTCAGGTGCCAGTACCTATGATGGATGACCCACAACCCTTTGCAACTCCATTTCTAGGGGATCTGACACCCTCTTCTGGCCTCTTCAGAAACTTCACTCACACATAAGCACATATGAACATGCACATGCACACAAAAAAAAAATTAAGTGAAAATAAAATAAAACCTCTATTTTTTGTACCTGGAGGGCATGAGCTTCCCATAACATGGTGCAGAATCTGCTTGCTTCTCCTTCGCCCATTCTTGGTGGGCTGTTTTCAATCCAGAGACCCAGGAACATGAAAGCACGATGAAAACAATTCAGGTTTCAAAAGGAAATGGAAGCTTTTCTTTGTTTGTGGAATAATTTTATATTGTGATATTGACTCTTAGTTGTTTGGGTAACTCTTCTCTCATCCCCAAAGAGCCTATCTGCCTACTTAAGTGAAATTAATTGAAACAGCACAAAAGATACATATGAGAATTAGCCAATGGAATTATATACCACTAAACTGTTTCTGCACAGCAAAGAAAATTACAGGCTACACAATAAGAGAGAAATATATTATCAATATACTTTGGACTAAGGTTTAATATCCGGACTCTATAAAGAACTGAAAATGTAAATGCCCAACATTCCAATCAATAAATGGGCTAATTAAATAGAGGATGAAGCACAAATGGTCAACAAATATCTTTAGAAGCACTCAACATACTTAGCCATTAGGAAAACACAAATTAAAGCCACTTTGAGATTCTATCTGACCCAGGTTAGAATGGCTACCATTAAGGAAACAAATAGCTACAAGTTCTGTTGGAGATGTGGGGAAAGGGGAGGCCCTCTTCACTGTTAGTGGATGTATAAATGGTGCAGCCACTACAGACATCAGTGTGGAAGTTTCTAAAGTAAAGGAGCTGAATCAGGAGCACTGTGGGATCTAGCTATACCATTCCCAGGCACAAGACTTGAGTTTCTCCCATAGGGGCATTTGCACACCCATGTTTACTCCTGCTCTGTTCACAATAGTACAGAAATAGAACCAGTCTAGATGTCCAGCAAAAGAGAAATGGGTGAAGAAAATGTGATACATGTATGTACACAAAGGATTTCTGCTCAACCATAAACAAAAATAACATTTGCAGGAATATGGATGGATCAGGAAATTACTGTTTAGAGATGAAACTGAGGTTCAGAAAGAGAAAGAAGCCTATTCTATTTCATATGCAGATCCTAGGTAGTCATTTATATGTATATTGTGTGTGTGTGTGTGTGTGTGTGTGTGTGTGCTTGTATACATGTGTGGATCTGGATCATGTGACTAGAATGAGACCATGAAAATTAGAAAAAATAAAAAGGAGGACCCAAGAAATAAAGCAAAGAAACAAAGTAACAATATATGTGACATGGTGATATGAAGTGTAAGGGAAGATTACTAGGAAGGGAATAAAATCAAAAGAAAAAGGGTGAGTCCAGGTGAGTGTGGAAGGGTCAACATGTATGAAATACGATGATGTAACTCATTACTTTGTATAGTAATTTTAAAATAAATAAGTCAATTCATTGAAATTATAATTAAAATTTCAATTACCCAGATAAGCAAATACTACTAAGTTCTTCATAGATATATGTTGTTAACAGTTATCTGATTAGCCAATATGGATAATGGAGTATTTCCTCATCTGAGAAAGTTACTTTGGATAGCTGCAAAGCAAAATTGAAACTCTGCCTGACTCTGTTTTATGCTCTATAGTCTGTAGAAGGTACACATTTGAACAACAATAGAAAAGAGCTCCCAGGGGAAAGAGACCATGCCCAGCAGAATCACAGAGCAAAATGCCCACTACACAGTGTGGAATATATAAGCAACTAATGTCAGGTCTGCGATCTTTCCTCATTTTGAAACCTAAACATCTCTAAAGGCTAAAAATACTCTGATTTTTGTTGTTATTGTCTTGTTTGTTGAAAGCCAATCCTTTTTTGACAGCAGCACCCAATCTAAATTATCAGGAGGTTGTTTGTCTGTTTTGTTCACTTATGACATTGAACATAAATTCTGTATGTCTCAATGACCCAAAATTAATATATCTGGTTGTGAAGTCCT
Organism: Rhynchomys soricoides; assembly: GCA_019843965.1. NCBI lineage: Eukaryota > Metazoa > Chordata > Mammalia > Rodentia > Muridae > Rhynchomys > Rhynchomys soricoides. The sequence continues at coordinate 352,161 of JADRCH010000561.1, read as the reverse complement.
GCCCCAGACCCCAATGGACATGCTAAGTAAGACACAAGAGGTAAATATGTTACCAGTGTCTAAACTCCAAACGATGTTTACATTCTGAAACACATCTGGACCCACGGGGCTGGGGAAATGGATTATGAACTGTATTAATTAGCAACTGAGGTGGAATAAATCAGATCCACATTTATATGCATGGATAGTACAATGGTTGGAAGAAGGAATAATTCAGAATAAAATAGCATGGTGTTGGCTCTGCAAATTAAAGAGCTCTCTCCCCATGCCATCTCGGGTTAGTTTTTGGACACTGCTGCATGACACAGTGGGCATGGGGAACTAGGGCACCTGGGTAGTACTGTGTGGGCATCCATAGCAGGCGTGGGGCTAGAATCTCAGATGGAGAGTGGACAAGACAGAAAACCTTCTCGAGGGCAGACTGAGGGAGGGTGTAAAGCTGTGACAAGGGTCAGTCATGCATGGAGGGTTCTGTTGGTGACACCAGCCTAATTCTGTATACTTGTGGTGTAAAAATCAGTACAAGAATAAACAACACAAAATGAGTCATAAAGTCCCAGTACTGAGAAGGAGACATGGACCCCTAATCAAAAAGCTTCTGGAAAGGGGGAAATCAGTTTTCTCCTGTGTAGTGTCAGAGTCTCTATCAATAGAATTCCAGGACATGTTCTACATGCACAAGTTGGCCAATACAAAATGAACTGCATGATTTTTTAAATTTTTTTGGTAATTTTTTGTCTTATTGGTTTTGGTTTTATAGGTTTTGGTTTTGTTCTTTTGGTTTAGGAGAGAGACAGACAGACACACATACAGAGAGAGAGAGAGAGAGAGAGAGAGAGAGAGAGAGAGAGAGAGAGAACGAACCAAGAGTGGGTAGGGAGGTGTATGAGGATTTAGGAGGAGTTGAGGAGGAGAAAAAATATAATCTAAATATATTGTATGAAAAAAATTATAAAACAACTAATTTAAAATGTGTCATATATTATGAGGTAACCATTTATTGCAAACCAGAAAGACCTCCAATCTGGCCCTTGTTCAACTTGGCAAAAGAAGCTATTTACCTCTGTGATAGATCCTAAATTTCAGAATTGGACTGTGGGCATGACCTGGAGATCCAGTCCCCTCTCCACCTAACTGGAAGACACTGCACATTCATATTTCTCTCTGGTTGACAATAGAACACAGGTGGACTCTGCAGCTTTCTCTAAATCTAAGAGTACATAAGAAACAGCAAACCACCACTTTTTCTTCCACTGTGCTTATGTTCCATGCAAGCAGATCACATTCACAAGGAGTGGTGAGATCCCTGTAGAATAGGGAAGAAATGATTGGCAGAGGTGGGGGCTTTGAGCTCTCCATATCTGCCAAATTGAGGTATTGACAGTTCCTAGAACTATCGTTTACCACCTATGTCCTAGTCATCTCCAGACCTGCAACAACAGTGAAGACCTGTTGAGTACAAGGTCTCAGAATCTTTTGCTCTTACAAGATTTCTTGCTTCCCAGAAACCTTTGTTCTTACAAGTTGGGCTTTGCTACTGAGAACCCCTGGCTGACTTATCTGAATCAGCATAAAGGAACATACTGAAGGTCGCATATGGCTCTTAATTAAACCTACTATAGGCAAATCTAAAAAAGATAGCAACCATGGGAGAACTGGGTACTTCAGAGTCTCAGAGACTGTGACAACCCCACAGAAGAATCTCATTCTGTTCTGCCTGTGAGCGGTGGATTTGTGCATTCATTAGAGTAAATTAAAATGACTGATGTCACAATGCCCATCACAAGCAGACATTAGATCTATAGAGAAGGACCCCAGCTAAGAAGAAATGTGACTGGTTAGAAAGGAGAAAATGAAGGTGAACTAAGGAAATACTATACAGTGGCGAATAAGAGCCCTAAAAAACTAGAGCCAAGCAATCACTTCTCAAAGGCATTTCTTGGAGTATACTTGGATTGATGATACTGCTGTTAGAGTTCTGAAGAATGTCTAAATGCAGGGGGAACAAATGGGTCCTAAACAAAAGCTCCAAACCTCTCTTTCTTTTTTTTTTTTTTTTTTTTTTTTGTCTTTTAAGCTTGGAAGCTATGCTTGTCAACTTGGCAGGATAGAGGATCACCAGGACACCATGTCCTGGGCATACTTATGAGGGATTATCTACATCAGTCTCTGTGAATGTCTATGAGAAACTATCTTGATTAGGTTAAATAAAGTGGCAAATCCTACCCTAAATGTGGGCAGCACCATGCCATGGGCTGGAGCCTTGGATCAAAAAGGAGAAAGCAAGCTGAGCACCAGCATCCACCTCTGTGTTTCCTGGATACAATGTAACCAGCCGCCTCATGATCCTGCCTTCATGTCTTCCTCAACAGGATGGGCCAAAATGAACTCCTTCTTTGAGCTGCTGTTTCCAGAATATTTTATCAAAGGGATAGGAAACATAGCTAAGACAGAAGCAGACGAGACCACATCCAAATTTCACCTGTTTTTCTCTCCCACTTGTACCCCAACCTGCTCTAAAGAGGGATCTCTCCCACCATCTCCCCTTTTCTCCCCCTCCCACCTACTCTCCCCCCTTTCTCAGAAACCTTTAAGCCTTTAAGTATGAAGAACGTCATCACTTAAATAGCAATTATTTTCTGGTCACCCACCTCCTGGCAGGGACCAAATTGTTTTTATAAATTCTCATTAGGCAGGAACTGATTAAAAATATAATTAGTAATCATTTTAATTACAGACAGCTCTTCCAGAAAGGACTTAAAAACACAGGGACAAAGGAGGCAATCTGATAAAGAGAAGCCAGGAAAGCTTAAACTAACTCAGGAAAGACTTGAAACTTAATACCAGGCAGACATTTAAGGAGAAAATGGGCATTTCTGCACACCAAAAGACTGCTGTGTCCTTTAAAATATTATGGTGGAGGCTAGAGAGATGGCTCAGAAGTTAAGGATATAAAATGCTTTCCCGGCACCTATGTCAGGGGTTCACAAATGCCTGTGAATCCAGATTCAGGGAGTTGGATATCTTCTTTTGGCCTTCCCTGATAACTGCATGCACTTGTGCTTATAAAACACACACACACACACACACACACACACACACACACACAAACACACACATGCTAAATCTTTAAAAATGATTAAAATTCAATGCTGACTTTAAAATCAATGAATCATTATATTCTTGTGCAAAATGGAATAACGTATGTATGAACGTTAAGAATGCATGCATATGGCATGCCATATGCAGAGTGAAAAGCACATTTCAGTGCAGAGATGAATTTTCTAAGCCTAATATCAGAATGGCCTTGCTATCAACCCAGGATTCCACTCATCTAAACTCCATGCAATAAATATGATTTGAGAATTGTGCATATATATATATATATATATACATATATATATATATATATGCATATAAATAGAAAAGAACTCTATGCCTGTCTACAAAGAAATGGTTTTCACCTTCTTACATAATTCCTAGTACATTCACTTTTATAAATGTACTTGTCGTGTTGTTCTAAAACCTGGGCTTAATTCTAGTAGCCTCTTTAAAGTAAGAACAAAGCAAGTTATTTCCAAGAAATATTTACATGATGCAGTTGAATGAAGTGAGATTCTTTTTGTCCTCAAATCTAGACAAATAAAGGAAAAAATCAGTAGTGATTATCTCCCATCTCCTGACTTCATGGAGTACATCTGAGTCTATGAATTTGCACACAGAACACTGTTCATATCCAGGTATCAAGTATACTGGGGGTTGAATAAGCCTTTTCCTCCCCAACTTGCTTCTTGGTCATGTTGTTTGTGCAGGAATAGAAACCCTAAGACATAAACCTAGAGGGAATGCTCTTTTTCTGAAAACATCACCACCTAGACTGTTGAGAAAGCAGTGAACCATGCCCAGAAAAAAAGCTTTCCTGGTTTTAAAGAAACCTGTATATGATTATGAACTTTGACTTTTAACTTTTAATCAGTTTTTTTTTAATCTTAGTTGTATTCCATCTTATATATAAAATTGTTCCAAACCCTATCATTTTACTATAAAAGTCCTTTTGATGAAGAAATGAGTAGACCAACATATTCTTCTCTCTCCTTAGTTAAAAATGCCCTCCTTTAAATGGCATAAACTCTAAAGTAGCTCAACAGTGCTAAGGCCCAGATCTGGCTTTCCTTGAACATATCATTCTCCAAATTAAGACACTGAATTTTCTTGACTAGTCCTGATATTTTGCCCTGTGATTAATGTCAAGAATCCCAGCTAGAGGCCGAAGAGATGGCTTGGAAGTTAAGAGCACTTACCTCTCTTGCAGAAAACCCAGGTTCAGTTCCCAGCAGTCACATGGCAGTGATAAGTGATATCAGGGTTCTGATGCTATCTTCTGGAAGCTGAAGTTTCCAGTTTCTTTAAAAACTTTGTTATATCATTTTCCTGGAAGCTGTCTTGTGAGAAGGCATGTGATATTTTGCTGAAATGAGACATGTAAGAGGGCACATGATGTTTAGAAAGACGATAAATAGAACAAAACAGACAGTGAGAGGAAGCTCTTGCATTGCTATGCTGTGCAATGCTTTGCTGGTCTTCCCTGGTCTTCGCTGGTCTTTGTAGAGAGAAATGCACCAAAGGACTTCTTGTGCTATTCTGGCTGAGTCTGACTGCTTCCATTGATTTTCAGGGGAGCCTTGTTGGATTGTGGAGCTGCTATTCATTCATGTTTGGTGTGTTATATTGGACTTGACTGCTGATTTCCTGACAATGAAAATTGGAATTGCCACAAGGAACTACTTCTAAACAGGTTCACAACCCTTTTTCCTAGTAACCTTTCTTCCCAATCTCTGGTCAATGGGTAGAAGGGAGGTTGAAACATTTAAAAAACATTAATCAAGTAGGTTTTGAAAAGTCAAAGTCTACATCTCCTGGTCTCCCTGGACACTGCACATATGCAGTGCATATACATACTCATATGGGGAATTTTGGTCATAGTATTTATCACATCAGCAGAAATTTAACTTGGATGTCATCAGGCAGAAACTTTCTAGGACCTCTGGGCCTCTCAGATTGACAAGAAGTGGTTCTTTAGATTGGCTGTGGATGTCCTCATAACACCATCAATTTATGATTTGAAAGGTCTCATTTCTTACTCTTTCTCTGAACCCCCAGCCTGTTCATCATGAGACTTTTTTGATGATCTACATGATCAGAAAATGATATGTCCAGTAATGTATATGGGTGTGTCCCCAAGTGAGTATAGGTATCTGCATATTTCGGAAGGATGCAATTCAAATGTCCGAGCCTGCTTCTGTAGCTGAACAGACCTATGTCTTCAGGAAGCTGCTCCTTCTGTCCTTGCCAGACCCACAAGGACCCACCTCTCTCATCTCCATTTGTAGTTCTACTGCAGCACCTGTGTATTGTCACACTTCTGCATCTTAGGACCTGGGGAGCTACTCCAACAGTTCTGTTCCACTCAGCTTAGCAGGTAGAGGAAAGGTGAACCAGGAAGGAGAAATAAACTAGGACCAAGTTTCTAATACACTGCTGCATCTGACTTAATGTGGAGTCTAGAGATCAGGATGTAGATTGTTAGATTTGTTCTATGAGCCCTTTACCCATGGAACCATCTCCCCAGCCCAAGCTGACACTGTTAAAAACAATTATTTCAGATAGTTCTAAGTCACTCACTCATTTTATTCTTTTTCCAATGATGAATTTTATTAAAATAAGACAACTGGGGTTGCTTAAACTGGGATACTTCTGAGGTTGTCTAGGGATAGTATGGGGAGGATATGTGTCCCAGGGAGGAAACAGACAAGCTGTCAGGTGCAGTCATTTCTTCAGTGGCTGACAATTTGATCCCTTCTACATGTCTATATGAAGGCTCCACACCACTATCACACTTGTTATGATGGACCAAAACAATATCTCCTGATAAATTATCAGTCTGGTTTTCCATTTCAGTGGACTTGAGTTTTCTACTCCTTGGAAGTTGTGTCTAACTTATAGTTTGTTTCTAGTGAAGCTGGGAGAGGAACCCAGGGCTTTGTGGAAAGCAAACAATGAGCTGCAGGCACATACATGGAGGGGTTGGTTCTACCTGGAATCCTGAAATTGCAGCAGTAGGTTATTCCTGACTAGAATCTACCTGCAGGTTATTCAGGTGCCTTCTCTACCTATGAGAGATAAGAGAGTTAACCTCAAAGATGTCCCATCATCTTCCCTACTGATACCTGATGGTCTCTATCTTCCACAGAGATCTTACATCTGGTCTTTTAAGTATCTGGTATCATGATTCTGAGAATGTTTCTAGACAGCTGATAAAATCCTGAAGCCAGAAAAGCGAGATGCAGAGAGATGTGGGGAGAGCAGGAGGGTGTAGTGAGGTTTAGGGGGCCTCGTGCCACTTTTGTGTTTGAGTAGAGATCAAACATTTGGTCTAACCTTGGGCTTCATCATGCTGGGCAATAGACAGCATCAAGTAGCTTTCTGTGTGCCCAGATGAAAAAACCTGAAAGCCACCTTTAGGCTAGCACAACTACAGAGCTCCAAAAGGAAGGAATTAAGCAGATAGGCCATAACCCAAGCGTGAAGATAAAGAGGCTGACACAGTGTTTGAACAGGAGAAGGTGTAAGACTCTGGGGAATCTTAACTTACCCGAGACCCTCCGAGTGAATACATGGAGTTGGGGATTGATGAAAGATGCAAAAGAAATTTATTGATTCATCAGTATGCTGAGGTCGCTCTACATACCAAGTCAGGAGGGCGACCTTGTGGATCCTGTTCAGGGACCTTATATAGGATTTTAGAGCAGCCACCATTAGGTACAATGTGATTGGTAGAACAGTGTGACTTTTGAACTGATTGGTCTTTAGGGAATGAGATAGCAGGGGCTTAATCAGCCCTTCCCTTCCAGCCAATGTGCTTTCTAACCTGTTTCTTCCAGGAGGGGAGGGGTGCCCATGTGTTCAGAGGGGGGACAGGACCTTGGTGGAATATCTCAAAGTTCCCAAGGTGACTTCTCATTCCCCCCTTTTTCTTGTAAATGCTTCAATCTTGAAGCTATTGTTGATAGCTATGTAACCCATACTCCTGGTCTTCTGTATCTAGCTCTTTGTATTTCTGCTTTAAGATCATTAGCTGTACTACACTTATTGCATTCCTTAACAAAAGCAGCCAAGCAATTCAAAATATAGGGACCAAAAGTCAACAATAGAAGGAGAACAATTAAAGTCTTAACAAGGTATATCTGTTTGTTCTCTCTCTTCTGCTTGGCTAATCCTACTCTCACCTTGGCCATTGAGTCTTTAACAACCCCAGAATGGTTTATATAAAAGCAACACTCTTCAGCTAAGGCTGCATATAGCTCTCCTTATTGGAGGAAAAGTTATGTCTAATTTCCTTCTATTCTATAGTACTACTTCTGATAACGAAGTCAGTGATTCCTTAAGATAACTGATGGTTTTTCGTTTGTAAGACCAAAGCGGAGGTCTTGGTGGCTGCCCCAGCCACCCCCAACCACAAGAGAAGGGAGACAGTGAGTGCTGTCTAAAGGTACTACAAACAGTCATGATAAAGGTCAAGTGATCTTGAGCTTGAGCAGACTGCCATCTTCTGTACCATCTAGAGGGGATCTCTGGAGAGTGGGGCATCTGCAGGTTTCACATGGGAAGTGTACACCCAGGCCTCAATCCCATCTACCTTGAGGACTGTGGGAGTAACTAGCAGTGCCAGGAAGGGTCTCTTTTATCTGGGTTCCAATGACTGTGTCTGATGTCTCTTTACATAGATCTTGTCACAAGTCTGGAAGCGGTGAGGAGTCTCTGGCATCCCTGGATCATTTAACGCAGACAGTTTGGGCCATATCTCATGCTGTTGGATTCCTCTTGGAAGATCCTAACGTACACCAAGGGAGATGGAGTACCACACAGGATCTCAAAAGGGGTCAGGTTAAAATGGTAGGGGTGTTCCGAGCTCGGAACAGGGCCAAGGAGAGAGGCATCACACAGTCCAAGCCAGTTGCCAATGTTAATTTAGTTAAAGTCTCTCTACCTGCCCTGAGTTTTGGGGATGGTACTCACAATGAAGTTTCCAATCTGTCCCCAATACTTTTGCCACCCTCTGGCTTACCTGATAAAAGCAGAACCATTGTCTTATCCACTTGCCCTGGGCACTCTAAACCTCAGGGAAATTTCCTCTAATATCTTCTTGGATACCATGGCAGTTGTTTCCTGCTTGGTGGGGAATGTCTCAGCCCATCTAGAGAATGTATCTATGAACAGCTCAAGGTTTTTGTAACCACATTTTCCTTGCTTAACTTCTGTAAAATTGACCTCTCAATATACTCTAGGCTGTTCTCCCCTAGGTCTTTTACACTGTTTATTCTTGGCTGCATAAATACTCACTTGCTGGTGTACCTTACACTGTCCTACTATCTTTCTGGCTCAGAACCTGAGTCTTATTGTATATACTCTAGGTCCCTCAACTGCTTGGACAAGCTTTTTATCCCATAAACGATTCCATCTGTGCATTTGGCCAAGTAAGCCTTTTAATTGCTTTCTGGACAGCATAGTTTTCTTTCTTGTGTGCCACTTCCCTTCCTTCTCTAGGTGATAGTTGGTAGGGTGGCTAGCAATCTGAGTCCTTTCTTCTTCAGTGTATTCTATATGAGGCCATCCCTTAGTGCAGTCCCATTTCCCAGCAGGTGTTTCTTGTAGGTCCATAACCAGGATAGGCTCCTGCATAGCCATTTCTCAAGCCACTAGATGTGCCTGGTTATTTACCTGGGCCACTGACTGTCTTTCTTCCTGATGTTCTGAGTGTGAATAATACTCACAGTTACTGGCTTCATTGGTACATCTAAGAGATCCAGGATTTCTGGTTTGTTTCCTCTGGTATGAGCAGTCCTCTCTCTTAGCATATAGCTTTGTGGTCATGGGATGTAACAAAGGCATACCTGTTACCCATGTAGATGTTGATTTTCTTGCAGGCTCCAAGTTCTAAGGCCTTGGTGGGTGCCATTAGCTTCACTTCCTGCATCAACGTGTCAGGGGGTAAAGGTTCCACTCAGATGACATTTGTGCTGTTCACCACAGCAGCACCTGCTTGTCTCTTACCTTCATGGAGAAAACTGCTCACATCTGTAAATCAGGTAGCCTTGACTTTTGGCGGTTGTCAGTCAGAGAGGTCTCTTCTTTTGGGCCAGCTAGTTGTGATCTGTTGGGCAGGAAATGTATCTGGGTCCCCATTTTGGAGAGTATGTCTTGCCCCAATAGATGGTAGAGACAGTCTGGGGTAACCTTAAATGAATGGGATACCTAGCCCATCCCTAGGTTCACTCTTCTTCAGGTAGTCTATAAATAAATACATTTTGGTGCCAATGGCTTCTTGGACCCAAAATCTTTTCTTGAAACAGGGCCATCAGCTTGGGGGACCGAGTGTTGAGCCCCTGTGTCCACCAAGAATTGAGTGTTTTTCTCCTCCACTCTCATAGTTACCCTGGGTTCGGGAAGAAGGTCTCTCCTAATCATTGTCTTCACACAGGGCTAACACCTTTTGCCACTTGGGGGTGCTTTACTCAAGGCTGGGATTTTCTTGCTCCCGGCTTCCATTAGGACACACTTAGGTCAATGGCTTCAGTCAATTCTGAGACTGAAGGCAGGTATATTTTTTTCCCAATCTGCTTTTATACCATTTTAATTACATGCAAGCAGTAAGGTCAGTTCTGCAATACAATAAATAGCCAAGGAATGAGCAAGGCAATAAGCAAAAGTCCGCGATCATTCTTGTGATTGCTGTTTCTGAGGGTTTGTCAGGATGACTGAAATATCTGAGCCTACTACCTTGTCCAAGCCCCAAATTAGATACTTGTCTGAAGCCTACATCTTCTGTTCCACACTAAAATTAAAATTACTACCTGAACTTACTTCCCTGTTCTATCCTGAGATTAGATTCCTGCCTGAGCTTACTTCCTTTTTCTCTCTCTCTGCTCCTTCTCTTCCCTGTTTCCCTGTTATGGTAGACTTTCTCAGCAACCTGCACTAACTTTTAATGGCCTACCCTGTCTTTCTAGCCTCTGAAGCTTTCTTCTTCTTCTTCTTCTTCTTCTTCTTCTTCTTCTTCTTCTTCTTCTTCTTCTTCTTCTTCTTCTTATCTCAAGTGTCCCACTTGAGACCTGCTAACAGAGTCTGGTGATGGACTTTCAGGTCAGGTGCCCCTTACCCTCTGCCATAGTCAGAAAAAGCCTGATGTCTATGAAAGCCTGGTTAATCGATGGTATCTGAGGGGGCATTCTTTCTAACTTCATTTTAGGTGGGCTGATGAGTAAATAAGACAGTTTTAGAGAGGTTAATTGGCCTCCTGGAACTTCCCTCTCTTCTCTCAGGTAAAGGGAAATAGGCTCATATGGACCAGGGTAAGGGGATATAGAGGAGGAGGGTCTTGGAATAACAGGTCCACTGTTGAAGGGTCTTGGAGGATTGATTTCTTCTCAGGTCTGGATCTCTCCTCCTGGGCTTCTTTTTTTCCTGATTGCCAGCACCTTTGAGGCAGGTCTTGGGAGATAAAAGGTCTTTATCTATGAAGTGGGAGAGGGCCTCTACTAGATTTTCTCCCTCCTTGTCCATCTTTGTCTAAAACTCTCATCCTGCATCTTTTTTTTTATTACCAAATCACAAACTCTAGCCTTATCCTTCACCTGCCCTCACCTGCCTACAGACAGCTCCTTTTTGTCCAATTAAAAGGCTCTTTTCTGTCAGATATAAATTGAGCACAACTATTAACATTCTGTAATTTATAAAGTATAAGGGACACCTAACACCCAGTCCATCTGCCATCTATATATCCTAACTTAAAAAGTCTATAGTTCTATACCTGTTATGCCCTGGTTTAGCTTGTATACTATTTGAAAACCACCCTCTCAAGTCTATATCATATTTTTAAATATTAAACATCTTGGGTTGGCTGTGAGACTATAGTCAGTCTTTAATTCCATCAGAATTCTGAGCATATTCTGTGGATTTTTGACATTATTGAAAGCTTTCTATGTATGCACAGTGATCTACACTATTGTCTTTTAACTATTCCCAGCTATTTTTAATTAAAATATCTTGGAAACACCCTAACAATTAACTCAGAGCTATGAATTTGCTATCTGGTCCTTAGCTCTTGAGCTTAATAATCTAAAATCAGTTGATAGAGGCAGTCTCTTTTTATGAGTCAATTTTAATAATAACCGATAATAAGTCTTTATTTGTGTCATGTAAAGGATGGCACAAATAATGTTTACCTTTTTTGATTCTTTTGAATCTAGTTCTTTATGGGTTCTCCCTCTGTCAAATCTGATTCATATAACTCTGGAAGATATGTAGAGTCTAATCACCTTTTCTAAAACCACAAAGACAAAGCCTTTCTCTCAAATCAGCATGTCCTTTAACCAGTAACTAGGAAAACTTAGCTTGACCTCTCTCCCAGAGGAATAGTAAAACAATCACCCCCTGATAATAATAAAACTCAAAATCACCCCCATTTTGATAATTAAAACAATTTAAAACAAATGAAGTAAACTACACAAATACTGTATGGACTTATGCCTAGGAGTTTTCTAAGTGGGCACCTCTCCTTTCCTTTGCTTTTTTCTCTTTTCCTGACTTTCCCATGTTTAACTGGATGAATCTTTCCAATGTCCAAAATACAAACAAAAATCTTGTCAACAAACAGTTTAAGTCTTAAGAGCATAGAACACAAAACTACTAGAACAACAACAACAACAACAACAACAAAAAACCAGTTTGCCCAGCTCACCCCTGCAACAGGAGACTGGTTCAAACAACCAATACACAGCTTGCCCCTTCCACAGATGCAGAACAGATTTGTCCCTTCTATGGATGTAAAACACTTTCCAAGCCAGCTCCAGCTGCGCTGGACTACAGACAGCTCGACCCTGCCACCCCTGCCATGGACAGATGGCAAGTGTAAACAACCAACACACAGTTTGTCCCTTCCACAGATGCAGAAACCAGGTGGCCCTACTGCATTGGCAGAAGCCAGATACTCAGGCAAACTGAGAGGGTCCAAGGCATCCTTCAGTCCCTCCATGGCCACAGCATTCGGGTATGTCTACCCTCCGAGAATGCCACCAGACAGGTCACACAGAAGTTCCCAGACAGGTGGCACAGAAGTGCCCAGATGGGAAACCAGGTAGCCCTGCCAAATCAGCAGAAGCCATATCACAGAGCTTGCAAGCAAGACTTTTAAACAGACTTGCAGACACAGACTAAGACAAACAGACAAACATTGAGAATGACTGCAGTTACCTGATCGAGCCATTTTTCCAATCCCTTGCTCTCCAGTGCATCCCCACAGAGGTTCTTTTCCCAGCCCATGCACCGTATGTAAGACTCTTGCGAGTCTTAACTTACCCAAGACCCTCCGAGTGAATACATGATGTTGGGGATTAATGCAAAATGCAAGAGAAATTTATTGATTCATCAGCATGCTTAGGTCACTCTACATACCAAGACGGGAGAGCAACCTTGTGGAGTCTGTTCAGGGACCTTATATAGGGTTTTAGAGCACCCATCATTAGGTACAATGTGATAGGCAGAACAGTGTGACTTTTGAACTGATTGGTCTTTAGGGAATGAGATAGTAGGGGCTTAATCAGCCCCTCCCTTACATCCTACTGCTTTCTAACCTGTTTCTTTCTTGTGCTACGAGGGGGGAAAAGGGACCCTGGTGGAATATCTCAAAGTTTCCGAGCTGACTCTTCAAAGTGACTCCTGGACTCTCTGAAGACAAAAAACAGCCAGGATACTTAATTGCAAAAGTCTTAGGGAAGGGGGTACAGAATAACCTGTGGGAAGGAGAAGCCCCTACCTGGCCAGGGGCTGGGGACTTTATTTCCACTTCAGAGCTGTGCACAGTCAATTTGGAGGCTAATATGGGTGCCCTAAACCCTGGGGTGCAATTCCTGAGTTTCTTTGATGTCTCCCATGAAGGGGCAGAAGAGAAGAAAGGGGAGGAATGTGCAATCACTACTACCCCCGCCCTGAATATTCATGCTCTCTCTAGGAGCTTTCCTGTGAGTTAACTTTGCCTAAGCAATTCATCCCAGCTAAGTCCCAAAGTAGTCTCTGAACAACAGAATAATACAATATGAAGGTCTAATAAAGGGGGTCAAAGTTCAACATAGCAGTAACTTCCAATTGAGCCTTATCCTTTATTAAATATAATAAGCCAGATGCTGTAATCAGTGACATGCAGCAGAAAGGTCTCTATGAATGAAAGACATGCTAAGGAGAAGAGAAGGAAGGAGGGAGGGAGGGAGGAAGAAAGGAGAGAGGGGGAAGGGAGAGAGAGGGAGAGAGAGGAAGAGAGAGAGAGAGAGAGAGAGAGAGAGAGAGAGAGAATATTTCCAATCTCTACTTGAATTTCTCTTCTTTCAAATTTAACTCATCCCTTTTTCTTCAAGGTTCGGTGGCTTCTGATTTCCACAACTTTAAGTCTGAAGCTTGTCATGCCAACCTGTAAAGAGGCCAGAGTGGAGATGGAATGAAAATTTTCCATGCACAAGCAACAGCTAAAGTACCTGTGGACCACTGTGAGAAGAGTTGAGCACACACTCTTCAGAAGCCCCTTGACTCAAGCCTTGAAATCAGTCCCACCACTGCTTTGTGCAGGAGATAGATGTGGGTCCTATCTTCTAGCATTTCACAACAAAGCTGAGTCCTTGGGCCTTTTGCCTAATGATTGGCACGTCCCATGTGTGCCCTGCTGTGAGAAAGCAGAAATACTACCAAGGCTGCATAGGGTCAAACAGATGAATACCCAAAATGTATTTGTAATCTCAATTGTCTTGTTTTATCCCTGAGCATAGAAACAATAGTGAAAGACCATTTTGGTAAATAACTATGTATTTCAGAAAGAAAGAAAGAAAGAAAGAAAGAAAGAAAGAAAGAAAGAAAGAAAGGAAGGAAGAAAGAAAGAAAAAAAAAGATTCATATTTGGCATTTAACTTGTAGAGCCAAATAACAGGGTTGACTTATTAATCTATCTTTAAGAATAGTCTGGTTGGAAACAGGAACTCAGGTTTAAATAAAGAGTCCCAGCTGGGATGTCTGCTTTGTGTAATTATTCAATTTGAGACACTGGGTTAGGAAATGAACCTGGGATGTCCGCTTCATTTCCTTACCATAGAAGGAACATAGAAATTATTCTTACAGAAAGCTCCCTTAGAAACTCCGCAGGTTTGCATCCCACCTCAGCCACCATGAGAGATCCATGCCAGCTAGCTCAAAAGAAACGGTAAGCCCCCATATTCTACTGGTCAGAGTAACAATCCGCATGGTCTCCTGGGAGAGTTCTTGAGCTCAGAACTACTCCTTTGCCACCCTGAGTAAATGACCATCTGGGGAAGAGTTCTGGAGTTCAGAGCTACCTTGTTTTGTCCATTCAGTCTTTCACTGACCCTCGTTTTAGGACTTATTCCCTTGGGTGTGACATTCCTCTTTCCTTTCACTTTCTTGCTGCTGAGAATTCCAGGGTGGGCCTGGACAACTGCTCTCTGAAGAGCACTGCCTCTGAGCGTTAGCCCCACCCCCACGTGTCTCACCCAGGGGTCAGTCTTCACCACCTTTGTCCATATTTAATGGGTAGTATTGGTCCAAAGCAATCTCTCTCTCCATCTCGCTAAACTGGCACTTTCTTGCTAAGGACCCATAGTGAATACTCCCCCCCCCCACCCCCTCTCATTTGCGGCTTACTGAAACCACAGGTTCAGCTAGTTTGCAGAGAAGCATGTAGGATTCGTGCTCCCAGCCCGGCACTCCACTTGCTGCCCTTCTCCCTCTGCTCCTTAGCTCTGCTCTCGGTTCTGAGCAGGAAAGGTGGTCTGGCCCTGCCCCTTGCATCCTGCGGGAGAGCCCCTCCATTAGACTTGCTCTCCCTTGCGCCCTCTGTTGGTAGACCACCTGACACTCCTGCCAAAGCTCACAGCCATGGGAAATTCAGTTTTGTCCCTGTTCATCCCCTATCTGCCCTTAAAGCAACTTTTGCCTTGTCTTAGCAGCCACTCCTGGACATGTGAGCCCCTTCTGTCTCCACTCCCTGCCGGGAACTCTGCTGCCTTCCCTCCCCCTTGCTCTCTAATGGGGTCCCTCAGCCTACTCGCACTCAGCCAGTCCCTGATCCCTGAACACGTTCCCATCTTCCACTACACGCAAGGGACTTTCTCCCTCTCTCCCTCTCCTTCTATGCCACTACCGCCAGCTTCCTTATTCTGGTCCTAGCCATATATCTCTTTGCTACTGCTATTAAATTAATATTAAATTTATTAATTATAATCAATCTTTCTAACTCTCAATCCTGTCAGAAGTTTGTTAATTCTTAAGTTTATAGTACACAGAATTCTCAAAGTCCTGGACAGTTGGCCCAGGATGGTAGATGGTTGCAGAAGATGTGGACACAGCTACAGGATACTGCCTAGATTGTGAAATGACAATCACTAAAAACGCAGTGGACAAAACCAGATTCCTTGGGTCAAGGGGCTTGGCTACTAAACCAAGGTAAGCTTACTTCCCATGTCACGTGTATCCATTTCACTGAGAAAAGATCCTGTGTCTTCTGTGCTTGAAATCCAGACTGACTGTGCCCAAGGTGCCATACAGTTGCCACAGAAACCAGAGAACTGTTTGCTTGTGGACTTTCATTTTTTAAATAATATAATTGCTAGATTATTGTTTATTTCTCAGATTTCTGATTACATTGACAGCTAAGCTTTCACAGATGTAATCTGTTATCTCCTTACCTAAACTTGTTTTCCATTTATTAAATGCTTCATATTTCCTCTTCTTGCTATGCCACTGCCCTAATGTTATCTGAGTTCCTATAAATTTGCCTAGCTAATAAAACAATCCAATATATGATCCAACTTATTCAACTTTTTAATCTTGTCTCTTCTGCTCCATAAAAGGTTCATCTTAAAGACTGTTCATGTTGTTAACTCATCTTGTTATTTCTTTTATGAACTTGTAAGCTACAGAAAATCTGCTCAGATATGCCTCTCATGGACCGAATAGAGTCCATCCAGATAAGCACATCTGCCCAAAGTTCCCACTTACTACCTATTCCAAAGGGAGGGATTCCTTTGGGTTTAAAATGTACATCTTAACAACATTTATCTTTCTCCCAGATGTACTTACTCTATTTCTCTACCTATAATGATGTGTTTCAATATCTTGTCAAGTCCAGGCACTTACTACACCCAGGACAGCTCCTTCAGATGCTCCAATCTCCTCTCAGACACAGACACTTCTACTGGACCTGTTTCTCCTGACCTACCCTCAGATGGCTCCAAAGACTCTGGAAAGCAAGGAAACAGCCAACTCTCCTATGACTGGACAAACATCCCCCACACCCATTATTCTAGGCTTCCCGGAGACACATCCGTCCCAATGCCAGCACGAAACAGTCAGATATTACGACAACCCTATTACTGCTTTGCCACTGCCTCTTTCTAATTTTTCTTTTTTAACTAAACCAAAATGGGGCAATATTAGCATTCTGTCTAAACTCCACCCCACAGTTACCTGGCAATAGCCAGGTATGCTCCTCCCCACAGTTGCCTGTCAACAGCCATGTGGGCCTGGCCCATTATAAAAGGGGCTGCTTGCCCCTCCTCTCTCTCTCTTATCTCTCGCTTCTCTCTCTTGTATCTCTTATCTCTTACCTCTGCCCATTCCCTTCCCCCCTCTCTCTGTGTAGTCATGGCTGTTCTTCACTCCTCTACTTCTCTACTCTTTCCCTTTCTCTGCCTTTCTCTGCCTCTACTACCCTCTTAATTCCCCTCTCCAAATGAACAAAACTCACAAACAATTCTATTTTATCCAGTATAGGGGTATGACTAGTAATCTCACTAAAGCCACTTAAACACACATTGTACAGCACTTAGACAAACACGCATTGTACAGCACTTAGTCAAGTGTTTCTAGAGGGAAGCTGGTTCTATTTATTTAGAATACAACATTATAATGGAAAACTACTCTGAACAGTTAAACCCCTTATTACAGAGGCAAGCATGTGTTTCCTCACATTGATCTAATTTAATGAGTTGGGTAAAATAGTATGAATAATTATGCATTAAGTCTCTGAGAATATCTATGCTCTCTATCTCAAAATAAAGTAATTCCACAGAGGGTAAGTTCTAGAGTGACAGAAGAATACAAAAGGGGTGTGGGGGGTGGGGGCTCTCTCCCAGCATCTCTCCTTTGGAGATCTTAAATCTTTTGAGAGCTAGGCAAAAACTCTCAGTCAGCAACAATTTTCTTGCAAGTATGAGGACCTAAGTTTGATCACCAGAGCCTATACTTGACAAAAAATTAAATTCATTAAAGCTGGTGTTGTGGTTCATACTTGTAATCTCAATACTGGGGAGGTAGATGCAGGTGGATTACTGGGGCTGGATATCTAGACAGCCTAGCTTTCTCCACGAATCCAAAGCCAGTGAGAGGCTTTGTATTAAAAACAGTCATTGTGGAGCTTTCTTGACCCCATTCAATAAAATGATGGGAGTTTAGGACACATTTGAGATGGACAATTTTTCTCTCTACATCTACTTCTACATCTCTAACTATATCTATTTTCATGCTCATGTGAATATACCTAGTTGTATGTTTATGTGTGTGTTTGGAAGGGGGAATGCATGCATGTGCATCTGGAGGATGTCTTCCTTTATTGCTCCACCTTACTTTTTTGAGGCAGAGTCTCTCAGTAGAGTTCACTGGTTGTCTAGGCTGGCTGCTGAGGTAGTCTTAAGAATCTGCTGTCTCTCCTCTCCAGCCCTGGGATTATATACCACACTGTCCTACCTGACTTTTTGGATGAAAACTAGGTATTTGAATTCAGATCTTGATGCTTATACAGCACTTTACCAACTGAAAAAATCTCTCTAGCCCCCTGCACAATTTTTCTTAAAATGTTGTTCTTTCAAAACATAAAATGTCAACATGTAAAACATTTGAATAGGCATCATTCATTCATTTCTTAGTCTATTTACCTGTTGCTGTGATAAAATACTCAAACAAAAACAACATAAGGGACAAAGGACTTATTTAGTTCACAATTCCAGGTCACAGTTCATTATTTTGGGAAGCTAATGTGGCAGGAATTTGAAGCTGCTGATCATAGGATAGTCACCATCAAGTGACAAATTAATATGTGCATACTAGTGCCTAGTTGGCTTTGTCTACTCTTAAACAGTTCAGGACACACTGCTTAAGGAATGGTGCTGCCCACAGTGGGCTGGGTCTTCCTTCATCAATTAATATAATCAGGACAATCTTCCAAGGATATATACACAGGCCAACCTGATCTAGACAATCTCTCATGGAGACTTTCTTTCCATGTGATCCAAGATAGTGTCAAATTGACAATAAAACAAATCCAAATTATCCAAATTCCATTTGCGAACATTATATCGATATATATATATCAAGAGAGAGAGAGAGAGAACAAATAAATCATAAAGATAGACATAACATGTTTTAGCAGATAACACAAGCATAGCAAACTTTCTAAGTTCACTTTGAAAATTCAGATGTTACCTTAAAAGTCATAAACCATCCATCTACTAATAGCATGATCATCAACTGCCAACACCTGAAACTCACTCTGAGGGTGGGGTGGGAAACTCACATGGGGAGGCTTTAGGGAGTCATGTGCATTGTTATTCAAAATCATGTAATCCCTATGGCCTTTGTAAACCATGATCCATCTAAATGACCCAATTTAGAGGTATATGAAGGAAATGGAAACCCCCAACTACTTAGAACTAGTGGTAAAAGCTTAGGCTGGCTAGATAGTTCCATGGATAAAGGAACTTACTGCCAAGTCTGATGCCATGAGTTCAATCACTGGAACCGACATGGTAGAAGGAGAAAACTGACTCCCTATCAATAAAGCATAAATAATCAGAAGGTGGGGGTGTTGAAACATCTCTAGTTCGACTCCATTTTGTACTGCTTATATGCTTGTGGGTGTGGGGCCAGGTGCATATTTGAGCTGCCAGGAGCCACAACCTTAAAGAAAACTGAGCTTCAAGAGAAGGAAGAGAAGATGAGAAGATGTGGTGATGACATAAGTTAAGAGGAAGGTAGGGGTGAATATGGGAGGAGGTGGGGGAGGAGCTGATAAACATGATAAAGATACCCTGCATGAAATTATCAAAGAATAAATTAAAATATCTATGTATGCATATATACATATATTTCATATACATATATAATATTTAAATGTGTATATTATATATACATATAATATTTGAATTATATATATATATACACACACACACACACACTCATTCATTCATTCAAAAGCTTTTTATAGGACTTGAGAAGATGGCTCAGCAGGCAATGTGTTTGCTGTGTTAAGCCTGAGGACCTGACTTCAGATCAAGTATCTTAAAAAAAAAAAAAAAAATCCTCTGATAGGTGCACAAACCACAGCATAACACTGAGAGGAAACAGAGGCTATCAGCATTCATCCTGGCTCAAAAAGGCCAGCAAGAAGAGATCTATATAGGTGAACATATTTGCACACACACACACACTCCTAGAGAAAGAAAACTAAATGATTTTTTTCTAATTGGAATTAGAAGTACAGTATATTTTTAGGAACTTCAGCTGTGGGAAGCACCATGAAAGCAAGAGGCCACTCTAGGAAGATGCCCAGACTAACACCTGCTAGGCTGAGACTCTGAGAAAGCAAATATCTGCTGACCCCAGTGATGGTACATGGCATGGGGGCCCAGGCACTTTCCTTCACCTTGAATCATGAGGACACAGGGACAGGTGTGGTCCAAGGAGAGGTGCCGGGTTGACAGTGGGCATCTCAGAAATTGGCTACTTCAGGGCTTCTCAGCTGATTCCTGGGCTTAAACTGTGAAGGAAGTTATGATATTTTACATTATTCAACTTTTGTTGAGATTATTAAGGTACAGGAGAGGCCATTGGAAAACCAGAGAAAAGGAGCTGGTGAGATGTTGAGTCAGAGGTTAAAAGTTCTGGCTGCTCTGCCTGAGGTGAGGACCTGGGTTTGATTCTCAGAGTCCATTTGGTGGTTCACAACTGCCTGTAACTTTAGTTCCAGGGGATCCAGTGATGACCTCTTCTGGCTTCTTTGGGTATCTGGCACACACATGGTGCATAGACATACACGCTAGTATAGACACAGTACATGAGCACACACATAGGTGCACACATATGGTATACAGACACACATTCAGGTACATACACATGGGTATGGAGACACTCAGGTGCACACACATGTCCATGAACACACACTCAGGTGCACACACAGTACACCGACACACTCAGGTACACACAGGGTTCACAGATGTACAATCAAGTGCACACACAAGGTGCATAGACACACACTAAAGTACACACATGTGGCTCATAGTACACGGACATAGTATATGGTATCCACTCAGGTACACATACACTAATAAATATTGTTTTTAAAAAGAAAACTACTAAGAATAGAAGCCTGTCACCCTTGCACCACGGCACATCCACACACAGTTGTACAGTCAAGTGTATACATGGAAACATACATACAACACATACCACAAATAAACAAAAGTACTCAAAACTCGCACATACATAGACACAATACACCCCCACATGCACACACAGAAGTCCAACACATGCATACATACAACCCTCCTATGCCAAAGCAAATACATACAAATAATACCTCCACACTGCACACATACATAAGCCCTACACTCACAAGAATGTGTACAAAGCCTTAAACACCATAATTGAGCATACCAACACATAATGAGCAAACACATAATGAGCAAAAGCCATTTACACTCAACTTTCCATGGCCTGGCACCAGGTGCCCACAGTGTATTTGCTAGCCCTGAGAGCCAAAACTCACATTTTCTTTCATAACTATATGCTGTCTGGAGGAGTGGAGGCCTCCACTAAGACCCTGGGCAGATTTCCAAGATCCCAGTGCCCTTGGCAGGATGCATAGAGGCTCTGGCCACTGTAGCTCCTTGAAGAATAAAGATAATCTCAAAGACGGCTGGGAAAATCTGATCCCCCTTCTGGAGAAAATGAGGCCGATTCCAAGCCCTGGGACACCCCAGGGAAGGAGGGGTATCCTTGGTGGGGGGGCAGCTGGACTTAGCTAACAGTATGGGGGGCATCAGTGAGACAGAGGCACAGGGTGGAGCAAGAGGAGCTTGAAGCATACAACCTTCCCTTTACATTCTTCAGGAGAACCACAGGCAGTGCTGGAGGGCTTGTGCTTAGAACCTTGACATGTGAGAATTACATGGTCTATCACTTCTGAGATTGAGGGTAGGAAGAGCAACAGAGAAAGAGGAGGGGGAACTATACCAAAGGAAGAGCTGTTGACAACTTCCAAACAGGGCAGAAAACACAGAGGTGACTTTGTAAATGTAAATAGTCCTGTGTCTGGGAGAAGCAGTTGTTTTCTTTAAGGCAGAAAAAGGACAGTGCAAGAGCTGGTCAGTCTGCAAGGAAATCACTTTGCTAGGTGGAAGAATGTATGATCTTCACTGTCTTGGGGGACATTTTAAAAAGTTACCCAACATCTCACTGAAAAGGCATGTTGGGGTGGGGGATCAGTCAGTCACTCAAGTATTAGCCACTTAAGCCTGCAGCATGTATATGTATGTGCATACATATACACGCGCGCGCACACACACACACACACACACACACACATAAAGATTAGCGGTGGTGGGGAGGAAGAGTCAATCTTATTCATGATGATAGAGGAGTAGAGGGGAGACATGAGACTGGAGAGATGGCTCAGCCTTTAAGAGCACTGGCTGTTCTTGCAGAGGACCCAGGTTTTAGCTCCCAACACTATGGTAGCTCCTAACCATCAAAAACATTCCAGGGTATCTGATGTCCCTGGCTTGTGTGGACATGACTCTTATATACGTGTGTGTGTGTGTGTGTGTGTGTGTGTTTCCTCTATTTTAAATGCACACACACACACACACACACACACACACATAAGCATACACACCTATGAGGACATAGAGGAGTTCTGATCACACTGAATGGTCAGAAAATCATCAGAGAAGTGAACCTGTTCATACCTATGAGAAACCATGTTTAAATTCTCCATGCTCACAGATCCTCTTGGGATGGGTTATGGCAGGTGCTCAGCAGAGAGAAGGGCCATATGAGCTCCTCAGACCCCAGGAAGTAGTTACATCAGATCACTGGTCCCCACAAACCAGGCATTCCAGAGACTCTCAGCTGGGGCATCCACATGATGTACACATGCATGTGCTGAGTCCATAGGTATTTTCAGACACCTGAGGGTTTGTTGGCCACTAGATACCTGCCTTAGGACAGGGAGATGGTATACAATTTTTTCTTTTGCAGGTATGTGACCAATACACAGTCTGAGTGGCATGCTGGCAACCTTTATTTCATGAGATGATCTTAGTGTCCCATGGATTCAGCAGAGAGAGGTCCAGGGAGAGGTGAGAGCATTTCAATGACCTGGTCATTCAATGCCATGTGGTCAGCAAGTAGAGTGCATACATAGCTAGACATAGGCCTGGAGACAAGCTATCAAAAGCTTCCTCCAGACTGTGTGTGACAAGTTCCCATCCTGTCTGACAAGTCAAACTTCTAACAGGAGAATGCTCTTGATTAAAATATTTGTTGTCTTATGCTGAAGGAACTTTATTTTTTCTCTTAATGCTAAGCTACCCAGACATCTTGGGACAAGATTAATGGCCTCCACATGCCTTCTCTGTGGGGAAGGGCAATGCTTCCCATTATAGAAACAGCAGGAAACCTCAAGAGCCCAGGTCCTAGCTTCTAGACCTTTGCATACCAGCTCCACTTGCTGGGGCATCCATCTGCAGGGGAGATAATTCACACCATCTCCTGGTTCTAAACACTAAAAGAATAAAGGGAGTTGACACATAATTGCTCTTCTATAGGTCCCAGTCCAGAAAGCCAGTAGTCAACTCCTTCCCTGAGAAATGGTATTTTCGCAAACCAATAAAGATAATCCTGCAGCCCCCCCCCCAGCTGCTTTTCTAAGGGTTTTTAGTATCACACAATTGGCATGGGCTCCAAGATTACTGACCCTCAGAAGGTTAATCTGTGGGCTCCCCAACTGTTTACCTATCCCCCTACTGCCCTGCAAAATTTGATGAGATCAAAACTCTATAAAAGGTATAGGTCTGTGTGTGTGTGTGTTTGTGTGTGTGTGTGTGTGTGTGTGCATGTGCATGAGTGCACTTGTGTGAGTGCATGTGTGTGAGTACACGAATATATGTACATGTTTGCATGCATGTGTGGAATATGTAGTGTGTGTGTATGTGTGTGTTTATGTGTGTATATATGTAAGTAATTGTGTAAATGTATATATATGTGTGTGTGTATGTATGTGTGAGTGCATGTGTGTGTGTATGGGAGGTGTGTATATACGTGTGTTATGTATAGAGTGTGTGTGTGTGCATATATCTCTGTGCAATCATGCTTGCATTTTAAATAGAAAAGAAATCAACTCAGCTATTAGGAGTTTTGTTTAAATTCACCTATATGGAAGTCTTCTAGATATATGGG
Organism: Rhynchomys soricoides; assembly: GCA_019843965.1. Taxonomy (NCBI): domain Eukaryota; kingdom Metazoa; phylum Chordata; class Mammalia; order Rodentia; family Muridae; genus Rhynchomys; species Rhynchomys soricoides. The sequence goes on along the minus strand of JADRCH010000561.1, from coordinate 328,533 downwards.
CTTAGTTAGAGAAGATGGCAGGCTCATTCTGCAAATTCCTGGGTTATTGAAGCCTCTCCTAGTCTCCCGGTGTCTGCAGGAGACTTGCCACCTTATCACTCAAGGATCACACTGCTCTCTCCATTGATGAGGCCCAGCCAGGCCCAAGGCAGAAATCTGTGACCATTAAAACAGTCACAGAAAGTTCCCATGGAAACCAGGGCTGGAGGAATACAGAGGAGGCCTGAGAGCAAAGAGAGTCAGGGGGATAAGCCACCATGCCTGTCCACATCTCTAAGCCCTGGCTGTGTGGAGAGGGTTTGTAGCAAGAAGCCATACAGCTTTGGCTGCTCCAGCATTATTTCTGTTTGCATGGTGGTTTAGAGCCTCAGCAGACAGCAGTCATCCCTTATGCTAAAGCCAGGCTTAGGCTGCAGCTAGCCTGGCAAGAGCAAATGTCTCAAGCAGCAGTTCTCAACCTGTGGGCTGCAACCCCTTTGCCAGACCTCTGTTTTCAAAAATACTTACAATCCATAACAGTAGCAAAATTGTGCTTATGAAGTGGCAACAAAATAATTTTATGGTTGGAGGTCACTATAACATGAATAACTACATAAAAGGGTCACAGCATTAGGAAGGTTGAGAATCACTGGTATGAAGAGACATGATTGTGCTCCACCTCTCTGGCTGTCAGACTGTATTAAAATAATGAACCCCAAAGAATTAGCGTGAACCCTTGAGTCACATGCTGGAGGAAAGCAGAGGCCCAAAACCCTCAGAGACCCCACAAGATGCACTTCCCTCCTATACAGAGATTTCGCAGTTCTGACAGCTTGCAGAACAGACTGGAGCCAACACAATGCCAGTTCAGTGATGAGCAACCCAGATCCCACCCATACCATGACCTGGACTGCTTGGCAACCCATGCCTCCCTAGCCTTTCATTTAAACCTAAACCTCAGGTCAGGGCCCCAAAGACCTCTGCTTTGGTGAGGGTAGGATCACCGGCTCTGTTTTATTCTCAATGTGGCCACAGTGAATCAGTAAATCTCCCTTATACATGTCAATACTTTCTTTCGATTTGACATATTGAAGATGGGTGATCAAATGTTGGGGTTTCCAGGCACCAAGCCTGTACCCCCAAACCTCAGTAGTATGAACGGTATGCACACTCTAGACCACCATTCCATCTTGCCTTATCTCACACAGACTGAGGCTGTCCACAAACGTTCTATTCTTACCATCTCAGTCAGAATTAAGCCCTGTCCTTGGCAGTCACAGGGTTGTTTAAAAACATAGCTTTTCTGGCTTGGATCACTATAGCTTCTGTCCCCTGTGTATGTGACTGACTCTCAGCATCTATCCCGTATATCCAGGGCCCACACCACACAGGTGTGTCCACACATAGAGGATCAAGTGTGGGATGTGGCACCAGGTCATTGCCCTTATGATGGCAAAAAGTCTGTGGAGGTGAGGTGAGGGGAGAAATACATAGAGACTCCCTCCAAGCATCAGAGGAGGAATGAGTGGATGAGCCGGAGGAGACGGATAACTCAAGACTCAGCAGGGCTGATGCACATATGAGTTCACAGAGAATATGGCAGCAGACATAAGACCTGCACAGGTTCAAAAGAAACAAAACACAAAAGGCCCATCCACAACCACTAAGCCTTTTGAACTCAAGTCCCACTGGGAAAAGGAAAATCTGTTTTCTCCAATGGAGTGATGCTGGGTATATCAGCCACAATCCAGGGCAGGCTCCTAGGCCATAAGAATTTTGGAGAACACAAAATGGACTCAATCTCTCTCTCTATCTCTCTCTCTCTCTCTCTCTCTCTCTCTCTCTCTCTCTCTCTCTCTTTCATTTTTGTTTTGAGACAGGGTTTCTCTGTGTAGCTCTGGCTGTCCTGGAACTCACTCTGTAGACCAGGCTGGCCTTGAACTCAGAGATCCACCTGCCTCTGCCTCCCAAGTGCTGGGATTAAAGATGTGTGTCACCACACCAGCTCTTTTTTTTTAAGAGAGAAAAAATATGCCTTTTGGTGAGGTAGGGATGAGGAGGGCTTGGAAGGGGTTAGGGGATAGGAATGAATATTGTATGAATTTTTCAAAGAATAAATAATAACATGATTGATTGAAAAAGAGAAGAGAGCAACAAGAGAGAGCAACTGTGTGAGGGGAATGTGTCCTCCACAGTCTGAGAGATATTTTCCTTCTGGAACAAGACTCACCTTGAGTTCTCAGAATTAAGCAAGCTCAATGAGGGGTGGGGGAGGAAGAAGCCTATCTGCTTTTTTGAAATTACAATAAAGTACTGAGTGAGTGCTGTTCTGCTCTGTGGTTGAGAAAGGCACAAAAGATGTGTCCTGTGGTACTGAGACAGGGAGAGAAGCAAGCATCTTTCAACCTCTGCCTGCAGTCAGCAATGGGCCTCAGGGATCCGAGTGATCAATGAGAGAGAGAGACTCTGTTATAAAGCCCCCTCCAATGAAAGTGACTGAGTAATTCCCCAGCTGCAGACAGGTCTGGTTTGCTAGAATTCCTTTGTAAATACTGTGGAACCCCAGACTCTGCAGCCTCATGTTGGGCTTGGGGTGGGAAGAGAAGTCCAAGGCACAAGGAAAATTGGGGTGCTCTGTGAATCTTCATCTGCAAATACACAAGAGCCAGAAAGGGGTGCCTGGTGGCCAGACGCTCAGCAAGATATGCCTCACCCCTGTTTCTCAGCAGCTGTGGCAACTTGAGAAGCAAAACTTTCCTATATTGGGTGGCAGAGCCATCTGCAGCCAGATGAGGAGTCTGAGGAGGAGAAGCACCCAGGAGGCTGAGTTAAGTGGTGACACAATCCAAGATGGAGCCTCACTTTATCTCAGCCTTGATTCATTCTTTAGAACTTGGTAAGTAATTATGTCATGAATTCCCTCAGGCTCATAAAAGCATAACAGAATGTAGCAGATGGTATTTTCCAAATATTTATCTTTGCTACAATATACATACTCCAATAATAAGTAGACCCCGTTCTTGCTATGGGATCCAAGGATCCTTCCTTCCTATGAGACTACACACAGGCAGAAAGGGACAACACCCATCCTGTTCACTATGGGACAGGAAGTAAGGACTTGTAAAGAGAAAAAGAACTTTCTGCTGCCACAGGATTAGCCTCTGGTCTTATATAGAAAGATTTAGAATACTAGGAAGGCAGTTTGCTGTTGGGTCCAGGTCACCAGATCAGGGATCAACTGGAGGGTATGTGTGAGCACAAAGCATGCTCACTGGTCATGGCTCAATGCCTGTCAGCAAAAGACAGCTGAGCAAGAGTAAAACTGGGCAGGAATGGTGTGATAACATAGAATTGCCACCAGACACAATGAAAACATCACAAGGAGGAAGACCATGTGTATAATGCATGCTTTAAAAGACATTTATGAAGACACATGTGTATACATTTAGACACAATTGTGTATACAGTTTTGAAGATCAGTAAAGCAGCTATGAGCATGCTTGCTTTCTGGAAGGGTAACTCTAGGGTCTGGATTCTCTTAGTTTCATTTCTATTGCTGTGACAAGATGCCATCACAAAAACAATTTAGGGGAGAACAGGATCTATTTTTAATTCATAATTCCAGGTTATAGTTCATCATGTGAGGAAATTAAGACAAGAAACTGCAGCAACTAGTCATATCATACCCATAGTAAATAGCTGGGAGAAATTAATGCATGCATTCAACCTTGCTTATTTGTGTTCAGCTTGGTTTCCATACTCATAGGCAAGTACACCTTGCCTAGAGAATAGTTCCACCCACAGTGGGTTGTGTCTTTTACATCAACTGTAAAGGCAGTCCTCCACAGACATGTCCATACACCAATCTGTTCTAGATAATTCTTAATGGAGACTCTCTTCCTAGGTGACTCTAGATGAGTTGATAATTAAAACTAAACCATCACATGGTCATATGGTAATTATCTGTCAGTTCTGTTGCCTTCCCTTTCTATATCCACCTCTATATACAACTCTCTAACAGGTATAGATGCTGCTGTTGTCTAAGCTTCCTGGAGAGAGCTGATCTATGTATGGAATCAATAAGCATCTCTTTCATCTTCCACATTTTCCCCAGCAAAACTGACAAGCAAGTGACTGGTAACTATTACCACATTGAATACCAGCAAGAAGTGCCGTGATGTTGGCTGGTAGACAGCAACAGTGTCTATGCAGTATGGAGGTAACAGGAGTCTTTGGGCAGTTCCTCCCCTCTAACAGCACATGCTACTTTTCAGAATTCAGCACAGGGAATTTACCTTCAGGAATGTATTTCTCAGTATTTCCAAAGTGCTCCCTAGTGTTCACTTAATGTTGTGTACAGTTTTATAATAGAAAACACTGAAATTACTCAAATGCTCATTAACTTGACTTTAGACAAGACAGAAATAGGAAAGCCCTGCTCTCCAAGACATTACTTGGCATCAGGACATACTAATATGAAAGAAACAGGACTGAAGCAATGGCTCTGTCTCTAGGGTGCTTGCCTAGCATGTATGAAGCCATGGGTTCCATTCTTAGCACCCCATCATTCAGGCATATGCTGCATGCCTGCAATTCCAGGACTTAGACATGGAGACAGGAGGATTGGAAGTTCAAAGACACCCTCAGTGATACAGTGAATTAGAGCCCATCCTGGGCTATTTGAGACCCAGTTATCTGTAAAAGCAATAACTGTAACTTTAATTTTTTTAACTTTATTTTTAATGATGGTTATTAAACACTTTAACCTCTCTTTTAGCCCACTACCCACCAGAGGTAGTGGAAAGAAAGGATACAGGAGTAGTGGTCCTGTTTAGAAAGGGTTCTTCAGAGCTCTCATCTGTGTTGTCTGGAAATTGGTAGTTCAGTTCACAGGTCAGCAGGGTCAGCTTGATCCACTCTATGGTGTATCCACTTTTTGGATACACCAGCAGTCTAGTTCAGTAGAGCTGGAATAGCAAACATGAATCAGCAGCAGTGGCACTACCTGGTAAGGACAGCTAAGCCTCAGCCTCAGACTCAGCAGAAGGAACATCAGAAAAAGTTTTTGGCTATACCTCTCAGTGAAGCACTGATGAGCAAAGACTCGAGGCCAACAAGCATTGCCCAGCTAGCTCTATAAGCAAGCCAAGCTCAGCATCCGTCACTGTCTGTGGAGTCCTTATTATACTCCCTCCAAACATCACGTGTCTCCACAGGTCTTGCCTCAGTAGGTGAGTCTGTCTCAGCTGACATCACTTGGCCCATCCAGGGAAGTGGCAAGAAACTGTATATACCACTAGAATTTTTTTTGGTGTGTATCTCTCTATAGAGTTTGACAAATGGAGTTCAATTATGCAATGTAAGGCAGACCAATACATGTATGTCATTAGTAAATAATCCTTCATCATGTGTCTTTTCACATGCTTGCTTTAACAGAAAATCCTTTTACTCCTCCTTCAATGAAGCATTTCTTCACAAGTCTGCCTTAGTCTTTCACCTGAGTCCACTTCAGTTAAATGCTCCTTTACGTGTTTGTCCCAACAAAACACCATCCAACAGATTTTTCAAAGAATCCTTAAGTTTCTACTTCAAATAACAACAAAACCACTCAAAGTAACAAAAAGATAACATAACTCCTATAAATACAACCTTGTTTAATTTTGTAAATAAGCAAATACATGTTATACTACATAATGATCCATATATTCATAAGCTATGATACAAACACACGAACACAAATGAATGGAGCCAGAGCAATGAGACACCACAGTAAGAAAAGAAAGATAGCCATCACAGTTAGTATAGCTGAATGAGTATGTATATATGTGTTTATACATACATATGTATGTGACTATGTATTATGTATACAAATGTATATCCATATTTACACACATACACATGTGTGTATGCACATACATGTACATATACATACAAGCACACATATACATATTAACAATTAATTGGCAGCTAGAGAGCTTGCTCAGTAGGACCTGAGTTCAGGTCTCCGAAACCCATGTAAAAAGCGAGGTACACTCCTATAACTCCAGAGCTAAGGACCAAAGAAAATAAAGATCAGTGTGCTTTTGCTGGCTGACAGCCTAACTCCAGGTTCAGTGAGAGACTCCATCTCATCAGAATAAGATAATGAGGGATAGAACAGGGCACTTGATAAACACACGTGTGTGCTTGCACACATTAAGTATGAGATTTTACCATTTTGCAGGTCACTGTCATGCAGGGACACCCAGTCACCTTTGAACTATATCCTAGCTCAGTTAAATTCCAGTTTTGCAATCTGAACAGACATGGCTCTACACATGCTCCTGAAGGCCACAGATATCCTCCTCTCAACATGGTTCTAAAGCCAGGCACACAGCCACTTCCTAAGTGGCATATCTTGGGAAATAATTTTAACGTCTAGTCTTTTGTAAGGATTACATGTTAATCAAAGTCCTCTAGGGGACATTTTTCTCAAAGCTGCCTAAGGCCTACCCTGTTCTGTTCTCTCTCTTCTTAAATTCCCTTCTGTCTTCTGCTCCTAATAGATGCCTCCTCCCTGTGTATAGCGCCAAAGCATCCTGTGGACAGCTCTGGCCCATGTGCAGCCCAGCATATGCCATCAGACTGGCTGTTTCCCAGCTCCTCCCAGGAAGGCTTCTTGTAAGGGAACTGAGTTTTTCTCCAATGCTATTGGCCACATGCTGGCCCTCATGCACACTCTGTTGCTGTGCTTACTGGCAAAGCCCACAGCTTCTCTCTGGAGCCCAGGGAAGTGACAGAGGCAACAAATGAATAGTCTAATTCCACACACCTGCTGCAGGAGCCAACATCATTATGGCAAAGACTCGCCTCCTGCTATATTGATTTTTATATTAACAATAAAAGACAAGCCGGTCTCCCAGAGAGTGAGGTTATAAAGAGAATATGAACTTCCTACTTCCTTCTGGGCCTGCAATCTGTGAATATTCTTAGGCTCAGATTCCTGTTTTGTCACGTCTGACAGTCTCCTTGCAGACCAGGGGGCTCTCGGCACTGTGTATGGTGGCTCCAGGCCATTCTTTGGTGGATGACCCAACACTGTCTTCCATGTGTCCAATCAGTCCAGGCTCAGCGAACTTAGCTGCTCTCAACAGACATTCTTCAGACTCCTGTTTGATTTTCTCCATGTGGGACCAGGACAGCACAGAGATGTTTCTTCTGGAATCAACACATCAATTCTGCAATTTTCTTCATTTTCTTCTCACCCAGCTCCCCTTAAAGATGGCTGCCAGTGGCTTAGCTTGTTTGTCTGATAATGCTGTCTCTCCTGATAGGAAACTCGCAGAGGCGAGACTCACTGAGAACCCAGGGCAAAGCACTTGAAAACGTTAGTAGTACGGATGAAGGCATTCCACTTCCATTTCTATTTTAGCAGGTATCTTTCCCCATAGTCAGTATGCACAAGACTCTATTTTACAACAGAAAAAAAAAGGCCAGGGAAAACCCAACCTGTACTTTATCTAAAGCATAAACAAACAGGTGCTCATAATATTAACTGAAGCATCGCCCATCAGATTTAGCAAGGAGTCTTCTAGTGTGGAGGTTTGGTCTTGAGATCTTGAGGTTATTGGACTTCCTGAGTCCCGGAAGGGAGGTCTTCTGAAGAGTGAGCACAATGGTGGTCAGTCTGGTGCCACATGGAACACACCATCATATGCACTCTAGCAACATCATGGCAGGGAGTAAGCTTGCTGTCCCCAAATGCATTGCTCAGAAGGTTGGCCCAATCGCATGCCATAGTGTTATTAGCCATGCCAAAGGTTTCTGTCTTAAAAACATTTCTTTTGCCCATGAATCTATAATCAGGGCAGGGCTCAGCCATGGCATCTCTGTAGCTGAGGCTGTGCAAATGCCAAGGAGGAGACATTAGGTGTATTTGTTCTCAATTCAGCGACTCCATTTTCAGTTGGATGGCAGTCACACACTTGCTTGCATTCTCTGCTCATGAAATGATCTTCTCAGAACATGGGGATCAAGTTTCCAGATGACTAGCCTCAGAGAGGGGTTGGTGGATGCCACGTCACCTCCATAGCACTGGTGTCTTACAATCATATGACGTTAGATATTAGGTCATTCTAGCTAATAAGTCCCTGAGGATCAGAAAGAGCTCCCAGTTCCTCCTGGCTCATAGAAAAGTCTAGAAAACTTTACAGATTCACAAATACACTCCTGATGGCATCTAACTTCTTCAAAACCTCTTTTAAAGGCTGTTCTTAATAAATGATAAGAATTTCAACTTTTGGGAATGTTGCTGTTAACCAGACTTTAAATAATGGCTGAATGTGAGTAAACTCATGGAAAGGAAAGAGTTAGGTCAGAGTCCTGTCTCCTGGAGGCTAGACAACTTGAGAAGAAGGGGCTGGCAAGATGTCTCAGCAATTAAGAGGGCTTGCTGCTCCAGCAGAGGACCTTGGTTTCCAGCCCTATATAGGTAGATCACAGCATCCTATAACTCTAGGAGGATCCAATGCCTCTGACATCCACAGGCAACCACACACCCCTACACACACTTACTTACAAACATCTCTCACTGGAGAGATGGCTTAGTGCTTAAGAGCACTGGTTGCTCTTCCAGAGGACCCAAGCTTGAATCTGAGCACCCACATGGTGGTTCATAACCATCAGTAACTCTAGTTCTAGGGGATATGATCCCTCTTCTGATCTTTGAAGACACTGGAAGATTGTGTGTGTGTGTGTGTGTGTGTGTGTGTGTGTGTGTACATGTATACACTCGCATATAGGCAAAGCATATACACATGAAATAAAATTAAAAATAATACCCTAAAAATGTCAAAGCCAGTTGAGGTGGCACACACCTTTAACCCTAAAACCTGGGGGTGGGAGTAGGGGTGAGGCAGCTGGATCTGTGAGTTTGAAGCCAACCTGGTCTACATAGTGAGTTCCAGGATGGCGAGACTGCATACTGAGACCCTGCTCCAAATGACAAACAGTAAGTATTTATCTGCAGGCATGCATCCAAACAACAAAGTCAACAACACAAATTGTGAGTCAGAATGCAAGAAGATAAAAACCAGGGAATGTACAGGCAGCCTCACTTGAACTTACATTGCACCATGGCTTTGATAGTAAAATAAAATGAATCAATTTTATGACTGAGGTGATTCATCCAAGGACAGTTTTTGGACAAAGCATGGAACAAAGCAGAAGGCAGAACCTGCCTGCTGGGGCACATAGGTTGAGCCTTACAGATTGGGTAGATTTAGAGTTTTCCTTGATCTTTAACACCCTTAGGACCACCCATCTCTATGCTGAGCAATTTTTTTTTTTCTGCACGATGTTGTCAACCACCAATCACCTGAACTCCCCACAAGCTCATGAGGACACACGTGAGATCTACCCCAGACTTGTCCCAGAAGAGTCAAGAAAAGAAAGAAGAGATATTGGTTTCTTTGTGCTACATAATACCTACTCCTTTGCTTTTGGCTTATGCTAACTGTCCCTAGTTCTTCCTGGGAAACTTGGTGAAATTGTCAGGCAAGCCAGGGCCTGGGAGCCAAGTTTGGGGGGAGCAATCCAGAATTTTGAAAGAATGAGGCAGAATCAGAAAGGATGCAGATGCTGAAGTAGACGTTGGTGTCTCTCTACCAACACCCTGACTTGGTCTTTACTATCACTGTTGGGAACAACCCCAGGCACAGTGTACTGAAGCCCCACATACCTGTCCCGGGGTGCTGCGGCTCTGGGTGGGACAGGACACGTGGGAAATGGCTGAATATCTTCTCACACAGTCCGACAGGCAGGTTGGGGGGCTGAGGGAAGCCTCTGTGGGCCCTGCCCATGGGTGGGGGAGGGGGCTATTCCCGGGGAACACAAGGCAGCCATCTCCCTGGGATCTCTAGCCAGGGGCACCAACGTCACTGCAGGATGCTGAAGACAGGTTAGCCAGAGCGCAGCTGGGGTTCCCTCCAGGACCAGGTCTCAGCTGCTTTGGGTGCCAGTCTAGCTGCATAGGCTTGAGTGAATGGGTACTGTCTAGGAGCACTGGGATTCCCACGATGAGAGATTAGCTGTGGCTCATTAATCGAGGGCCGGATTCCTCACGGCATCATACCTCCACCTGAGCATGATATATAACCATGGTTGGAGCCTAAAGGCCTCCCGGGAGCCTTCCTATAATATTTCCAGTCCCTTGCCAATTACTTCACCGGGTCTCCCAGCATTTGCCTGTGCTCACCAGTGTGCCCGATTGCCTGCCAGGTCACTGCCCCACAATCCCCCCCTTTTCTTTTTAAGGGAGAGGTGTCATTTGTAGTGAAAATTTTGGGTGGGGTGGCAATATCAAAAGAGAACACTGCACAGGTTGGAGGGGTAGCACAACTAAGCCAGAGGGTAGGGAGGGTTAAGGGTGGGGGTTGGGAAGGCCAGGGATCATTGAATCAATTAATTGTTCCATGGATGGTACAGTTTGAGGGTAGTAACATAAGTTTAAAACAACATTTGATTAATCTAGACAGACATTATGGTTTCCTTACTATCATATAGTTTTCCCCAAGTTCAGTAGCCATTTGGCTTTGGCAAGGGAGTTCATCTGTAGCTGGAAAGTCTCATGTCTGTCGTCTGTGGGGCTGAGCACATGACTCTGGATCTCAGTGTGTGTCTCAGGAGTCTTCTGTCTGGAGGAAAGCAGCTTTGTAGTCACAGGGGGAGATGGTGTTATCGCCTCTGGATCTGTGGCAGCAAGCTTCTGTGGAGATAAGCCTGTAGGAAAATCACAGAGGAGCAGAATCCCAGCAGGGGGATATCTGCATATGGTGAATAGCAAGCAAGTTAAGCCTGTGAAGGCTTGTTTGGGAGCACATCAGGGTACTGGAAGTCATCTTTTAAGTCTGCTTTGTATGACTGAGGAAAAGTTTTGGGATTGGCAGTAACAGTTTGTCTGTAAAAGGAAACTTGTTAATTAAGGATTGAAGAAATGGTGATCCACAGAGCTGATTTGACCTGTGGGAGTAGATTAGGTGACTTTTGAACCTTAATGAAATCTTAAACAAGTTGGAAGAATATTTTTGGACATATATCACGAATGCTAGGGATAAAAATAAACATTTAAATAAAGAAGCAAGAATATTTTGAGTTGAGAAGCACAGAACAGTGTTTCAGGTATTCCTGTTAATGAGAAATCATGGTGGTTTTTTTCCTTGTCTTGGTGGGCTTTTGGTGGGATAGGTGGGGGGAGGGGCCACTCTGCCACATGGAGGCTAGATAGTCCCCACTTGTTTTTCTTTACCTAAATGTAAAAGCAGAAGAAAGGCCATCCTTGAAAGAAAAAGGCTTAGAGGAAGAAACAGAGGCTTGATAGAACAGCCAGCACCAGAGGAGTAAGCAAGAAGCTCAGGGTCATAACCAGGCAGAAACAAATTACTTTGCAGGGTCTCCCAGAGTTTTCCTGTGCTCAACTGGTGAGCCAGACTGCCTGCCAGATCACTGCCCCAAATATCACCAAACAAGGGAGTGTTCTAGTACCCGACTTTCATTCTGACTGAACTCTCATCTTAATCTCTTCCCTGCAAGTCCGTTGGAAAGGCTGAAGACAGTTTCTGTTGTTGACGTTTGAGGAGGCATGATCTATGAAAAATAGACTATCAGAGCTGGCAGAGATTCTTGTACAGCCAACATCATATTAATATTCCCTCCGTTGGGTGTTGTACCCTCTGTAACAAAGGTGGACTTTCCTGATGTTTTCCACCCTGTTTTTTCAGACATTGGCCTTCCAGCTCACAGACTCAGCTAGGCTGAATAGTCAGAGTGCTCAGGAAGCTCATAAACACATGTCCACCATATGTGACTTTTTGATAAGGTACCGGGGATCGAACTCAGGTCCTTGTCCTTGCACAGCAAGCAGTTTACCAACCAAGCCACCCTGTGACCAGCAAGCCTTTCTATTGCAGTTCATGTAAAAACACCTTCCTGATATCACATTCTAAGATCCAGGCCCACTATGTAGCTCACAGTTCATCTCTCAGTCATCATGAGAATATGTTCAATCTATTGATATCGATAAAACCCCGATTTATTTAAATTTTTTTTAATGGCACACAATTAGCTGGCAACAGATGTGGACTCAGCAGTATTTCAACTACATTATGGATGCCAGTCCCTAATTTGATACATGGCTATAATTAAGAATGTAATTAATTCTTGAAGTCGCATTGATATCATCAGCCACAGAGCACATAATGACCTTTGTTGTTCTTACACAAAAGCCTTTGGCAAGTCAGAAGACTCCAGGAGAGGGGGGGTTTTTACTTATCTAAATTTAAGTACAGAAAATGGTTTCTGATGGGCAGCTGGTTAATGTTGGTTCCATGTAAAGACCCAGGAGAAAGCAAACATCAAGCTTTCCATCTATTTTCCAGAGGCCTGGGGAACAGGGTCTCTAGAGTCATCTCAATGGTTAATGATAAGTCACTTGTTGTTTGACCAACAAGGTCAAACAGGACACATCAAAATCAGTCCTCTGAGGGACATATCCACAGACTCTAGCCAAGTTCAGTTTCATTTCCAAATATCTGCTTTGGATTCCTCTGTAGGATTTACTTCCAGGACCCCATGAGGGGATGTGTTCATCCCCAAGTCTCAAAAGCCCAACCTCAAGCTGGCATCTAACTTGTTCTTACGAATCATTTTCTGTATGTATAGATGAACAAACATGCTGTGACCTCATTCCAAACCATCTACAAGTGGTCTGTGTGTGTCTGTGTCTGTGTGTATGTTGTATACTGTGTATGCATATGTGTACTTGTGTGTTTGCGAATGTGTGTGTGCATGTGCTTGTATGTAGTGTATATAAGTGCATTATGTGCGTGCCTGTCTGTGAACGTGTTGCTTTGTTGGTGTCTTGATTTTTTTTTTATTTGTTTTCTCTTTATGTTTTATCACCTGGTACTTGCATATGAGGTGTCGTGATCTGGATTCCTAAACACTTAATAAACATTCCTGGCTCAAACAGAGGGATCTGTTACCAGTTGAGTTTACTCTGAGCCAGTTGTTCTTTTATTATATTTTACCACACGGAAACGCAGAGATGCCTGGCTCTGTTTCTAACAGTTGAGGGGAAAGGTTTGTTTAGGAGAGGATAAAATGATAATTAAAGGCCAGGAATTGGTGAACAAGAGAGAGAATCCACCTAGGAGGCTAAGGATGCACCACCTGGTTCTGAGCACCCAACAGCTCTGCCCGGGAATTAAAGATGCTTCTAAAACAGCCGTGGTTCAAAGAAAACAGAAAAGAACAAAAAGTCTACCCACATTACGTAACTAACTGCATTTAAAATGTGTACAGGCAAATGCTACTCAGAAAAATTGAGGTCAGGTAGATGGATTGCCTTGATAGGGTCGCAGGTACAAATTATGTTTATTTTTAAAGATAATTAATTAATTAATTATATAAATTCAAGTGAGTTACTTGACATACCGAGAAAGGGTGTGTTTGGGAACAAGGATTATGATTGACCCAATTCAGCACCTGGGCCCTCGGAATGATAGGATTGAAATGGAAAACCTCAGTTTTAATGATATCAATTGAAAAAAATATATTTAAGGATACCACAAGGGAAAATAGTCAACAGAGCCTTAACTTTAAGCAACACTTTGGTCTTTCTGTTACCACAAGTTGTTGGCATGATTTTTAGTGATACATTCTCCTCCAATTCCTGTCCCTACATCCTTATGTAGCATCATCTTTTAAAGGTTCCCTGAATCAGATCAGTGCCACCAGCTGGAAACAAGCTGGGGACTATTTACATATGAGCCCTAAATCTCTCCTTGCATCCATGGCTCAGTCTTTCTAAGCCCAAGGCCTGAAGACTCCCCAGCCGCACACCTCTCACAGCTGTCAGTGCACCTCTCCCTAGGTCTCTACTTGGCTTTCTTAAAGGATCGCAGAGGTTGGGCATGCAGCTCGTCATGTTGTACTCTGAACCCACAGGTACTGCTCACACCACCCAGGACTACAGAGGGCACATGTTTTGTCTCAGGAAGACATAAGTGTGGTTTATTCAATTCAGCACAGCTCCTGCTTCCAACACCCCCCTCCTCTTTGGCTTGTGTCCATTCACAATACCAGTCCCCAAATGCCAGCTAATATATTTCTATCTCTTATAAGAAATCAGATAGATCTACCAAGCAGAGGGGTTGGGAGTGTCATTCCCCTGGATCCTGTGTGGCACTCCCCAGCTCCTTCTATTAATTTATTTATGTATACTTTTACAGTGCTAATGATAAACCTAAGGCTTCCTACATGCTAGGCACGTATTCTACTACCAAGCTACAGCCCCAGCTCTCTTTCTGCCTTTTATATGATAGAGTTTTGCTAATTTACCTACTCTAGCCTTGAACTCACTGTCACAGCCAGGCAGGACTTGAATATTTCGTCTTCCTGCCTCAGTCTCCCAAGTGGCTCAAATTAGGGTCCTGCATCACCAGATATGGCTTCCTTAGTATTTGCAAAGTATTCTGGGTTCCTTTTCTTTTCTTTTCTTTTTTCTTTTGCATGTGACAACAGCCTGCAAACTCACACTGCCACCCCCTTATGCATTCTCATCTTTGACATTAATGGATGTGGCCATGGCTTTCTCAGACTTCAGACTGGCTGCCACTTCAGCTCAGGGTATTTACCTCTACAGGTTATGGTGTACTTATTCCTTTTGAACCCCCAGGTCCCAGCTCAAAGGATCCTTCCAGAAGCCCCTGCCAGGCTATCCTCACTGCTTCCATTCTGATGCCAGGTGACATATCCCACAGCCTTGGGGCTGAACAGCAGTGTGAGCAGACATGCACAGCCATGGTCTCAATGTTTCTCTTTCCCTTGGTGGAAGACAGGAGTCCTCACAACTGTGTGCATCCTGTGGCTGCCAGGCAAGCACACATATAATTTGTGACTCAAAAAACAAACAAACAAACAAAAAAACAAAAACAAACAAACAACCAGACTCTTTCTTACATAGATCCAGTTGCTTAGACAGAAGGCATTCTGGATCTTTCTCCAGCCCTTGGTGCAGCCCACCATCCTTGGCTTGTAATCACATCATCACAATCCCTGCCTGCTGCTGCTCTGGCCTTCTCTATGGGTTCTCTCCTTTATTATGATTTATTTTTACTTTATAGTGTATGGGTGTTTTTGCCTGCATGCATGTCTGCAGAAGAAGACATTGGATCCCCTGAAACTCCAGTTGCAAATGGTTGTGAATTGATTGCTATGTGGGTATGAGGAATCACACCTAGGTCCTTTGCAAGAAAAGCAAATGTTCTTAACCACTAAGCCGTCTCTCCATAGGATCCTGGGGTAACAATCCCCCTATCCTGCTTGGCAAATCCACATAATTTCTTATGTTTTCTTCTTGTAACAAGCTCTGTCCGAGGGTGACCTCCTTTTAAAAACATATTTTAGTACATCTTCAACCTCTATATCCAGGTTAAACTGTGGTCTGCCATTCATGATAGGGATGAGGTTGGGGGTGGGGCACTATCCAGTAGTACATAGCTAAGTTATCAATAGTACAGGGTTTTGCTGGATCTCCCAGGCTGGCATTAAACATTTT
The DNA here is from genome assembly GCA_019843965.1 of Rhynchomys soricoides. Taxonomy (NCBI): domain Eukaryota; kingdom Metazoa; phylum Chordata; class Mammalia; order Rodentia; family Muridae; genus Rhynchomys; species Rhynchomys soricoides. The sequence goes on along the minus strand of JADRCH010000561.1, from coordinate 312,959 downwards.
CTATCCTCCTGCCTCAGCCTCTCAAGTGCTGAGATTATAGGTGTACTCAGTGGGAACATCTTCAGAGGTTGAAGAATAAATGAGTCAGAGAACCTCTGTCCAGTGGCATGGTCAATAGCTGTGAATGGACCAGTGGCTAATTCATGCTTTCAGTCATGAAAAGACACAAGTTGTAGAGCACTCCAACCCCCACCTGAGGAAAGTAAACAGTGCGCTTAGCCATAAAGACAGAAACAGGCAACACTTCCTCTTCTAGTCTCTCTCCAGGTATTTTTGGCTCAGACATTAACTGAGTGAAGGAGCAGATTTCTCCACTGAGATAAAAGTCCTTTGATCTCTGAGAGACTCTTGGTTTGCTTTTCATGCCAAGAGCTATTAAATAGATCCAGAGTTCAAGTGTCTCCCGGGGTCCTGGCCATTTCTAGGCTTTCCCACCCTTTTCTTCTCAGCTGTGAGTGATGGATTTAATCAAGGTCACCTCCAACAAAGCACGGGGCTGTTGTTGTGGAGTTTTTTTTGTTGTTGTTGTTGTTTTTCTTCTTTGTGGGAACTCAAAAGTATCTCTTCTGGGGGAAATATAAAAAAGTAAATGAGTCCCCCTATGCTCGGCCATTTCTTCGCCTTCCTCATTATAACTCTCTCTTCCCCACACAGATTTTTATGTGGTTCTTGGATAGCGGCTGGGCTGCACACTTCATACTGGACGGGAAGAGGACCCACAGCTCCTGGCTTTGTAAACAAATCCCAATGTGGCCACTTGCACATGTTCTCTGCTGGTGCACTCACAAGCCAGGTGCTAGGTCCTCATTTAGGTAATTATGTAAAGAAAGTTTTGATCTTTTAGGAACACACACACATATGAGCACACACACACAAAAGCATATTTCTGATCAAATTCTGCCCAATCCAGTCTACAATCCCACCAAGAAAATCCTTGGTTCCTTGGCTATAGGGAAAGAAAAAAAAACAGCCATGAATCCTGGCCTCTGAGACCTGTATCTTTAGGCCTGTGGAGGCAGCAGGCAGAATGTTTGAGTAGTGGGACTTTCCATGTGTAGATCGAGGCCCTGGTATCCGAGAAGATTCTGTCACTGATATCAACCAGGAAGTAACATCACAGTGGTCACAACTTCTCTGGGCTCTGTGGAAACCTATGAAATCTCGTGGTGTATTCAGGAGCCAGGATGAAAAACAGCATCATGGACCCAAGAAGTGTGGCCAGAGGGTAAATGATAAAATATCTCACTCTGCATGAGGCTGAGTGCTCCCTCTTGGTTCTGTGCAGATGGAAAGGAATTATACTGAAAATGGGGACTTAGGGAGCCACCAGCAGCCTGGGCCTGCTCAGCCCTCCTTTCTGGTCTCTTATGGCATATGTCCTTCTATGGTGGGGGGTGGGAGTCTGTGGCTGATGAGAAAGGGGGTTTGGCTCACCTTTCTGGGCCACTCTAATTGTAGAGGGCAGACAGTGAATGCAGAAACACACAGATGGAAAAGGTAAAGAGAACTGGGAATGGTGGACTCCTTAGTTCTAAACGGGTTGGCTGTGTGATCCACTCCAAGGTTCAGGGAGCATCCCAGAGGAGGGGGTAAAAGGATCTGAGTGTGGGGAGCCCTGCAGCAGACCACTCTGATGTTACCCAGCTACAGGCTTGTGAACTCACAGCAGCTGTGGCCATCCACACAGGATGGGACCCCTGAACATTGCATCATGGGTAGAGAAAGAGCCCACAATGCATTGCTTATCCTTAGAGTATATTCACAAGTAATGGTTGTGGGGGAGAGGTATCACTCTCTGAAGAGCATTTGATAAGTTACCCTTGGTTCAGAAGATAACCTCCCACCCACGCTGGTGGTGGGGAGTCAGGGACTCTAAACTCTGTGGGTCGTGTACCAGAAGGCATGAAAGCAGGCATGGGGACCTTTTGAGAAGAAAAGGTGTCAGCGGTAGAGAAGGGGCTGGGGGAGAGGAATGGACACAAATGGCTAAAAATAATTATGCAAATGTATGAAATAATTTTTAAAAACCTGTCTTTGGTGGCATACTTTTAATCCGAGCACTCAGGAGGCAGAGGCAGATGGATCTCTGAGTTTGAGGCCAGCCTGTTCTACAGAGCCAGTTTGTAAAGTTGAGCTCAGTGGCTGGCCACCACCTCAGCTACTCAACTGGCTTCTACCTGATTGCAGCCTGTGCACAAGACCACCTCACCCTTCAGGTTCCTCTAGTCTCCTCCAGGTTCAAGACAAAGGTGTCAGGCAGTGCTGGCACCTCCAAGTTGCTCTTTTACTACTTCTCCCCATCCACATGCTGCTGTGATTTCTCAGGCTCCCTAGCTTGCAATGCCATCACCCCAACCCCTATCTCACTGTTTCATGGCTGTCCTCCCATGTGTCTATTGTCCAAGACTCCTTCTTCATTCTCTTTATAAGGATACTCCTAATTCATCAGGCCACCATATTAACTAATTACCCTCACAAAGACGTATCTCCAGTAAGATCACATGCTGAGGTTCTGGGTGAATATGAAGTTTGAGGGGGGTGTTTCACAATCATAAATAACCAGGGGGAGGGGGAGGGCACCTTGAACCAGCTCCACCTGAGGATATCTCTCTTGTTAGACCTTGTGAATGGTGAGACCTCTTTGAATGCTACCTGGAGTTGGATTTCTGTCAGCTGCTACTCAGACTCTTGATGGATCCAGTCTGGGTTAGGAGGACACTAAAGGGTGTGATGCAGCTTCCGAATCAGTCATTCCTCAGAGAACATTCTGGAGCAACTGGGACAAGATTTTTTAGTGGTGAAGGGGCTGAGGACCTCACAGTGAGTTCACTATGGATGGAAAGGTAGGGTGCTCACGTGGATGCAAAAGGATAGGAAGGGTAAGAGAGAAGGCCAAGGTGTCCTGACAAGGAGTGGCAGAATGTGGGTAACTGAATGGCATGTCATGCAGATGTTGCCATGTTTCTTTCACAGTGGAGAAAGGGAACAAATAATCATTCTGAAAGTACAATGAGCAAGCTGAACAGACTTCTGGGCACATCTAATTGACTTGATCAACAGTCTGCACTCAGACCTCAGCCCAGGTGATAGGACCAGATTAGATTCAGAGTCCTGACAGCAAATAAGTTCCAGCAGAGGGGGCTTCCAGCCTGTACACAGTGCTCAGAGGATGCTCCCTGAAGGTTATCAGAGGTGTGAACTAACTGCATGTGCCAGGTCTCTCGGCTCCTCCCCACTATGCTCTCTTTGGGTACCTGCAGCTTGGAGACCCATTCCCAGGGAAAGTGAATGGAGGAATGATCATCTGTACATCAAGTTGAGGTTTGCTGAGGAACAACAACCTTCCAGATACAATTACAGCTTCCCTTTCTTCCAGCAGTGTTTGTGGTCCCCTGATGGCAATCATAAGTACCGTCGACAGCACTAGCTTTCAGATAATGAAAAGGCCAAGCACGTCCCAAATCTGATTCACTGGGACTATAAAAGAACAAGGAGACTGTCTGACAAGCCCAATAGTGAACACAAGAGAACTAACTCCATGAAATTTAAGCAGGAGCTACTGCAGGTAACAAACCTCAGGGAATGGCTGAGTGTGAAAGAGACACTATACTCTTAGGTAACACTAGGAGAACCCATTGGGTTGGTGCAGTCAGCAAGATTAGTCTTAGGCAAGATGGCTGCCCTAGTAATTTTCCCAGGTTCAGTGATCTCAGCCCTGGGAATTGTGCCACCCCAGGCATAGGTCTTTCTCCCACAATGAATGCAATCAATAATACCTACCATAGGTATGTCCAAAGGCTTGCTTCCCAGGTGACTTTATTTTGTCATGTTGAGTATTAAACATCAAAAAGGCCAAATGATAATTGCAAGAACCACATGTAATGTCTGAGTCTCAGCTGTTAAAGTCAAGCTCTATGGATTGCCATTGGTTGCTTCTCAATGGCCCCTGCTTTGATGATCTGCCAACCTTGGACCCAGTTGCCAACCCCTTAGGTTGCCCTGCTCTCATTAGACATGTCTGGGTCATGTGACTTCCTATGACACCATTCAATCCAAGAGACCAAAAGCTAAGAGTAGCAGTTGCCAGCAAAGAAGAAGGAATAAAAGGCCCATAGTCAGGACAACAGTGACTTCTGGGAATGAAGAGAAAAGTAGAGCCCCTCTCATGGGTGCTCAAGGACTCATTTACTAAAGGCAGAAAGGCTGAACATATGGCCTAAGCAAAGCCTGACATGGCAAAGTATGCACTCAGAATATTCACAAAAAAGAAAAAATAAAAGAAAAAGTCAAAACGCCATTAAGAGATAATGCAACTTTAGCTTTTCTTAATTATTAATAGACTTTGAGGAATAATTTAGAGCTAAATTACAAACAGATAGAGGGATTCATAATACATGTGGGTCACAGGGGATTATGAAAATATCTGGCCTCATTTTCATGTCACCTGACAGAAATTCATCCAGGAAAATGCCAAAAAACATAATCATGAACATTAATAGACAGTTCCCTGAAAGCTGCATGCGCTTTCCCCAATCCAGAGAATTAAAGGTTACAGTTTTATGCACAGGCAATTCTTTTTTTTTTTTTTTTTTTGGTTTTTCAAGACAGGGTTTCTCTGTATAGCCCTGGCTGTCCTGGAACTCACTCTGTAGACCAGGCTGGCTTGAACTCAGAAATCCACCTGCCTCTGCCTCCCAAGTGCTGGGATTAAAGGCGTGCACCACCACTGCCCGGCACACAGGCAATTTTTAACATCTTTGCTCAAACAGTCTCAATTTTCTAAAGCTAATAGTGGTTCCCACCTGCATTGTGCACGCTTTCAGACAATCTGCTAATCCCCCTCCCTCCTGAATAATACCCCAATTTAGGAAGAAGATTGCAGAATGCCCATTCTGCCAGGATACAAGGAAGATCCAGGTTTTGAGGCCAGCAAGTAAGATTCAGCCAGTGCCATGATTCCATGGGTGGTTAAGGGACCTGAGGAAGAAGATTTGGAACCTTAGGAGCCCTCAGGTACATAGACTGAGCTTAGTGACACAGACCTGACATTTCAACACATGGGAGGTGGAGGCAGGAAGATCAGGGGTTCGAGGTCATCCTATTACATACTGAGTTGGAGGCTAGCCCCGGCTCTGTGAGACCCTGTCTCAAAATAACAGCAGCAGCCACAAAACATCTGGAAGAATTTCCTTCCACCCTCAATTGTAGAAAGCCTCCTGTCATTCATCCTTTGATCCTTTGATAACAGTCATGGATATCACCAGTCACTTTCTCAATCCCTGGGGCTAGCCACTCCCTCTTCCCTCAAAGCCACCATGAACTCCAATTTCCTTGGTGCTAAACTACCCTGAGGAATGCCTATGCCTTTTGCAAAACACAAATTAGACCTCAGAGCACCAGCTCTCATCTCTGCAAAGATTTAATTTTTGCAGAACCATTGGTGGGTCTTTCTCTTTTTCTCCCAAACCTGAGCAGTGATCCAGTTGGTAGTAGGGAAACTGAGCCACCACAGAAGTCGACAGCACTCATTT